>CM041782.1:247941061-247977817 GCA_023374045.1 Limonium bicolor
ACAATTACCAATTCCTTTATCTTCCTAACTAGGTTCCTTACTTCGACCATTCGTGGTAATCCTTAGCTCTACTTGACTTTTACTGCTGACCGTAGTATGGAGTCGACTACTTCGTGTTTCGGACTCTTCTCGTAAATATGGGGTATCATATGATACATTACTACTTACCGACTAACCCATAAGTAGGTCTGTTAGGCCCACATGCTCCTATCGGAGTGCGGTCGTCCCACAACGCAGTTGGTACACTCGTAGTGTCCGTCACGCGCCTAGGTGAAGTATTCTGTTGTCAACTCCCTTAAATTGTCCTCTGACAATATACATTCCGTGCTTCCCGAACTCTTCCAGGGAAGGTTTATCCATCGTTATATTATTCTGAACTCCATCCATACCGTCGGGTTGCTACCCTCGGGTTCACCGGTTTCCGTCCGGTTATTCAAAGGTAAACTGGTTTGAAAGAAGGGTAAAAGAAGTATTGGTTTAAAAGAGAATTTGGTTTTGAAAGATAAGAGTTTGAAATAAATCTGAGTTTGAAAGAAAAATTCTCCTGGTTTCACAACACCTTCTTGCCTTAACCAAGTCTAGCTTCTTGCTGACTGGTGTATTCCCATTTACAAAGGTTAGGCTGTTAAGCCCTTCCACGGTTTCGATGATCACATTAAATTCCTGGGTACTTTACTAAGTAGTTTGTAGGCGTCAAATTTTTTTTCTTCGAACAGCCCTGTTATAGCTGCACTTGCCACGGCAAGTGCGCCCTGTTAACTGGCTGTCGGTTCAACATGTACCGGCTGCGGTACTGTTTTGTCCGCACAGTATCAGTGGCCCCATGGGCCCTTACTTGGATACTCTAATTGGTAACTAATCTCCTGCACAACTTCTCATTGTCCTCCTCTAATAATCATTTACTAGGGTGTTTCCCATTCCGGGAGACCCCTTTTCAGTTATTATTGTATCCTCTTCGTAGCCCATTCCACGCATTTGTCGTGATTATTGAGACTTGTCTCTTGTTTGGGTACTACGTTGTAGTTCCTTTGTCGGTTGGTATACCGTTGGTGCCATTACCTAACATTTGCCATCCCGTAGACTCTCGTCTCGGGTTTCATTATTTTACTTCTTGCCTGCTACAAGTTGGTAGTTTTCGACTGCTCGGCACGTCGACCCAGGTTGCCGGAAATTTCATTCTTCCTTACACCAGATTCTCCATTCTTTGCTATCAAGTGCGGTTACAGTTGTTCACCTGGGAACCGTCTCCGGGATTTCTAATTTTCAGAATCTACCGTATGACAGGTTCCCCATACTTACAAGATAGTTAATAACAGCCAGACCGGGTCTTCCCGGGTAAGAGAGGGCTTTCATCTCTCTGGCGTTCCTTCCCAAGTCATAAAATAGGGGTTGTGGAGGGCGGGATGGATATAGTAGGTTTCCAGTATTCACTGGCAGTTCCTAACTAGCGTATCACTCACGCTATCACTCAACCCTTAACCCAAAGTACTAAAATTTTAACTCGGTACTTCCTAGGCTCGGTAATTCAGTCATCAGAGCGATACTTCGCTCTGATACCACTTTTTGTAACACCCCAACTCCTTCCGTACACATAACATCAAACTGCAGCGGAATTCTCAACTCATTACATTACATAACCCAATGGTGTTACACGCCGTTAACCACCCACGTGGCTAACAAGGCTAATACATATACATTGTATCGGTCTGATGGACAAGACTCCCGAGCAACTACACAATACAACCACTTCCCATTAACAACAACCATACATATACATTCCAACTGTACCGAGTATTTACAAACTAATGCCGATAACAATTTCGGTCTTACTACGCCTACATTGCATACGCCATTAAATGGCTACCCACGTAACAAACATCTACCCCGTTCTACTCTCGAACGGCTTCCAGCTCCTTGTACCTGAAACAGAAAAAGGAGAAAAGGGTGGCCCCCAAGGGGCTCAGCACCTTTGCTGGTATGGTAATCCCGCAGCCCGCATGCTACCGGGCCACGCACAACTAATTGTCGTCCTAGCATGCTGTTGATTATATTTAAATCCTGCATGTAAACCATAAACACACAACACAATGCATACGCCCAGCTATAGGGCTCAACAAACATCCAACACATCCACCATCCACACATAACAATCAACATTGTTTCCTTTAACCCTAGAGTGGCTCTCCTCTTAATGGAGTTACTTCCTTAACAGACGACATTTACCCATTAATCGGGTTATCCTTAAACGCTTCTTATTATAAACCTGAATTCATAACCATAATCCACATATCCACAATTTACCACATATAACTTCACACCGAATAGGAATTGCAATACATCCATAACACATAATACAACGGGTACGGTTCTCTTAAGGAACCAACCCAACCATAATTAGTTCACTTTAGAGCCTAGAGAATGTTGCCAAACTCATGATAAGCTCGTTCCATAACTTGCTACCGTTTCTTTAAATGAACAGATAACTTAACACTAAGGTGCGTCGGGTACAGTAAACCTAGCACACCGAACAACCATTGTATGCCCCAGAAAACCGACGTGAGTCAGTAACATAGCTTTGGCTAAGCTAAAGGGAAGATTGGAAACCCAATGAGTAAACAACCTAACATACACCAAGAGAGTCGAACCGGGTATGACATCGACTCCCGTCCATCACACGCGTGGCCGGAACATGACCGGACTCCTCACCCCCCATTAGTACACATATACTTATAATTAAGTGTTAAGGCTCCATTATGGAACCTATCACATCCACACACCATTCGGTATCACAACCGTGTTAAGCATGTAAGGGAGGTTCACACACCTACAAACAATAACCATACACAACTAACTCACGCATAGCCGTGGTTAGAACGTTCCCAAGGTTTGGGTCGTTAACACCGAATACCGATCTCTCATGTGTTCCTAGTTCTAGTTAGTTAAGGTTTAACACTCATTTGAGGTTAAACGGTATCGGAGGCCAGATTCGCCACATAAATGAATTACTATAAACTCATTTCATGTTTTATCTTACAAGGTGGCAAACAACAGAAAAACACATTGGCATACAAGCCGGTGTAATCCGGTAGGACACAGGTTGCAAGAAAACCATACCTGTCGCCGGAGTCCACTCTACCATGTCCATTTAGGTTCCTCGAACAATTCTCGAACAACTGGTACATTAAAGTTACCTTCATTAACATTGGGGTAACATGTTTGTGTAACGTCGAATGACTATAGTTAACTCCGTTAGCTAGTTAAATACCTTTGCATTTTAACTTGTTTTACTCTTCCATTTTACCTTAACTTTTCACCCACCAAATTGTCATTACAACTCACCTAACATGTCTTATACAACCTTATAACATCATTATCCATCAATCCCCATCATTAGGCATCATTTTCATACCTTAAAACCAAGTTTTACATTGGTCCGGGACCTTGTCCCCATCCTAAGACCCGGACCATATGCTAAGTGTACTCTCGGTTTTTTAATGGGGTGGTCCGGGACTTCACCCAGGTCCTAAGTCCCGGACCATTCTAGGCAAATTCTCTCGGACATTCAAGGGGTTGGTCCGGGTCCTTGCATAAGACCCAAGTCCCGGACCCAAATCTGTGTACAACTCACGGTAATTTTTTGATATATGGTCCGGGACATGACCCATGACCTAGGTCCCGGACCCAACCTACAGAATTGACGTACTGCATTTTTCTAGTCCTGCTGCTTAAGCTCTTTACACCCATCATAAGTATAGCTTCCCAAATGATTTTACGTACACTCTTATACTCAAAACTTCACCAAATATACACCACATAACAACATAGTGTACAATTTAAATTGCATAGCACTTAGGCTCTTAAAATGCATAAATCTTAAACACTGAATTTCCACAATATATTTGCCTTTCACCTGCAAATACAAACAGCAATACGTATGTCCTTTACTAGTCTTTTGAGAACATTTTTCTAAGTCATTACCATTGGCTCTTTAGGTAGTTTCAATACACAACGTACGTTCATTTTCCAAAGGAATTTTAAGCTATTTTTGCTTAACATTAAACAGGGAGGAAACACCATTTTTCTTTGAGTTTCCTTACCTTGAAGCAAAGGAGAACAATAATACGTGAAAATGAACTCAAGCTCCTTCCATGGAGATTCCTCTTGGCACCAAAATGGAGCTCTCGAAGATTTGAAAGGACTAAGTTGAAGAGCTTGCTCCAACTAGAAGAACGGTGGTCTCGAAATTGAATTTGGACCATGGAGCTAGGAGTTACATGTGGTCAAAGCTTGAAGATGGTGCTGGAGCTGTAGCATATCCGATGGAGAAGGAAGAAGAAGATAGAAGAGAGGATGCAGCCGTGTGAAATGAAGGAGGAAAGGAGAAATGAAGATAGAATTTGCTTTTGGGGATATTTAATACATAAAGCAAATAGTGCTTTTTCAATCTCACTGATTTGCTCACTTATTTGTTCAATCACAGCAAGGTGACGTCTCACCACATGCAAACCGGCCCCCATCTAAATATAAGGGGTTACTTAGTCATTATTGATCAATTAAATTACTTATATTGACATAAGTTACAAACTAGCTTATTTTAGTTACTATTCACTAAAACAAGACACGTAGAAACGCAATTCTTACTTCCCCATTAATTTAAACTTCCAAATGTGATACTAAATAGTACACATATTAATTAAAGAGTAATGATGGACATTTAGCCATTCAAAACTCATTTACAAGACAATTTTTCAAAAACGTGCTTTATGACTCCTTTAAGCACATTTTGTGTTTTAACTTGTTTTCAAGCTCGGTTTTCTTTGGTAATTGATTTAATAGACTCATTAATATATAAGTAAAGTCTTGGTAAGTTTATTAAGTCTTAATCAAGACTATCCCAGGTTTAGAGCATATTTGTACTTATTGCCTTTTGGCAATTAATTGTATTTACTATTCATTAAATTGTTTACTAATGTTTCTAAGACTCTTTTTAGTCTTAATAATTTATTATTTAATGTTTAAACAACATACCAAGGTTTGGGGTATTTCAGTCTACCCCCCTTAAAAGAACTTCGTCCCCGAAGTTCACACTTCCCACATATCATTGGTTTAGAATACGGGAATTACTTATATATAAAACACTTCCATAACCAACACACCTTACACCACAACCTCGGACTTGAAGGTCCGGGTTCACATACACATCCATCCATAACGTATCATTCTCACATGATTACCTCGGACTCAATGGTCCGGGTACCTTAATAGTATTGTACTCACATAACAACCCTCAGACTCTCAGGTCTGGGTAACATGACCACCTTTGGACTCATAGGCCCAAGTAACATAATCAATTCAGAACTGAACCACATCAAGACTCATGGTCAAAGTAACATTTATTACGCATACCACACAACATGCCTTAGAACGTATAACAAATAGAAATACCTTTTCCATCTCTTCATGGGCTCGAGTCCCACGTTGAGTACATATACACTGTGATCCCCGCAGAACCCGGTCGCGATGGACACCTGCTGGTCCCCGTTCCTTGGGAGATCAAAACATTCACTTAATTTTTAACATATGTACTTCTCATGTCACCGGTCCGAAGACAAAGGCTCATACGTCCTCAGCTCGTGAGCAAGTACTACAAAAATATTCTTTACCAGGTTAAGTAACAAGAGAATCCTTTATTCAAAATATCGATCCACTGTTTTGGAAATACCAATTGAAGACTTGAAACCCTTTTGAAAATTCAATACAACTCCAAGTCCAACTTATGCTCTTTGCATCCTTTCTTAATGGTGTTATTTGTGACCACTTATAGGGAGCTTCAAGAGTCATCCAACCCTGATGTGATCAGCATCAGTGTTGAACTATCCTTCCACTCCAATTTGTGTTCGGCTCCCTTGATCTCATGATAACCAAGTTTCACCTCCCACTTCATTTTCAACCAACAATTAATTCAAGCATATTCCATATTCTACCTTTTGATCCTTCTAGTCATAATCATTACATCTCCAAGGGATAGAACTTAGTCTATCAATTACCTCCATTCGCTTTTACTCAAGTTACCTAAGGAATCTAATACTTACTAGGTTCCATGCCAGTTTCATACCCTTCATAAATCACCACACTATATATATATACATGTTTTTAATCAAAATACAATACATCGTGTTACATTTGGTATTATGCGAACACACACCATTGGGGCTTTAGTTCCCCAGGAGTTTATTTACTCCTTAGTACTTGTACTTACCCACAACCATTACCAAGGTAGTCACACCTACCACAATAGTATTTCGCATCTTCTGTGCGCAATTACCACCATTTAACCATGCCAACCACCATAACAAATTATTAATCATGCCAACCATCATAACAATTTATTTTTGTGCTATGCACAACATAGTTTTTGTGCTATGCACAACATAGTTCACGTACACTTGTACGGTAAAACACACTAAGCGGTTTTACGCTCTACCCCCCTTAAAAGGGATTACGCCCACGTAATCAACCAATGAACATAGGGTTAAAAATGTTCTACCGTCGTGAAGCGTTTTAACTTCCACGCGGTCCGTTAAAGGATCTTGACCATATTAGCGGTTTAGTTCCTAAACCAAGGATTCTCATTGTAGTTTTCTTAACTCGTAACCAGTTTCGATTCTGGCCTGTCCATTCGTTATTCATACTGTATTGTACATCTCCAATTATTATCTTTATCCTGGTAACCATGGTTTCTCAACCGAGGCGTGGTATCTCTTACCGTGAGCGAATTCGGTGAGTTACAAACCTTTCCTCTACCTCCATGACAATTTACAGTGTATACTGCTATGTATTTCTCAATTATTGCCTCAATTCCTTTCGACTTACTGCCGGTTGAGGTTGAGCTACTACCTAATGTGTAGTGCTCTCTCAGTTATTTCCTACACCTGAGGTATATTTCATACCGATATTTGATACTTAGTGCTACTGTAGTCACTTATTGCCAGTCCTGCTTCCATATTTAGTTCTGTACCAGTATCATTTCATTGATATGACCTTGCATTTCATATGCCTCGGTCTTATAGTGTTATAATTCTCTTTGTTCGCCTTCCACAATTATCATCTTCCAAATCCTAGCTATCCCACTCGATCGTTACTGCGCAAACGCAATACCAAAACACTCAGTCATACAGAGTGCAGAGGCGTAACTCTTGGCAGTAAATCTCTCATGCGATTGCAATAGGAATTCACACTGTGTTTTACTGAGATTCTTATCTCATAATACCGGCTACTGGTTTACTGTCCAGCTTATTCGTTAACACTGTTGTATCTCCACTGGGTTTAACTCACAACTCTGCTTATTGTCATACCATCCCTTAATAATATTTATACAACGGTCGCTTAGTACACACCGTATCCTCTTTCATTATACAACATCAACTTACACTGCATCCGTTATTATATTCGGCCACCTGTTTGGCTGATTTCTGCATACACTATTTCTCGAGCCTTTATTTTCTTAAGCGTTGTTCGCTACACATTTAACATCACACACCTATGGTGGTTGCTACCAGACTTAGTACTCTTCCTGTCTACACCACTGTTACAAACACTTTCTTTCGTATTATTTTATTTAAATCATCCTGGGGTAATAACAACATGGTCCATCCTCCACATATTTCCTAAACTTGATCCACACATCTACCGCTCTCGCGGTTTCACCATATCTAGAGGTATCCCCACTCTTTAAGCAGTGGTTCGTTCTCCGCTTTATTTTCCTGTACAACATAAACTTCTATAATTGATTCAATTACATGACCTATCTTGCTTGTGGCTTATAAGCCACTGCCTCGAGCTCTGCTCACTAAAGGCTATTACCACACATTTACCTTTCTGTACGACATTACATGGTTTAACAAGGTCGTCACATCTCGATTCCTTCCAAGTTGTCTCTTTGGCAACTTAGGGTCCTACTGTTAAGTGGGTTCCCTTCTTACGTTTCTGTTACATTGCCCCATCCAACAATGTTTGATCCCAAACACCCTTCAAGGATTACTCCTGGGTGTTACTAAGGTATGCCATTACATTTAACTTTCACTTATGAGTACATTCAGTAGACTATGCCTTCTTACTTCCTTAGCTGGGTATTCGTTCCAGCTACCATGTCCCATTCCTTCACTTCCTAAGACATATGTGATGTCTTTACTTAACCATCCGTGCTCTTCGCACTTCTTGACTCTAACATTCTCTTGGACGAATTACCAATTCCTTTATCTCCTTAACTAGGTTCCTTTACTTCGACCATTCGTGGTAATCCTTAGCTCTTACTTGACTTTTACTGCTGACCGTAGTATGGAGTCGACTACTTCCCGTGTTTCGGACTCTTCTCGTATACATATATGGGGTATCATACTGATACATTACTACTTACCCGACTAACCCATAAGTAGGTCTGTTAGGCCCACATGCTCCTATCGGAGTGCGGTCGTCCCACAACGCAGTTGGTACACTCGTAGTGTCCGTCACGCGCCTAGGTGAAGTATTCTGTTGTCAACTCCCTTAAATTGTCCTCTGACAATATACATTCCGTGCTTCCCGAACTCATTCCAGGGAAGGTTTATCCATCGTTATATTATTCTGAACTCCATCCATACCGTCGGGTTGCTACCCTCGGGTTCACCGGTTTCCGTCCGGTTATTCAAAGGTAACTGGTTTGAAAGAAGGGTAAAAGAGTATTGGTTTAAAAGAGAATTTGGTTTTGAAAGAAAGAGTTTGAAATAAATCTGAGTTTGAAAGAAAAATTCTCCTGGTTTCACAACACCTTCTTGCCTTAACCAAGTCTAGCTTCTTGCTGACTGGTGTATTCCCATTTACAAAGGTTAGGCTGTTAAGCCCTTCCACGGTTACGATGATCACATTAATTCCTGGGTACTTTACTAAGTAGTTTGTAGGCGTCAAATTTTTTCTTCTTCGAACAGCCCTGTTATAGCTGCACTTTCCACGGCAAGTGCGCCCTGTTAACTGGCTGTCGGTTCAACATGTACCGGCTGCGGTACTGTTTCTGTCCGCACAGTATACAGTGGCCCCATGGGCCCTTACTTGGATACTCTAATTGGTAACTAATCTCCTGCACAACTTCTCATTGTCCTCCTCTAATAATCATTTACTAAGGTGTTTCCCATTCTGGGAGACCCCTTTTCAGTTATTATTGTATCCTCTTCGTAGCCCATTCCACGCATTTGTCGTGATTATTGAGACTTGTCTCTTGTTTGGGTACTACGTTGTAGTTCCTTTGTCGGTTGGTATACCGTTGGTGCCATTACCTAACATTTGTCATCCCGTAGACTCTCGTCTCGGGTTTCATTATTTTACTTCTTGCTTGCTACAAGTTGGTAGTTTTCGACTGCTCGGCACGTCGACCCAGGTTGCCGGAAATTTCATTCTTCCTTACACCAGATTCTCCATTCTTTGCTATCAAGTGCGGTTACAGTTGTTCACCTGGGAACCGTCTCCGGGATTTCTAATTTTCAGAATCTACCGTATGACAGGTTCCCCATACTTACAAGATAGTTAATAACAGCCAGACCGGGTCTTCCCGGGTAAGAGAGGGCTTTCATCTCTCTGGCGTTCCTTCCCAAGTCATAAAATAGGGTTGTGGAGGGCGGGATGGATATAGTAGGTTTCCAGTATTCACTGGTAGTTCCTAACTAGCGTATCTCACGCTATCACTCAACCCTTAACCCAAAGTACTAAAATTTAACTCGGTACTTCCTAGCTCGGTAATTCAGTCATCAGAGCGATACTTCGCTCTGATACCACTTTTTGTAACACCCCAACTCCTTCCGTACACATAACATCAAACTGCAGCGGAATTCTCAACTCATTACATTACATAACCCAATGGTGTTACACGCCGTTAACCACCCACGTGGCTAACAAGGCTAATACATATACATTGTATCGGTCTGATGGACAAGACTCCCGAGCAACTACACAATACAACCACTTCCCATTAACAACAACCATATATACATTCCAACTGTACCGAGTATTTACAAACTAATGCCGATAACAATTTCGGTCTTACTACGCCTACATTGCATACGCCATTTAAATGGCTACCCACGTAATAACATCTACCCCGTTCTACTCTCGAACGGCTTCCAGCTCCTTGTACCTGAAACAGAAAAAGGAGAAAAGGGTGGCCCCCAAGGGGCTCAGCACCTTTGCTGGTATGGTAATCCCGCAGCCCGCATGCTACCGGGCCACGCACAACTAATTGTCGTCCTAGCATGCTGTTGATTATATTTAAATCCTGCATGTAAACCATAAACACACAACACAATGCATACGCCCAGCTATAGGGCTCAACAAACATCCAACACATCCACACATCCACACATAACAATTCAACATTGTTTCCTTTAACCCTAGAGTGGCTCTCCTCTTAATGGAGTTACTTCCTTAACAGACGACATTTACCCATTAATCGGGTTATCCTTAAACGCTTCTTATTATAAACCTGAATTCATAACCATAATCCACATATCCACAATTTACCACATATAACTTCACACCGAATAGGAATTGCAATACATCCATAACACATAATACAACGGGTACGGTTCTCTTAAGGAACCAACCCAACCATAATTAGTTCACTTTAGAGCCTAGAGAATGTTGCCAAACTCATGATAAGCTCGTTCCATAACTTGCTACCGTTTCTTTAAATGAACAGATAACTTAACACTAAGGTGCGTCGGGTACGTAAACCTAGCACACCGAACAACCATTGTATGCCCAGAAAACCGACGTGAGTCAGTAACATAGCTTTGGCTAAGCTAAAGGGAAGATTGGAAACCCAATGAGTAAACAACCTAACATACACCAAGAGAGTCGAACCGGGTATGACATCGACTCCCGTCCATCACACGCGTGGCCGGAACATGACCGGACTCCTCACCCCCCATTAGTACACATATACTTATAATTAAGTGTTAAGGCTCCATTATGGAACCTATCACATCCACACACCATTCGGTATCACAACCGTGTTAAGCATGTAAGGGAGGTTCACACACCTACAAACAATAACCATACACAACTAACTCACGCATAGCCGTGGTTAGAACGTTCCCAAGGTTTGGGTCGTTAACACCGAATACCGATCTCTCATGTGTTCCTAGTTCTAGTTAGTTAAGGTTTAACACTCATTTGAGGTTAAACGGTATCGGAGGCCAGATTCGCCACATAAATGAATTACTATAAACTCATTTCATGTTTTATCTTACAAGGTGGCAAACACACAGAAAAACACATTGGCATACAAGCCGGTGTAATCCGGTAGGACACAGGTTGCAAGAAAACCATACCTGTCGCCGGAGTCCACTCTACCATGTCCATTTAGGTTCCTCGAACAATTCTCGAACAACTGGTACATTAAAGTTACCTTCATTAACATTGGGGTAATATGTTTGTGTAACGTCGAAAGACCATGATTCAACCCCGTTAACTAGTTAAATACCTTTGCATTTTTAACTTGTTTTACTCTTCCATTTTACTTAACTTTTCACCCACCAAATGTCATACAACTCACCTAACATGTCTTATACAACCTTATAACATCATTATCCATCAATCCCCATCATAGGCATCATTTTCATACCTTAAAACCAAGTTTTACATTGGTCCGGGACCTTGTCCCCATCCTAAGACCCGGACCATATGCTAAGTGTGCTCTCGGTTTTAATGGGGTGGTCCGGGACTTCACCCAGGTCCTAAGTCCCGGACCATTCTAGGCAAATTCTCTCGGACAATTCAAGGGGGTTGGTCCGGGTCCTTGCATAAGACCCAAGTCCCGGACCCAAGTCTGTGTACAACTCACGGTAATTTTTTGATATATGGTCCGGGACATGACCCATGACCTAGGTCCCGGACCCAACCTACAGAATTGACGTACTGCAATTTTTCTAGTCCTGCTGCTTAAGCTCTTTACACCCATCATAAGTATAGCTTCCCAAATGATTTTACGTACACTCTTATACTCAAAACTTCACCAAATACACCACATAACAACATAGTGTACAATTTAAATTGCATAGCACTTAGGCTCTTAAAATGCATAATCTTAAACACTGAATTTCCACAAATATTTGCCTTTCACCTGCAAATACAAACAGCAATACGTATGTCCTTTACTAGTCTTTTGAGAACATTTTTCTAAGTCATTACCATTGGCTCTTTAGGTAGTTTCAATACACAACGTACGTTCATTTTCCAAAGGAATTTTAAGCTATTTTTGCTTAACATTAAACAGGGAGGAAACACCATTTTTTCTTTGAGTTTCCTTACCTTGAAGCAAAGGAGAACAATAATACGTGAAAAGATGAACTCAAGCTCCTTCCATGGAGATTCCTCTTGGCACCAAAATGGAGCTCTCGAAGATTTGAAAGGGCTAAGTTGAAGAGCTTGCTCCAACTAGAAGAACGGTGGTCTCGAAATTGAATTTGGACCATGGAGCTAGGAGTTACATGTGGTCAAAGCTTGAAGATGGTGCTGGAGCTGTAGCATATCCGATGGAGAAGGAAGAAGAAGATAGAAGAGAGGATGCAGCCGTGTGAAATGAAGGAGGAAAGGAGAAATGAAGATAGAATTTGCTTTTGGGGATATTTAATACATAAAGCAAATAGTGCTTTTTCAATACTCACTGATTTGCTCACTTATTTGTTCAATCACAGCAAGGTGACGTCTCACCACATGCAAACCGGCCCCCATCTAAATATAAGGGGTTACTTAGTCATTATTGATCAATTAAATTACTTATATTGACATAAGTTACAAACTAGCTTATTTTAGTTACTATTCACTAAAACAAGACACGTAGAAACGCCATTCTTACTTCCCCATTAATTTAAACTTCCAAATGTGATACTAAATAGTACACATATTAATTAAAGAGTAATGATGGACATTTAGCCATTCAAAACTCATTTACAAGACAATTTTTCAAAAACGTGCTTTATGACTCCTTTAAGCACATTTTGTGTTTTAACTTGTTTTCAAGCTCGGTTTTCTTTGGTAATTGATTTAATAGACTCATTAATATATAAGTAAAGTCTTGGTAAGTTTATTAAGTCTTAATCAAGACTATCCCAGGTTTAGAGCATATTTGTACTTATTGCCTTTTTGGCAATTAATTGTATTTACTATTCATTAAATTGTTTACTAATGTTTCTAAGACTCTTTTTAGTCTTAATAATTTATTATTTAATGTTTAAACAACATACCAAGGTTTGGGGTATTTCAGTCTACCCCCCTTAAAAGAACTTCGTCCCCGAAGTTCACACTTCCCACATATCATTGGTTTAGAATACGGGAATTACTTATATAAAAAACACTTCCATAACCAACACACCTTACACCACAACCTCAGACTTGAAGGTCCGGGTTCACATACACATCCATCCATAACGTATCATTCTCACATGATTACCTCGGACTCAATGGTCCGGGTACCTTAATAGTATTGTACTCACATAACAACCCTCAGACTCTCAGGTCTGGGTAACATGACCACCTTTGGACTCATAGGCCCAAGTAACATAATCAATTCAGAACTGAACCACATCAAGACTCATGGTCAAAGTAACATTTATTACGCATACCACACAACATGCCTTAGAACGTATAACAAATAGAAATACCTTTTCCATCTCTTCATGGGCTCGAGTCCCACGTTAAGTACATATACACTGTGATCCCCGCAGAACCCGGTCGCGATGGACACCTGCTGGTCCCCGTTCCCTTGGGAGATCAAAACATTCACTTAATTTTTAACATATGTACTTCTCATGTCACCGGTCCGAAGACAAAGGCTCATACGTCCTCAGCTCGTGAGCAAGTACTACAAAAATATTCTTTACCAGGTTAAGTAACGAGAGAATCCTTTATTCAAAATACCGATCCACTGTTTTGGAAATACCAATTGAAGACTTGAAACCACCAATTTAAAATTCTTTTGAAAACTCAATACAACTCCAGGTCCAACTTATGCTCTTTGCATCCTTTCTTAATGGTGTTATTGTGACCACTTATAGGGAGCTTCAAGAGTCATCCAACCCTGATGTGATCAGCATCAGTGTTGAAGTATCCTTCCACTCCAATTTGTGTTCGGCTCCCCTTGATCTCATGATAACCAAGTTTCACCTCCCACTTCATTTTCAACCAACAATTAATTCAAGCATATTCCATATTCTACCTTTTGATCCTTCTAGTCATAATCATTACATCTCCAAGGGATAGAACTTAGTCTATCAATTACCTCCATTCGCTTTTACTCAAGTTACCTAAGGAATCTAATACTTACTAGGTTCCATGCCAGTTTCATACCCTTCATAAATCACCACACTATATATATATACATGTTTTTAATCAAAATACAATACATCGTGTTACATTTGGTATTATGCGAACACACACCATTGGGGCTTTAGTTCCCCAGGAGTTTATTTACTCCTTAGTACTTGTACTTACCCACAACCATTACCAAGGTAGTCACACCTACCACAATAGTATTTCGCATCTTCTGTGCGCAATTACCACCATTTAACCATGCCAACCACCATAACAAATTATTAATCATGCCAACCATCATAACAATTTATTTTTGTGCTATGCACACATAGTTTTTGTGCTATGCACAACATAGTTTTTGTGCTATGCACAACATAGTTCACGTACACTTGTACGGTAAAACACACTAAGCGGTTTTACGCTCTACCCCCCTTAAAAGGGATTACGCCCACGTAATCAACCAATGAACATAGGGTTAAAAATGTTCTACCCGTCGTGAAGCGTTTTAACTTCCACGCGGTCCGTTAAAGGATCTTGACCATATTAGCGGTTTAGTTCCTAAACCAAGGATTCTCATTGTAGTTTTCTTAACTCGTAACCAGTTTCGATTCTGGCCTGTCCATTCGTTATTCATACTGTATTGTACATCTCCAATTATTATCTTTATCCTGGTAACCATGGTTTCTCAACCGAGGCGTGGTATCTCTTACCGTGAGCGAATTCGGTGAGTTACAAACCTTTCCTCTACCTCCATGACAATTTACAGTGTATACTGCTATGTATTTCTCAATTATTGCCTCAATTCCTTTCGACTTACTGCCGGTTGAGGTTGAGCTACTACCTAATGTGTAGTGCTCTCTCAGTTATTTCCTACACCTGAGGTATATTTCATACCGATATTTGATACTTAGTGCTACTGTAGTCACTTATTGCCAGTCCTGCTTCCATATTTAGTTCTGTACCAGTATCATTTCATTGATATGACCTTGCATTTCATATGCCTCGGTCTTATAGTGTTATAATTCTCTTTGTTCGCCTTCCACAATTATCATCTTCCAAATCCTAGCTATCCCACTCGATCGTTACTGCACAAACGCAATACCAAAACACTCAGTCATACAGAGTGCAGAGGCGTAACTCTTGGCAGTAAATCTCTCATGCGATTGCAATAGGAATTCACACTGTGTTTTACTGAGATTCTTATCTCATAATACCGGCTACTGCTTTACTGTCCAGCTTATTCGTTATAACTTACTGTTGTATCTCCACTGGGTTTAACTCACAACTCTGCTTAATTGTCATACCATCCCTTAATAATATTTATACAACGGTCGCTTAGTACACACCGTATCCTCTTTCATTATACAACATCAACTTACACTGCATCCGTTATTATATTCGGCCACCTGTTTGGCTGATTTCTGCATACACTATTTCTCGAGCCTTTATTTTCTTAAGCGTTGTTCGCTACACATTTAACATCACACACCTATGGTGGTTGCTACCAGACTTAGTACTCTTCCTGTCTACACCACTGTTACAAACACTTTCTTTCGTATTATTTTATTCAAATCATCCTGGGGTAATAACAACATGGTCCATCCTCCACATATTTCCTAAACTTGATCCACACATCTACCGCTCTCGCGGTTTCACCATATCTAGAGGTATCCCCACTCTTTAAGCAGTGGTTCGTTCTCCGCTTTATTTTCCTGTACAACATAAACTTCTATAATTGATTCAATTACATGACCTATCTTGCTTGTGGCTTATAAGCCACTGCCTCGAGCTCTGCTCACTAAAGGCTATTACCACACATTTACCTTTCTGTACGACATTACATGGTTTAACAAGGTCGTCACATCTCGATTCCTTCCAAGTTGTCTCTTTGGCAACTTAGGGTCCTACTGTTAAGTGGGTTCCCTTCTTACGTTTCTGTTACATTGCCCCATCCAACAATGTTTGATCCCAAACACCCTTCAAGGATTACTCCTGGGTGTTACTAAGGTATGCCATTACATTTAACTTTCACTTATGAGTACATTCAGTAGACTATGCCTTCTTACTTCCTTAGCTGGGTATTCGTTCCAGCTACCATGTCTCATTCCTTCAACTTCCTAAGACATACGTGATGTCTTTGCATAACCATCCGTGCTCTTCGCACTTCTTGACTCTACAATTTCTTACGAATTTACCAATTCCTTTAGTCTTCCAACTGGTTCCTTCACTTCGACCATTCGTGGTAATCCTTAGCTCTTACTTGACTTTTACTGCTGACCGTAGTATGGAGTCGACTACTTCCCGTGTTTCGGACTCTTCTCGTATACATATATGGGGTATCATACTGATACATTACTACTTACCCGACTAACCCATAAGTAGGTCTGTTAGGCCCACATGCTCCTATCGGAGTGCGGTCGTCCCACAACGCAGTTGGTACACTCGTAGTGTCCGTCACGCCTAGGTGAAGTATTCTGTTGTCAACTCCCTTATATTGTCCTCTGACAATATACATTCCGTGCTTCCCGAACTCATTCCAGGGAAGGTTTATCCATCGTTATATTATTCTGAACTCCATCCATACCGTCGGGTTGCTACCCTCGGGTTCACCGGTTTCCGTCCGGTTATTCAAAGGTAAACTGGTTTGAAAGAAGGGTAAAAGAGTATTGGTTTAAAAGAGAATTTGGTTTTGAAAGAAAGAGTTTGAAATAAATCTGAGTTTGAAAGAAAAATTCTCCTGGTTTCACAACACCTTCTTGCCTTAACCAAGTCTAGCTTCTTGCTGACTGGTGTATTCCCATTTACAAAGGTTAGGCTGTTAAGCCCTTCCACGGTTACGATGATCACATTAATTCCTGGGTACTTTACTAAGTAGTTTGTAGGCGTCAAATTTTTTTTCTTCGAACAGCCCTGTTATAGCTGCACTTGCCACGGCAAGTGCGCCCTGTTAACTGGCTGTCGGTTCAACATGTACCGGCTGCGGTACTGTTTCTGTCCGCACAGTATACAGTGGCCTGGGCCCTTACTTGGATACTCTAATTGGTAACTAATCTCCTGCACAACTTCTCATTGTCCTCCTCTAATAATCATTTACTAGGGTGTTTCCCATTCTGGGAGACCCCTTTTCAGTTATTATTGTATCCTCTTCGTAGCCCATTCCACGCATTTGTCGTGATTATGAGACTTGTCTCTTGTTTGGGTACTACGTTGTAGTTCCTTTGTCGGTTGGTATACCGTTGGTGCCATTACCTAACATTGCCATCCCGTAGACTCTCGTCTCGGGTTTCATTATTTTACTTCTTGCCTGCTACAAGTTGGTAGTTTTCGACTGCTCGGCACGTCGACCCAGGTTGCCGGAAATTTCATTCTTCCTTACACCAGATTCTCCATTCTTTGCTATCAAGTGCGGTTACAGTTGTTCACCTGGGAACCGTCTCCGGGATTTCTAATTTTCAGAATCTACCGTATGACAGGTTCCCCATACTTACAAGATAGTTAATAACAGCCAGACCGGGTCTTCCCGGGTAAAAGAGGGCTTTCATCTCTCTGGCGTTCCTTCCCAAGTCATAAAATAGGGGTTGTGGAGGGCGGGATGGAGATAGTAGGTTTCCAGTATTCACTGGTAGTTCCTAACTAGCGTATCCTCACGCTATCACTCAACCCTTAACCCAAAGTACTAAAATCTTAACTCGGTACTTCCTAGCTCGGTAATTCAGTCATCAGAGCGATACTTCGCTCTGATACCACTTTTTGTAACACCCCAACTCCTTCCGTACACATAACATCAACTGCAGCGGAATTCTCAACTCATTACATTACATAACCCAATGGTGTTACACGCCGTTAACCACCCACGTGGCTAACAAGGCTAATACTATACATTGTATCGGTCTGATGGACAAGACTCCCGAGCAACTACACAATACAACCACTTCCCATTAACAACAACCATATACATTCCAACTGTACCGAGTATTACAAACTAATGCCGATAACAATTTCGGTCTTACTACGCCTACATTGCATACGCCATTTAAATGGCTACCCACGTAATAACATCTACCCCGTTCTACTCTCGAACGGCTTCCAGCTCCTTGTACCTGAAACAGAAAAAGGAGAAAAGGGTGGCCCCCAAGGGGCTCAGCACCTTTGCTGGTATGGTAATCCCGCAGCCCGCATGCTACCGGGCCACGCACAACTAATTGTCGTCCTAGCATGCTGTTGATTATATTTAAATCCTGCATGTAAACCATAAACACACAACACAATGCATACGCCCAGCTATAGGGCTCAACAAACATCCAACACATCCACACATCCACACATAACAATCAACATTGTTTTCCTTTAACCCTAGAGTGGCTCTCCTCTTAATGGAGTTACTTCCTTAACAGACGACATTTACCCATTAATCGGGTTATCCTTAAACGCTTCTTATTATAAACCTGAATTCATAACCATAATCCACATATCCACAATTTACCACATATAACTTCACACCGAATAGGAATTGCAATACATCCATAACACATAATACAACGGGTACGGTTCTCTTAAGGAACCAACCCAACCATAATTAGTTCACTTTAGAGCCTAGAGAATGTTGCCAAACTCATGATAAGCTCGTTCCATAACTTGCTACCGTTTCTTTAAATGAACAGATAACTTAACACTAAGGTGCGTCGGGTACAGTAAACCTAGCACACCGAACAACCATTGTATGCCCCAGAAAACCGACGTGAGTCAGTAACATAGCTTTGGCTAAGCTAAAGGGAAGATTGGAAACCCAATGAGTAAACAACCTAACATACACCAAGAGAGTCGAACCGGGTATGACATCGACTCCCGTCCATCACACGCGTGGCCGGAACATGACCGGACTCCTCACCCCCCATTAGTACACATATACTTATAATTAAGTGTTAAGGCTCCATTATGGAACCTATCACATCCACACACCATTCGGTATCACAACCGTGTTAAGCATGTAAGGGAGGTTCACACACCTACAAACAATAACCATACACAACTAACTCACGCATAGCCGTGGTTAGAACGTTCCCAAGGTTTGGGTCGTTAACACCGAATACCGATCTCTCATGTGTTCCTAGTTCTAGTTAGTTAAGGTTTAACACTCATTTGAGGTTAAACGGTATCGGAGGCCAGATTCGCCACATAAATGAATTACTATAAACTCATTTCATGTTTTATCTTACAAGGTGGCAAACACACAGAAAAACACATTGGCATACAAGCCGGTGTAATCCGGTAGGACACAGGTTGCAAGAAAACCATACCTGTCGCCGGAGTCCACTCTACCATGTCCATTTAGGTTCCTCGAACAATTCTCGAACAACTGGTACATTAAAGTTACCTTCATTAACATTGGGGTAACATGTTTGTGTAACGTCGAATGACTATGTTAACTCCGTTAGCTAGTTAAATACCTTTGCATTTTAACTTGTTTTACTCTTCCATTTTACCTTAACTTTTCACCCACCAAATTGTCATTACAACTCACCTAACATGTCTTATACAACCTTATAACATCATTATCCATCAATCCCCATCATTAGGCATCATTTTCATACCTTAAAACCAAGTTTTACATTGGTCCGGGACCTTGTCCCATCCTAAGACCCGGACCATATGCTAAGTGTACTCTCGGTTTTATGGGGTGGTCCGGGACTTCACCCAGGTCCTAAGTCCCGGACCATTCTAGGCAAATTCTCTCGGACAATTCAAGGGGGTTGGTCCGGGTCCTTGCATAAGACCCAAGTCCCGGACCCAAATCTTGTACAACTCACGGTAATTTTTTGATATATGGTCCGGGACATGACCCATGACCTAGTCCCGGACCCAACTACAGAATTGACGTACTGCATTTTTCTAGTCCTGCTGCTTAAGCTCTTTACACCCATCATAAGTATAGCTTCCCAAATGATTTTACGTACACTCTTATACTCAAAACTTCACCAAATATACACCACATAACAACATAGTGTACAATTTAAATTGCATAGCACTTAGGCTCTTAAAATGCATAATCTTAAACACTGAATTTCCACAATATATTTGCCTTTCACCTGCAAATACAACAGCAGTACGTATGTCCTTTACTAGTCTTTTGAGAACATTTTTCTAAGTCATTACCATTGGCTCTTTAGGTAGTTTCAATACACAACGTACGTTCATTTTCCAAAGGAATTTTAAGCTATTTTTGCTTAACATTAAACAGGGAGGAAACACCATTTTTTCTTTGAGTTTCCTTACCTTGAAGCAAAGGAGAACAATAATACGTGAAAAGATGAACTCAAGCTCCTTCCATGGAGATTCCTCTTGGCACCAAAATGGAGCTCTCGAAGATTTGAAAGGACTAAGTTGAAGAGCTTGCTCCAACTAGAAGAACGGTGGTCTCGAAATTGAATTTGGACCATGGAGCTAGGAGTTACATGTGGTCAAAGCTTGAAGATGGTGCTGGAGCTGTAGCATATCCGATGGAGAAGAAGAAGAAGATAGAAGAGAGGATGCAGCCGTGTGAAATGAAGGAGGAAAGGAGAAATGAAGATAGAATTTGCTTTTGGGGATATTTAATACATAAAGCAAATAGTGCTTTTTCAATACTCACTGATTTGCTCACTTATTTGTTCAATCACAGCAAGGTGACGTCTCACCACATGCAAACCGGCCCCCATCTAAATATAAGGGGTTACTTAGTCATTATTGATCAATTAAATTACTTATATTGACATAAGTTACAAACTAGCTTATTTTAGTTACTATTCACTAAAACAAGACACGTAGAAACGCAATTCTTACTTCCCATTAATTTAAACTTCCAAATGTGATACTAAATAGTACACATATTAATTAAAGAGTAATGATGGACATTTAGCCATTCAAAACTCATTTACAAGACAATTTTTCAAAAACGTGCTTTATGACTCCTTTAAGCACATTTTGTGTTTTAACTTGTTTTCAAGCTCGGTTTTCTTTGGTAATTGATTTAATAGACTCATTAATATATAAGTAAAGTCTTGGTAAGTTTATTAAGTCTTAATCAAGACTATCCCAGGTTTAGAGCATATTTGTACTTATTGCCTTTTTGGCAATTAATTGTATTTACTATTCATTAAATTGTTTACTAATGTTTCTAAGACTCTTTTTAGTCTTAATAATTTATTATTTAATGTTTAAACAACATACCAAGGTTTGGGGTATTTCAGTCTACCCCCCTTAAAAGAACTTCGTCCCCAAGTTCACACTTCCCACATATCATTGGTTTAGAATACGGGAATTACTTATATAATAAAACACTTCCATAACCAACACACCTTACACCACACACCTCGGACTTTAAGGTCCGGGTTCACATACACATCCATCCATAACGTATCATTCTCACATGATTACCTCGGACTCAATGTTCCGGGTACCTTAATAGTATTGTACTCACATACACCCTCAGACTCTCAGGTCTGGGTAACATGACCACCTTTGGACTCATAGCCCAAGTAACATAATCAATTCAGAACTGAACCACATCAACTCATGGTCAAAGTAACATTTATTACGCATACCACACAACATGCCTTAGAACGTATAACAAATAGAAATACCTTTTCCATCTCTTCATGGGCTCGAGTCCCACGTTAAGTACATATACACTGTGATCCCCGCAGAACCCGGTCGCGATGGACACCTGCTGGTCCCCGTTCCCTTGGGAGATCAAAACATTCACTTTTTAACATATGTACTTCTCATGTCACCGGTCCGAAGACAAAGGCTCATACGTCCTCAGCTCGTGAGCAAGTACTACAAAATATTCTTTACCAGGTTAAGTAACGAGAGAATCCTTTATTCAAAATACCGATCCACTGTTTTGGAAATACCAATTGAAGACTTGAAACCACCAATTTAAAATTCTTTTGAAAACTCAATACAACTCCAGGTCCAACTTATGCTCTTTGCATCCTTTCTTAATGGTGTTATTTGTGACCACTTATAGGGAGCTTCAAGAGTCATCCAACCCTGATGTGATCAGCATCAGTGTTGAAGTATCCTTCCACTCCAATTTGTGTTCGGCTCCCCTTGATCTCATGATAACCAAGTTTCACCTCCCACTTCATTTTCAACCAACAATTAATTCAAGCATATTCCATATTCTACCTTTTGATCCTTCTAGTCATAATCATTACATCTCCAAGGGATAGAACTTAGTCTATCAATTACCTCCATTCGCTTTTACTCAAGTTACCTAAGGAATCTAATACTTACTAGGTTCCATGCCAGTTTCATACCCTTCATAAATCACCACACTATATATATATACATGTTTTTAATCAAAATACAATACATCGTGTTACATTTGGTATTATGCGAACACACACCATTGGGGCTTTAGTTCCCCAGGAGTTTATTTACTCCTTAGTACTTGTACTTACCCACAACCATTACCAAGGTAGTCACACCTACCACAATAGTATTTCGCATCTTCTGTGCGCAATTACCACCATTTAACCATGCCAACCACCATAACAAATTATTAATCATGCCAACCATCATAACAATTTATTTTTGTGCTATGCACAACATAGTTTTTGTGCTATGCACAACATAGTTTTTGTGCTATGCACAACATAGTTCACGTACACTTGTACGGTAAAACACACTAAGCGGTTTTACGCTCTACCCCCCTTAAAAGGGATTACGCCCACGTAATCAACCAATGAACATAGGGTTAAAAATGTTCTACCGTCGTGAAGCGTTTTAACTTCCACGCGGTCCGTTAAAGGATCTTGACCATATTAGCGGTTTAGTTCCTTAACCAAGGATTCTCATTGTAGTTTTCTTAACTCGTAACCAGTTTCGATTATGGCCTGTCCATTCGTTATTCATACTGTATTGTACATCTCCAATTATTATCTTTATCCTGGTAACCATGGTTTCTCAACCGAGGCGTGGTATCTCTTACCGTGAGCGAATTCGGTGAGTTACAAACCTTTCCTCTACCTCCATGACAATTTACAGTGTATACTGCTATGTATTTCTCAATTATTGCCTCAATTCCTTTCGACTTACTGCCGGTTGAGGTTGAGCTACTAATGTGTAGTGCTCTCTCAGTTATTTCCTACACCTGAGGTATATTTCATACCGATATTTGATACTTAGTGCTACTGTAGTCACTTATTGCCAGTCCTGCTTCCATATTTAGTTCTGTACCAGTATCATTTCATTGATATGACCTTGCATTTCATATGCCTCGGTCTTATAGTGTTATAATTCTCTTTGTTCGCCTTCCACAATTATCATCTTCCAAATCCTAGCTATCCCACTCGATCATTACTGCGCAAACGCAATACCAAAACACTCAGTCATACAGAGTGCAGAGGCGTAACTCTTGGCAGTAAATCTCTCATGCGATTGCAATAGGAATTCACACTGTGTTTTACTGAGATTCTTATCTCATAATACCGGCTACTGGTTTACTGTCCAGCTTATTCGTTATAACTTACTGTTGTATCTCCACTGGGTTTAACTCACAACTCTGCTTAATTGTCATACCATCCCTTAATAATATTTATACAACGTCGCTTAGTACACACCGTATCCTCTTTCATTATACAACATCAACTTACACTGCATCCGTTATTATATTCGGCCACCTGTTTGGCTGATTTCTGCATACACTATTTCTCGAGCCTTTATTTTCTTAAGCGTTGTTCGCTACACATTTAACATCACACACCTATGGTGGTTGCTACCAGACTTAGTACTCTTCCTGTCTACACCACTGTTACAAACACTTTCTTTCGTATTATTTTATTAAATCATCCTGGGGTAATAACAACATGGTCCATCCTCCACATATTTCCTAAACTTGATCCACACATCTACCGCTCTCGCGGTTTCACCATATCTAGAGGTATCCCCACTCTTTAAGCAGTGGTTCGTTCTCCGCTTTATTTTCCTGTACAACATAAACTTCTATAATTGATTCAATTACATGACCTATCTTGCTTGTGGCTTATAAGCCACTGCCTCGAGCTCTGCTCACTAAAGGCTATTACCACACATTTACCTTTCTGTACGACATTACATGGTTTAACAAGGTCGTCACATCTCGATTCCTTCCAAGTTGTCTCTTTGGCAACTTAGGGTCCTACTGTTAAGTGGGTTCCCTTCTTACGTTTCTGTTACATTGCCCCATCCAACAATGTTTGATCCCAAACACCCTTCAAGGATTACTCCTGGGTGTTACTAAGGTATGCCATTACATTTAACTTTCACTTATGAGTACATTCAGTAGACTATGCCTTCTTACTTCCTTAGCTGGGTATTCGTTCCAGCTACCATGTCTCATTCCTTCAACTTCCTAAGACATACGTGATGTCTTTGCATAACCATCCGTGCTCTTCGCACTTCTTGACTCTACACATTCTCTTGGACAATTTACCAATTCCTTTATCTCTTTCAACTGGGTTCCTTCACTTCGACCATTCGTGGTAATCCTTAGCTCTTACTTGACTTTTACTGCTGACCGTAGTATGGAGTCGACTACTTCCCGTGTTTCGGACTCTTCTCGTATACATATATGGGGTATCATACTGATACATTACTACTTACCCGACTAACCCATAAGTAGGTCTGTTAGGCCCACATGCTCCTATCGGAGTGCGGTCGTCCCACAACGCAGTTGGTACACTCGTAGTGTCCGTCACACGCCTAGGTGAAGTATTCTGTTGTCAACTCCCTTATATTGTCCTCTGACAATATACATTCCGTGCTTCCCGAACTCATTCCAGGGAAGGTTTATCCATCGTTATATTATTCTGAACTCCATCCATACCGTCGGGTTGCTACCCTCGGGTTCACCGGTTTCCGTCCGGTTATTCAAAGGTAACTGGTTTGAAAGAAGGGTAAAAGAAGTATTGGTTTAAAAGAGAATTTGGTTTTGAAAGAAGAGTTTGAAATAAATCTGAGTTTGAAAGAAAAATTCTCCTGGTTTCACAACACCTTCTTGCCTTAACCAAGTCTAGCTTCTTGCTGACTGGTATTCCCATTTACAAAGGTTAGGCTGTTAAGCCCTTCCACGGTTACGATGATCACATTAAATTCCTGGGTACTTTACTAAGTAGTTTGTAGTTGTCGATTTTTTTCTTCGAACAGCCCTGTTATAGCTGCACTTGCCACGGCAAGTGCACCCTGTTAACTGGCTGTCGGTTCAACATGTACCGGCTGCGGTACTGTTTCTGTCGCACAGTATCAGTGGCCCATGGGCCCTTACTTGGATACTCTAATTGGTAACTAATCTCCTGCACAACTTCTCATTGTCCTCCTCTAATAAACATTTACTAAGGTGTTTCCCACTCTGGGAGACCCCTTTTAGTTATTATAGTATCCTCTTCGTAGCCCATTCCACGCATTTGTCGTGATTACTGAGACTTGTCTCTTGTTTGGGTACTACGTTGTAGTTCCTTTGTCGGTTGGTATACCGTTGGTGCCATCACCTAACACTTGCCATCCCGTAGACTCTCGTCTCGGGTTTCATTATTTTACTTCTTGTTGCTACAAGTTGGTAGTTTTCGACTGCTCGGCACGTCGACCCAGGTTGCCGGAAATTTCATTCTTCCTTACACCAGATTCTCCATTCTTTGCTATCAAGTGCGGTTACAGTTGTTCACCTGGGAACCGTCTCCGGGATTTCTAATTTTCAGAATCTACCGTATGACAGGTTCCCCATACTTACAAGATAGTTAATAACAGCCAGACCGGGTCTTCCCGGGTAAGAGAGGGCTTTCATCTCTCTGGCGTTCCTTCCCAAGTCATAAAATAGGGGTTGTGGAGGGCGGGATGGATAGTAGGTTTCCAGTATTCACTGGTAGTTCCTAACTAGCGTATCTCTCACGCTATCACTCAACCCTAACCCAAAGTACTAAAATCTTAACTCGGTACTTCCTAGCTCGGTAATTCAGTCATCAGAGCGATACTTCGCTCTGATACCACTTTTTGTAACACCCCAACTCCTTCCGTACACATAACATCAAACTGCAGCGGAATTCTCAACTCATTACATTACATAACCCAATGGTGTTACACGCCGTTAACCACCCACGTGGCTAACAAGGCTAATACATACATTGTATCGGTCTGATGGACAAGACTCCCGAGCAACTACACAATACAACCACTTCCATTAACAACAACCATACATATACATTCCAACTGTACCGAGTATTACAAACTAATGCCGATAACAATTTCGGTCTTACTACGCCTACATTGCATACGCCATTAAATGGCTACCCACGTAATAACATCTACCCCGTTCTACTCTCGAACGGCTTCCAGCTCCTTGTACCTGAAACAGAAAAAGGAGAAAAGGGTGGCCCCCAAGGGGCTCAGCACCTTTGCTGGTATGGTAATCCCGCAGCCCGCATGCTACCGGGCCACGCACAACTAATTGTCGTCTAGCATGCTGTTGATTATATTTAAATCCTGCATGTAAACCATAAACACAACACAATGCATACGCCCAGCTATAGGGCTCAACAAACATCCAACACATCCACACATCCACACATAACAATCAACATTGTTTCCTTTAACCCTAGAGTGGCTCTCCTCTTAATGGAGTTACTTCCTTAACAGACGACATTTACCCATTAATCGGGTTATCCTTAAACGCTTCTTATTATAAACCTGAATTCATAACCATAATCCACATATCCACAATTTACCACATATAACTTCACACCGAATAGGAATTGCAATACATCCATAACACATAATACAACGGGTACGGTTCTCTTAAGGAACCAACCCAACCATAATTAGTTCACTTTAGAGCCTAGAGAATGTTGCCAAACTCATGATAAGCTCGTTCCATAACTTGCTACCGTTTCTTTAAATGAACAGATAACTTAACACTAAGGTGCGTCGGGTACAGTAAACCTAGCACACCGAACAACCATTGTATGCCCCAGAAAACCGACGTGAGTCAGTAACATAGCTTTGGCTAAGCTAAAGGGAAGATTGGAAACCCAATGAGTAAACAACCTAACATACACCAAGAGAGTCGAACCGGGTATGACATCGACTCCCGTCCATCACACGCGTGGCCGGAACATGACCGGACTCCTCACCCCCCATTAGTACACATATACTTATATTAAGTAGTTAAGGCTCCATTATGGAACCTATCACATCCACACACCATTCGGTATCACAACCGTGTTAAGCATGTAAGGGAGGTTCACACACCTACAAACAATAACCATACACAACTAACTCACGCATAGCCGTGGTTAGAACGTTCCCAAGGTTTGGGTCGTTAACACCGAATACCGATCTCTCATGTGTTCCTAGTTCTAGTTAGTTAAGGTTTAACACTCATTTGAGGTTAAACGGTATCGGAGGCCAGATTCGCCACATAAATGAATTACTATAAACTCATTTCATGTTTTATCTTACAAGGTGGCAAACACACAGAAAAACACATTGGCATACAAGCCGGTGTAATCCGGTAGGACACAGGTTGCAAGAAAACCATACCTGTCGCCGGAGTCCACTCTACCATGTCCATTTAGGTTCCTCGAACAATTCTCGAACAACTGGTACATTAAAGTTACCTTCATTAACATTGGGGTAACATGTTTGTGTAACGTCGAATGACTATATTAACTCCGTTAGCTAGTTAAATACCTTTGCATTTTAACTTGTTTTACTCTTCCATTTTACCTTAACTTTTCACCCACCAAATTGTCATTACAACTCACCTAACATGTCTTATACAACCTTATACATCATTATCCATCAATCCCCATCATTAGGCATCATTTTCATACCTTAAAACCAAGTTTTACATTGGTCCGGGACCTTGTCCCATCCTAAGACCCGGACCATATGCTAAGTGTACTCTCGGTTTTTAAATGGGGTGGTCCGGGACTTCACCCAGGTCCTAAGTCCCGGACCATTCTAGGCAAATTCTCTCGGACAATTCAAGGGGTTGGTCCGGGTCCTTGCATAAGACCCAAGTCCCGGACCCAATCTGTGTACAACTCACGGTAATTTTTTGATATATGGTCCGGGACATGACCCATGACCTAGGTCCCGGACCCAACCTACAGAATTGACGTACTGCATTTTTCTAGTCCTGCGTAAGCTCTTTACACCCATCATAAGTATAGCTTCCCAAATGATTTTACGTACACTCTTATACTCAAAACTTCACCAAATATACACCACATAACAACATAGTGTACAATTTAAATTGCATAGCACTTAGGCTCTTAAAATGCATAAATCTTAAACACTGAATTTCCACAATATATTTGCCTTTCACCTGCAAATACAAACAGCAATACGTATGTCCTTTACTAGTCTTTTGAGAACATTTTTCTAAGTCATTACCATTGGCTCTTTAGGTAGTTTCAATACACAACGTACGTTCATTTTCCAAAGGAATTTTAAGCTATTTTGCTTAACATTAAACAGGGAGGAAACACCATTTTTTCTTTGAGTTTCCTTACCTTGAAGCAAAGGAGAACAATAATACGTGAAAAGATGAACTCAAGCTCCTTCCATGGAGATTCCTCTTGGCACCAAAATGGAGCTCTCGAAGATTTGAAAGGGCTAAGTTGAAGAGCTTGCTCCAACTAGAAGAACGGTGGTCTCGAAATTGAATTTGGACCATGGAGCTAGGAGCTAGGAGTTACATGTGGTCAAAGCTTGAAGATGGTGCTGGAGCTGTAGCATATCCGATGGAGAAGGAAGAAGAAGATAGAAGAGAGGATGCAGCCGTGTGAAATGAAGGAGGAAAGGAGAAATGAAGATAGAATTTGCTTTTGGGGATATTTAATACATAAAGCAAATAGTGCTTTTTCAATACTCACTGATTTGCTCACTTATTTGTTCAATCACAGCAAGGTGACGTCTCACCACATGCAAACCGGCCCCCATCTAAATATAAGGGGTTACTTAGTCATTATTGATCAATTAAATTACTTATATTGACATAAGTTACAAACTAGCTTATTTTAGTTACTATTCACTAAAACAAGACACGTAGAAACGCAATTCTTACTTCCCCATTAATTTAAACTTCCAAATGTGATACTAAATAGTACACATATTAATTAAAGAGTAATGATGGACATTTAGCCATTCAAAACTCATTTACAAGACAATTTTTCAAAAACGTGCTTTATGACTCCTTTAAGCACATTTTGTGTTTTAACTTGTTTTCAAGCTCGGTTTTCTTTGGTAATTGATTTAATAGACTCATTAATATATAGTAAAGTCTTGGTAAGTTTATTAAGTCTTAATCAAGACTATCCCAGGTTTAGAGCATATTTGTACTTATTGCCTTTTTGGAAATTAATTGTATTTACTATTCATTAAATTGTTTACTAATGTTTCTAAGACTCTTTTTAGTCTTAATAATTTATTATTTAATGTTTAAACAACATACCAAGGTTTGGGGTATTTCAGTATAAGTATCATATCTAGTATATCCACGCACACATGTGCTAACCCTCTAACCTCAGGTTCTAGCTCCGGTGCCGCCAAAACCTTCACCGATGGCCGCACCTATGTGTGCAGAAAGTGCAACCAGGACCATCCTGGTAAGGACTGTTACGGGAGGGAGATCAAATGCTATAACTGCCAGAAGCTGGGACACACAGCTAACAAGTGCCCAGAGAATGGGAAGCCGAGGGGTACCTTCCAGAACTATAAGCAGAGAGAGGGCAAGGAGGTGGCATCCGGCGATGCACCGGCCCAGCAGGCACCTCAGGGACAGGGATCCCGGGGCCCTCAGAGGGGCGCACCTCAGAGGCAGCCTGTTCTCCATGTTATTGACCGCGATGGACCCGGTTCAAAATCCGGCCAAGGTAATCACCTAAACCTTTAATCCTTGAAATAGCATGCCTAGTAGTAGAGCAACTGTATGAGTGAATGCATGAGTAAATAAATGAAGTGTATATTAAGCATGAAATGAAGTAATTGAAACTAGTACTCACCGTAGATGAAATTTGTAACCATAGGAAGCTTTAGTATTTGTTACCCGATACCGGTAACCTTGAATCAAGAAGAGATCGACATCACCAACCACGACTACACCAACAAACAGTGTCAGGTCATCCGCCCAGGTATGATCTTATTAAAGGGATACCTGACACCCGAAGCGCAAATCTCAATCATTTGACGGTGCAACGAGCTAGGAACGGGTCAAGGTGGATTTTACACACCCGAATTCCCCGGTGGAGCGAAGATGAAGCTGAAGATGATGTGCTTGGGAAAGGACGGAATCCTTATACCAAGACATACCAGGAGACCGAACAAGATGGAGAGGAGACGCCACCGACAATACCACCAGAGTTTCAGACCCTCATCACTCAAGCAGTAGAACTGGCACGACAATGTGAACCTGAACCGATACCCGCACTTGAAGCGGATCTCTGTATCGTCAACTTCTATGAGAAAGAAGGACGACTTGGGTTACACCAAGACAAGGACGAGACAGCGGAATCTCTTGAACAAGGAGTGCCCGTAGGTCTTGGTCCATTGGTGATGACGCCGTATTCCTGTATAGCGAGCAGAAGCGTGTGGACCCGCACAGAAATTGGTATTGCTATCAGGAGATGTCCTAATCAGGGGTGGAAACTCTAGGATGTGTATCCACGGGATCAACAAGATCAAGTTTGAATACGGCACCGCCGGCAATAATCAATGCCACACACATGAAACCAGGACGCCTGAACCTTACCTTTAGAAAGTATTAAATTCTAGTATCATGTAATCCATTAGCAACGTGTATTAGAGACACGACAGTATGAGGTTGGTTTATCAATAAAGAGCAGTGTTGATTTAATTCCACTTATGTTAGCGACCACATCAATACTTATCCAATTGTGAATCCAATAGGTTGTGGACTCGGTACCGAAGGTAACCTGAGCATCCTCACCGAAGCACAAGCCGGCAGAAGCGGCACCATTCTAACGGGAACCTTCACAGTAAATGGCATCGATGCCAATGTGTTATTCGACTCCGGCGCCTCTCACACTTTCGTATCACCATCCTTTGTGAAGAGGTTGAAGCTAGATGCGGATGAGCTACCGAACTTCATGGTTACTCTCCCATCGAAGGAGCGAGTAAAGTGCACCAAATATTATCAATCAGCCACAATCCAAATCAAAGGCGAATCGTTTCCCATTTCCTTCATCGAATTCAATGGATTGGGATTCGACATAATCATTGGGATGAATTGGTTGGAGCAGCACAAGGGTAGAATCCTCTGCGCCGAGCATCGTTTGCTGCTCAAGAGTCCTTCTGGGGTTACAGTATCTTACCGCCAGAGACCGAGAGAGCCTTCGACCACCCTTATATGTGCCATGGCCATGTACCGGAACTAGAGCTCAAAAGGGCCAAGAGGTGTATCTTTGTTATGTACAGACCTGGAGCGTGATCCAGAGTACAGTGATGAAGTACCCATTGTATCCGAGTATCCCGATGTATTCCCTAAGGAGCTACCCGGCATGCCACCACCGAGAGCAGTGGAATTCGAAATTGACCTATTGCCAGGTACCGGTCCCATTGCCAGGGCACCGTACCGCATGGCACCTGCAGAAATGACCGAATTGAAAGAACAGTTGAGAGATCTTCTAGACAAAGGGTTTATACGCCCGAGCGTATCACCCTGGGAGCACCGGTTCTCTTCGTGAAGAAGGACGGTAGCCTCCGACTAGCATTGACTACCGCGAGCTGAATGCGGTCACAGTCAAAATAAATACCACTACCACGTATCGACGACCTATTCGACCAGTTGAAAGGAGCCTCAGTCTTCTCCAAGATCGACCTCCGTTCAGGGTATCATCAGATTGCAATCAAAGAGCAAGACATTGAGAAAACGGCATTCCGTACCAGATATGGCCAATATGAATTCACAGTGATGCCATTCGGTTTGTCAAATGCACCAGCTAAATTCATGGACCTCATGAACCGTTTATTCAGGGAGCAGTTGGACACTTCGGTTGTGGCCTTCATCACTTGAGGAAAGTGCTTGAGACACTGCGCGAGAACCAGCTGTATGCGAAGTTCTCCAAATGCGAGTTTTGGCTTGATCAGGTATCATTCCTTGGACATGTCATCTCGAGCGCAGGTATCTCGGTTGACCCTTCTAAGGTAGAAGCTGTACGATCATGGCCTAGACCCAAGACTGTTACCGACATTAGGAGCTTTCTTGGTCTAGCCGGTTACTACCGGAGATTTGTAAGGGACTTCTCGAAGGTCGCCAAGCCCATGACAACATTGATGAAGAAAGATGCACCATTTGTATGGACAGATGAGTGCGAGTTATCATTTCAGAAACTGAAAGACTCATTGACCTCAGCGCCCGTCCTTACTCTTCCAGAGGGCACAGAGGGATTTGAGGTATACTGTGATGCATCAGGCAAAGGAATGGGATGCGTACTCATGCAGCATGGCAAGGTTGTCGCTTATGCCTCCCGCCAGCTGAAGAAACATGAGGAGAATTACCCGACTCACGACTTAGAGTTAGGAGCCATTGTCTTCGCCTTGAAGATATGGCGACACTATCTCTATGGGGTAAGCATCACCATCTACTCCGATCATAAGAGCTTACAGTATGTATTCACAGAAAGAACTCAACTTGAGACAGAGAAGGTGGATGGAGTATCTCTCAGACTATGACATCAATCTGCAGTATAAGGAAGGGAAGGCAAACATTGTAGCCGACGCCCTGAGCCGTCGAGCACACTCGCTCCATTCGCTACTCGCTTCTTCTAGCTTGGTTGACGAGGTGCGAGACGCTCAGTTGAGCGACCCTTACCTAACCGAAATCAGACACAAGATCGAGAATGGTACCTTTGAGAAGAAAAAGTATGATTTTAAGCTACATGAAGATGGGTTGATTCGGTTGAATGGCAGGCTATGCGTCCCCCGAAGCAACGCTGAGCTAAGGGATCGCATCCTGCGAGAGTCACATAGTTCTACATTATCAGTCCATCCGGGAGCCTCCAAGATGTACAAAGACATGAAGAGGTACTTCTGGTGGTATGGAATGAAGTCAGATGTGACAGAATTTGTATTGAGATGCTTGACATGCCAGAAGGTAAAATTTGAACACCGTAGACCAGGCGGAATGGTACAATCGATGCCAGTTCCGGAGTGGAAATTTCACGATATCTCTATGGATTTTGTTGTAGGACCCCCACCTGCTAGGGGAGGACTCAACATGATCTGGGTTGTAGTAGATCGCCTTACCAAGGTTGCCAGATTCATACCGATGAAGGACACCTGGAAGGTAAGTAAAGCTAGCTGAGCTTTTTGATAAGGAGATTATCAGACACCATGGAGTCCCTAAGGCCATAGTATCTGACCGCGACACCAGATTTCTTTCGAGATACTGGAGAGCTACAAGGGAAGCGTTAGGTACAGAATTGAAGTTGAGTACCGCCTTCCATCCTCAGACCGACGGTCAGACAGAAAGGACCATCCAGACACTGGAGGACATGCTTCGGGCATGTGCCTTGGACTTTCAGGGGAGTTGGTTAGATAAGCTTCATCTTATCGAGTTCTCGTATAATAATAGTTATCATGCCTCGATTAAGATGTCGCCTTTCCAAGCTCTATACGGTAGACCTTGCCGTACACCCTTGTGTTGGGATGAGTCAAGTGAAGCGGTCATAATAGGACCGGAGTATCTTGAGCAAGTGCAAGCCGAAGTGCAACAAATCCGAGCTAACATGAAGGCAGCCCAAGATAGACAGAATCCTATGCGGATGTGAGACGACGCGACCTTGAGTTCGCCGTGGGCGACCAAGTGTTCTTGCGAGTTTCACCTATGAAGGGTGTCTTCAGATTTGGTCAGAAGGGCAAGCTAAGCCCAAAGTTCGTAGGGCCGTACACTATCACCGAAAGAGTTGGATCCGTAGCCTACAGGTTAGCACTACCTGAGGACTTGGGACGTGTCCATGATGTATTTCATGTGTCACAACTCAAGAAGTATATTGCTGATCCTTCTCATGTGTTGTAGCCCGAGCACTTATCCATTGAGCCAAACATGAGATATGTCGAAACCCTAGTGAGAATCCTTGACAGGAAGACCAGAGACACTCGCCATAAGTCTATACGAATGGTGAAGGTCCTATGGTAAAACCATGATGTCGAAGAAGCGACATGGGAACTCGAAGATGCCATGAAGGCTAAGTACCCACAGTTATTCATAGACTAGTTAGTCTAGCATTTAGTATACGGGTACGGGTCGTACCCCTTTTAAGGGGGGTAGAGCCCTTTTGCTTTAGCATTGCTTCGGGGTAAGCATTGCGTTTTGTATGGTACATGTAGTGCAAGTGAATTTAGTATGGATGTGTATGTATGTGTAATGTGTAATGAATAATGTGTATTGTGAATGGTAATGGTGTATTGTGTATTGTGGTATGGTATGAATGGAAATAATGTATTGTGTATGTGAATTGCGTATGATGTTGAAATGTGTATGCTTGCAATGTGGAATGAAGTAAACACCTCATAGGTGGTAGTAAGACACATTAGTGCAATTGGTTTGCCTAATGAGTATAGTTGCAATAAACCATTAACCTTGAGCAACTTTGAGGGCAAAGTTTCTTAAGGGGGGTAGATTGAAATACCCCGTAATTAAAAATAGTGATTAATTAGGCTAATAAGTAATTTAGAGGCTTAATTAAGTATAAATAATTATTAGGGAACAAATCCCGAAGAAAACGGATCCTTAAAATGGATTAAAAGCATTACCGAACCTTAAAGCGCGTTTTTCGAGGTAACCGGGAAAACGCGTCTTTAAGCGGGTCAAATAGACTCGTAACAATTTTGGGTCAACTAAATAATCATTAATAAATATTAGTGAAGTTTTAGAACCAATAAAATCAAGAAAACGAGAAATTAGTAAAAACTGTCAAAAACGGGAAGTTGTGGGGTAGAAGTATAAATAACCAAGACTTATGTGTCCAATAATGTAAAAAGAATTTTAAAACCCATGTGGGTTCTGTGGGGTGTCCGATTTTTGTTCCCCCCTCACACCTCTTATTACTCTCTTTTACTCACAAACAAACAAAATAATAAAACAACACTCACTACTTTTATTGGCTCTAGACCTTCACTAAAGTTTATTAGTGACTATTTGGTTGACCAAAATTATTACGAGTCTATTTGACCCGCTTAAAGTTGCGTTTTCCCGGTTCCCTTGAAAAACGCGCTTTATGATTTGTTTGTGTTTTTAATCCATTTTAAGGATCCGTTTTCTTTGGAAATTGTTTCCTTGTATTATTTAGGCATCATTAAGCCTTAATAATTCATATAATACACTAACCGAGGTCTCGTACCTCCTATGGTCATTTAACGCTTATTTAGCGTTTTTTCGCTTTTCAAGTGTTTCTTTATTTCTTTTGAATTTATTTTTCCTTACCAATATTAATTAGGTACCATTAGGCCCTTAAATACGTATTAGATTAATTTTAATCCCTATATTTAAGTTCGGGGTATTTCAGGTTGACAATATTATATTATTTCATTTTTGTCATGTTTCAATATTTGATTCAGTAGATGTTCGTATTAACCTTGTTAATTATTGATTATTTTTCAGATTATGGATCCTGACGATAGAGTCGAAGAGGACTTACTGTTGGGGTTGGATGATATTGACGATGACGTCCCTACTGAAGAACCACCAGCTGCATCTACTGAAGAACCACCAGCTGCATCTACTTCGTAGAACCCTCGGAAGGGACGTGGACCGACCCGTGGGTTGAAGGAGAAGAAAAATTCTCCCATCGATTTGATCTGGGACAAGTACCTCCGACATCGTGGTGGGTCGAAGCAGCAGTTTGCTTCCTACTCGGGATTGATGGTAAAATCCCATTGCTCGATTAATAAGGATTGGAAAGATCAAGAAAAGGCAAACAAAGACATCATGTGGCAGATGGTGCAGAAGAAGTACAAAGTTGCGGATGAACTTCGGACGAAGATTGAATCACTTCTAGCGACATCACTGCGATAGTTCAAGCATCGGTTGGTAGATAGTTGGATTACCAAACCGGGCTCCAAGAGGTCACCGCCGTGGGTAGTGTATGATGGTATGATCACGGAGGAGGACTGAAAGATATTCTACGACCATCGCCAGACTGAAGAGTTTAAGGTACTTTTACAATTATTCTTTCTTAATTATTTAAGGAATAAAATTTAACAAATATTTTTTTTATTATGTATAACTTACAAATATACAAATTTTGTAACAGTTACGTCAAGAACAAGCGAGACGTAACCGGGCGAAGAATATCTACAAGCACTTCATGGGGCGAGCTGGATACATGGGGCGGTTGGAGAAGTGGAAGAGCGAGGGCTTACTGACGAAAACTAATGAAG
>CM041782.1:247978317-248412939 GCA_023374045.1 Limonium bicolor
TTAAGAGAAATATTTAAGTCAAGAGTGCGAAGAGCACGGATGGTTAAGTAAAGACATCACATATGTCTTAGGAAGCTGAAGGAATGGGACATGGTAGCTGGAACGAATACCCAGCTAAGGAAGTAAGAAGGCATAGTCTACTGAATGTACTCATAAGTGAAAGTTAAATGTAATGGCATACCTTAGTAACACCCCAGGAGTAATCCTTGAAGGGTGTTTGGGGATCAAACATTGTTGGATGGGGCAATGTAACAGAAACGTAAGAAGGGAACCCACTTAACAGTAGGACCCTAAGTTGCCAAAGAGACAACTTGGAAGGAATCGAGATGTGACGACCTTGTTAAACCATGTAATGTCGTACAGAAAGGTAAATGTGTGGTAATAGCCTTTAGTGAGCAGAGCTCGAGGCAGTGGCTTTAAGCCACAAGCAAGATAGGTCATGTAATTGAATCAATTATAGAAGTTTATGTTTGTACAGGAAAATAAAGCGGAGAACGAACCACTGCTTAAAGAGTGGGGATACCTCTAGATATGGTGAAACCGCGAGAGCGGTAGATGTGTGGATCAAGTTTAGGAAATATGTGGAGGATGGACCATGTTGTTATTACCCCAGGATGATTTAAATATAATACGAAAGAAAGTGTTTGTAACAGTGGTGTAGACAGGAGAGTACTAAGTCTGGTAGCAACCACCATAGGGGTGTGTGATGTTAAATGTGTAGCGAACAACGCTTAAGAAAATAAAGGCTCGAGAAATAGTGTATGCAGAAATCAGCCAAACAGGTGGCCGAATATAATAACGGATGCAGTGTAAGTTGATGTTGTATAATGAAAGAGGATACGGTGTGTACTAAGCGACCGTTGTATAAATATTATTAAGGGATGGTATGACAAATAAGCAGAGTTGTGAATTAAACCCAGTGGAGATACAACAGTCAGTTCTAACGAATAAGCTGGACAGTAAACCAGTAGCCGGTATTATGAGATAAGAATCTCAGTAAAACACAGTGTGAATTCCTATTGCAATCGCATGAGAGATTTACTGCCAAGAGTTACGCCTCTGCACTCTGTATGACTGAGTGTTTTGGTATTGCGTTTGCGCAGTAACGATCGAGTGGGATAGCTAGGATTTGGAAGATGATAATTGTGGAAGGCGAACAAAGAGAATTATAACACTATAAGACCGAGGCATATGAAATGCAAGGTCATATCAATGAAATGATACTGGTACAGAACTAAATATGGAAGCAGGACTGGCAATAAGTGACTACAGTAGCACTAAGTATCAAATATCGGTATGAAATATACCTCAGGTGTAGGAAATAACTGAGAGAGCACTACACATTAGGTAGTAGCTCAACCTCAACCGGCAGTAAGTCGAAAGGAATTGAGGCAATAATTGAGAAATACATAGCAGTATACACTGTAAATTGTCATGGAGGTAGAGGAAAGGTTTGTAACTCACCGAATTCGCTCACGGTAAGAGATACCACGCCTCGGTTGAGAAACCATGGTTACCAGGATAAAGATAATAATTGGAGATGTACAATACAGTATGAATAACGAATGGACAGGCCATAATCGAAACTGGTTACGAGTTAAGAAAACTACAATGAGAATCCTTGGTTAGGAACTAAACCGCTAATATGGTCAAGATCCTTTAACGGACCGCGTGGAAGTTAAAACGCTTCACGACGGTAGAACATTTTTAACCCTATGTTCATTGGTTGATTACGTGGGCGTAATCCCTTTTAAGGGGGGTAGAGCGTAAAACCGCTTAGTGTGTTTTACCGTACAAGTGTACGTGAACTATGTTGTGCATAGCACAAAAACTATGTTGTGCATAGCACAAAATATGTTGTGCATAGCACAAAAATAAATTGTTATGATGGTTGGCATGATTAATAATTTGTTATGGTGGTTGGCATGGTTAAATGGTGGTAATTGCGCACAGAAGATGCGAAATACTATTGTGGTAGGTGTGACTACCTTGGTAATGGTTGTGGGTAAGTACAAGTACTAAGGAGTAAATAAACTCCTGGGGAACTAAAGCCCCAATGGTGTGTGTTCGCATAATACCAAATGTAACACGATGTATTGTATTTTGATTAAAAACATGTATATATATATAGTGTGGTGATTTATGAAGGGTATGAAACTGGCATGGAACCTAGTAAGTATTAGATTCCTTAGGTAACTTGAGTAAAAGCGAATGGAGGTAATTGATAGACTAAGTTCTATCCCTTGGAGATGTAATGATTATGACTAGAAGGATCAAAAGGTAGAATATGGAATATGCTTGAATTAATTGTTGGTTGAAAATGAAGTGGGAGGTGAAACTTGGTTATCATGAGATCAAGGGAGCCGAACACAAATTGGAGTGGAAGGATAGTTCAACACTGATGCTGATCACATCAGGGTTGGATGACTCTTGAAGCTCCCTATAAGTGGTCACAAATAACACCATTAAGAAAGGATGCAAAGAGCATAAGTTGGACTGGAGTTGTATTGAGTTTTCAAAAGAATTTTAAATTGGTGGTTTCAAGTCTTCAATTGGTATTTCCAAAACAGTGGATCGGTATTTTGAATAAAGGATTCTCTCGTTACTTAACCTGGTAAAGAATTTTTGTAGTACTTGCTCACGAGCTGAGGACGTATGAGCCTTTGTCTTCGGACCGGTGACATGAGAAGTACATATGTTAAAATTAAGTGAATGTTTTGATCTCCCAAGGGAACGGGGACCAGCAGGTGTCCATCGCGACCGGGTTCTGCGGGGATCACAGTGTATATGTACTCAACGTGGGACTCGAGCCCATGAAGAGATGGAAAAGGTATTTCTATTTGTTATACGTTCTAAGGCATGTTGTGTGGTATGCGTAATAAATGTTACTTTGACCATGAGTCTTGATGTGGTTCAGTTCTGAATTGATTATGTTACTTGGGCCTATGAGTCCAAAGGTGGTCATGTTACCCAGACCTGAGAGTCTGAGGGTTGTTATGTGAGTACAATACTATTAAGGTACCCGGACCATTGAGTCCGAGGTAATCATGTGAGAATGATACGTTATGGATGGATGTGTATGTGAACCCGGACCTTCAAGTCCGAGGTTGTGGTGTAAGGTGTGTTGGTTATGGAAGTGTTTTATTATATAAGTAATTCCCGTATTCTAAACCAATGATATGTGGGAAGTGTGAACTTCGGGGACGAAGTTCTTTTAAGGGGGGTAGACTGAAATACCCCAAACCTTGGTATGTTGCTTAAACATTAAATAATAAATTATTAAGACTAAAAAGAGTCTTAGAAACATTAGTAAACAATTTAATGAATAGTAAATACAATTAATTGCCAAAAAGGCAATAAGTACAAATATGCTCTAAACCTGGGATAGTCTTGATTAAGACTTAATAAACTTACCAAGACTTTACTTATATATTAATGAGTCTATTAAATCAATTACCAAAGAAAACCGAGCTTGAAAACAAGTTAAAACACAAAATGTGCTTAAAGGAGTCATAAAGCACGTTTTTGAAAAATTGTCTTGTAAATGAGTTTTGAATGGCTAAATGTCCATCATTACTCTTTAATTAATATGTGTACTATTTAGTATCACATTTGGAAGTTTAAATTAATGGGGAAGTAAGAATTGCGTTTCTACGTGTCTTGTTTTAGTGAATAGTAACTAAAATAAGCTAGTTTGTAACTTATGTCAATATAAGTAATTTAATTGATCAATAATGACTAAGTAACCCCTTATATTTAGATGGGGGCCGGTTTGCATGTGGTGAGACGTCACCTTGCTGTGATTGAACAAATAAGTGAGCAAATCAGTGAGTATTGAAAAAGCACTATTTGCTTTATGTATTAAATATCCCCAAAAGCAAATTCTATCTTCATTTCTCCTTTCCTCCTTCATTTCACACGGCTGCATCCTCTCTTCTATCTTCTTCTTTCCTTCTCCATCGGATATGCTACAGCTCCAGCACCATCTTCAAGCTTTGACCACATGTAACTCCTAGCTCCATGGTCCAAATTCAATTTCGAGACCACCGTTCTTCTAGTTGGAGCAAGCTCTTCAACTTAGTCCCTTTCAAATCTTCGAGAGCTCCATTTTGGTGCCAAGAGGAATCTCCATGGAAGGAGCTTGAGTTCATCTTTTCACGTATTATTGTTCTCCTTTGCTTCAAGGTAAGGAAACTCAAAGAAAAAATGGTGTTTCCTCCCTGTTTAATGTTAAGCAAAAATAGCTTAAAATTCCTTTGGAAAATGAACGTACGTTGTGTATTGAAACTACCTAAAGAGCCAATGGTAATGACTTAGAAAAATGTTCTCAAAAGACTAGTAAAGGACATTACGTATTGTGTTTGTATTTTGCAGGTGAAAGGCAATATTTGTGGAAATTCAGTGTTTAAGATTTATGCATTTAAGAGCCTAAGTGCTATGCAATTTAAATTGTACACTATGTTGTTATGTGGTGTATATTTGGTGAAGTTTTGAGTATAAGAGTGTACGTAAAATCATTTGGGAAGCTATACTTATGATGGGTGTAAGAGCTTAAGCAGCAGGACTAGAAAAATTGTAGTACGTCAAATTCTGTAGGTTGGGTCCGGGACCTAGGTCATGGGTCATGTCCCGGACCATATATCAAAAAAATTACCGTGAGTTGTACACAGACTTGGGTCCGGGACTTGGGTCTTATGCAAGGACCCGGACCAACCCCCTTGAATTGTCCGAGAGAATTTGCCTAGAATGGTCCGGGACTTAGGACCTGGGTGAAGTCCCGGACCACCCCATGTTAAATAACCGAGAGCACACTTAGCATATGGTCCGGGTCTTAGGATGGGGACAAGGTCCCGGACCAATGTAAAACTTGGTTTTAAGGTATGAAAATGATGCCTAGTGATGGGGATTGATGGATAATGATGCTATAAGTTGTATAAGACATGTTAGGTGAGTTGTAGTGACACTTTGGTGGGTGAAAAGTTAAAGGTAAAATGGAAGAGTAAAACAAGTTAAAAATGCAAAGGTATTTAACTAGTTAACGGGGTTGAATCATGGTCTTTCGACGTTACAAACATATTACCCCAATGTTAATGAAGGTAACTTTAATGTACCAGTTGTTCGAGAATTGTTCGAGAACCTAAATGGACATGGTAGAGTGGACTCCGGCGACAGGTATGGTTTTCTTGCAACCTGTGTCCTACCGGATTACACCGGCTTGTTGCCAATGTGTTTTTCTGGTGTTTGCCACCTTGTAAGATAAAACATGAAATGAGTTTATAGTAATTCATTTATGTGGCGAATCTGGCCTCGATACCGTTTAACCTCAAATGAGTGTTAAACCTTAACTAACTAGAACTAGGAACACATGAGAGATCGGTATTCGGTGTTAACGACCCAAACCTTGGGAACGTTCTACCACGGCTATGCGTGAGTTAGTTGTGTATGGTATTGTTTGTAGGTGTGTGAACCTCCCTTACATGCTTAACACGGTTGTGACCGAATGGTGTGTGGATGTGATAGGTTCCATAATGGAGCCTTAACCACTTAATTATAAGTATATGTGTACTAATGGGGGGTGAGGAGTCCGGTCATGTTCCGGCCACGCGTGTGATGGACGGGAGTCGATGTCATACCCGGTTCGACTCTCTTGGTGTATGTTAGGTTGTTTACTCATTGGGTTTCCAATCTTCCCTTTAGCTTAGCCAAAGCTATGTTACTGACTCACGTCGGTTTTCTGGGGCATACAATGGTGTTCGGTGTGCTAGGTTTACTGTACCCGACGCACCTTAGTGTAAGTTATCTGTTCATTTAAAGAAACGGTAGCAAGTTATGGAACGAGCTTATCATGAGTTTGGCAACATTCTCTAGGCTCTAAAGTGAACTAATTATGGTTGGGTTGGTTCCTTAAGAGAACCGTACCCGTTGTATTATGTGTTATGGATGTATTGCAATTCCTATTCGGTGTGAAGTTATATGTGGTAATTGTGGATATGTGGATTATGGTTATGAATTCAGGTTTATAATAAGAAGCGTTTAAGGATAACCCGATTAATGGGTAAATGTCGTGTTAAGGAAGTAGTAACTCCATTAAGAGGAGAGCCACTCTAGGGTTAAAGGAAACAATGTTGAATTGTTATGTGTGGATGCGTGGATGTGTTTGATGTTTGTTGAGCCCTATAGCTGGGCGTATGCATTGTGTTGTGTTTTTATGGTTTACATGCAGGATTTAATATAATCAACAGCATGCTAGGACGACAATTAGTTGTGCGTGGCCCGGTAGCATGCGGGCTGCGGGATTACCGTACCAGCAAAGGTGCTGAGCCCCTTGGGGGCCACCCTTTTCTCCTTTTTCTGTTTCAGGTACAAGGAGCTGGAAGCCGTTCGAGAGTAGAACGGGGTAGATGTTATTACGTGGGTAGCCATTTAAATGGCGTATGCAATGTAGGCGTAGTAAGACCGAAATTGTTATCGGCATTAGTTTGTAAATACTCGGTAACAGTTGGAATGTATATGTATGGTTGTTGTTAATGGGAAGTGGTTGTTGTATTGTGTAGTTGCTCGGGAGTCTTGTCCATCAGACCGATACAATGTATATGTATTAGCCTTGTTAGCCACGTGGGTGGTTAACGGCGTGTAACACCATTGGGTTATGTAATGTAATGAGTTGAGAATTCCGCTGCAGTTTGATGTTATGTGTACGGAAGGAGTTGGGGTGTTACATATACGAATATAAATTGGATTAGGAATTTACCCTTAGGTGGGTGTGATCTCAGTGGCTTTGCTGCCACCGGTGCAGAATAACCAAGCTGAAGAAGCTCAGCTGGTTTGCCCTGCTCAGCATGGGCACTGCTATCACCCTGGGGTTTCTTGTGGGATTGCTGAAAGAAATTCCCCTTTTTCTTTTTCCAGCTCTTCCCCTGGTTCTGCTCCTCAGTGCTGGTGTTCTTGTTATTAGCTTTGCGCTTCAGCGTGGTCTCTTCGTCCCTTAACTGGCAAGTGATCTCAATGCGAGAAGCCGCGTGATAGCACTCCTGAAATTTCAGGTATTAGCCGGGACTCTCATTTAAAGAGGAAGAAAGAAAGATTCAAAGAATTCAAGGAATTTAAGGAATCGAAATGACACTAAGGGTTAACCGTTATTTACCTGAAGGGAGGTAAACCTGGTATAGCCCATACCGTACCGTAGGCGATGGCTCAGACCGCCATAGAAGCGATCGACCAACACCTGGCCGGTGTATCCTAGATCAGGGAGAAGACGGAGAATGAAGGTAAAGGTACGGTAGTACTCGTCGACAGTCATCTTCTCTGTCATTTTCAAGGCGTCTAGCTCTAGCCTTTTCTTTGTTTTTACATGCTCGGGGTAGTATTTCGAACAGAGGAGTGAGGGAAAGGAATCCCAATCGAATGTGGGGTCGCTGACGTGCTCTTGCTTGACCAGCTTCCACCAATCCATTGCAGCATCCTTTAAGTAGTACGCAGCAACTCTAACTCGAACTCCAGCAGGAGCTTCGAGTGTTTCGAAAGCCGTCTCCATCTCGGAGATGTAGGCTTCGAGCTTAGCCGGATCACTCTCGCCCCTAAAGCAAGGAGGGCGGAGTTCCGCTACAGCTTTTACCCAGTTTGCTTCTCTGGGTGGTGGGGGAGGGATTGGCCCCGTTTGAGTTTGTTGGTTTTGTTGGGATTGTTGTACAGCTTGGATTACTTGAGGTAGCATCTGCGCTACCGTGGCGGCGACGATCTCAGCTATCGTCTGCGCGCCGGGTCCGTCATTGCCCCCTCCTCTGGGGCGACCTAGACCTCTGCCTGACATCTGAATATTTAACAGTTACATTAGGCTTGCAAGATATGACTCAAAGGTCTTGGAATTTAAGCAAGGTGTCGTTCATTAGAACGTTAAGGGTATCCGTCGTCAACAACGATAGTTCCTAGTTAGGTTTCTAAGTATCCGTCTCAAGACGGTTGAAATCCTAACTCGGTAATCCCCTATGCTCGGTACTATGGACATCAGAGCGTAGCTACGCTCTGATACCACTTTTTGTAACACCCCAACCGCTAATCCTATGCTTACCGTCTAATCGGCCTATTAATCCTACGAGTTCGCAGCGGAATTATTACATACTTACTACGGCGGGTGAAACAATGCCGCTAACCGCCCATACGGCTAGCTAGGCTACTAATACTTACAGTCACGGTCTGATGAACATAACGTACCGAGCTGCTATTATAATGCATACCGAATACAAAATAACCTGCTTACATTCATGGATCACCGAGTATTAAAGTATATTCGATTACATCAGATCTAAGCTCCAAATGAATGAGTTTACCAACTACTCATCTATACCAATACCTATCCTATCAAAATCCCAAAAAGGTGTACCCCATGGTACACCGGCTAATCAAAACTGTAGCCATGTACTACTTAGTACACCCATCATAAATTCAGTGTTTACAATCCAAAAGAAAGACAAGGAAATTAAACTTCAACTCTCCTAGTCTTCATCCCTCGCGAGTACCTGCGTGTAGTAAAAATGGTGCCCCAAGGGGCTCAGCAAACGCTGCATATGGACTCCGCATATACCGGTGCTAGCTAGGGCACGCCGACTATTTGACGTCCACTAAACATGCCATTTATTTATTTCATACATACATGCTTTTCATACAAGTTACATGCTCATACAATTCATTACATAATCCAAGGCAACAATGTAGTAGCACACAACTTATTTACCTTCACAAGGTTAGCCAAATTATGCATCCGGGTTAATCGGAATGCTTTACTCTTTTACTCGTTACTTACTTTTTCTTACTTACAAATACTTACTTTCATTACTACTTTTTACTCATTCTTACTTACTTTCTTATACTCAAGTTAAGTCGTCGGGACCTCCGGCCCTGGGGACTACGCCGTCCCACCTCCGGGATTTACTTGACTCACCAATCCGGGATGCTACCCACTTAAGGGATTTGGGCCGCCGACCAGTTTAAGAGTCAGGAATTGGAGCCAACCTCTCGTGACTCCGCATCCTCACGTGTGGCCGAAACTATATCGGACTTCTACTCATTCCAATTTAATTACCATTTTAAGTTAGGATGGTTAGCTTGTTAGGAACAAGTTAGAAGTCCAAACACGATAAATAACGGTCACGGTACAATACAGCATACATACACACATTCATTATCATCCATACATTTCATGAATTATACAAACTATGATTTAGAGAAGATATACAACATCACACAACACTACATATTCACAAGTATGCATATTAACTCCGATTCGTGCATTTATCTTATTTGGTGATCAATTAGCACACAACACACAAATCAGAGTAACCAAGATAGCATACGGGGCATGAGGAATCCATACCGTTCACCGTTGTACGTACTTCCAAACGTCTTTCGATGTCACAAATCAAGTCCTATTACATACATACAATTGAATGATTAATACACCTACCTTCAACTTAACTCTTACTTACTATGTCCTTATACTTCTTACACTTACACATTACTTACTCATTTTCCATTACTTAAGTTTTTATTTTCTTACTTAAGGTTTGCATGCTTACATACATGTACATATACATATATGTATGGGTATACATATACATATATATATACAATTATTATTTAAATTAAAATAATTTTTTTTTTCAGGATTGGGCCGTCCGACCCACCGTCCGACCCAAGCCCTGGGTCGGACCATTCCAGTAAGTTTCGCTCCCGGAAAATTACCCTGTCCGACCCCGCACTATTCCGTCCGACCCATACCCTCTGGGTCGGACCATTCCAGAAGGTTTTGGTCTCGAGTCTCAGCTCCGTCCGACCCACGTCCGACTCATCGTCTGGGTCGGACGAAGTCAGAAACTTCGACCATTATATTTTTGCCTGTCCGACCCACGTCCGATCCACCATCCTGGGTCGGACCATTACAGAATGTTTTATTTCATTATTTAAGCCATGTCCGCCTCACGTCCGACTCACGGCTCTGGGTCGGACCATTACCGAATGTTTCCTAAGCCATGTCTGACCCACGTCCGACTCACGGCTCTGGGTCGGACGATTCCAGAAAGTCTGGTTTTCGTTTCTTAAGCCCCGTCCGACCCAAGTCCGACTCACCGTCTGGGTCGGACGGTTCCAGAACCTTGTTACAGTTTTCATTTTTCTTTCCCAATTTCACCCATTGTTTCCCCAATCTTCCTACATACATCCTAACATGTTTTTGCACAATTTAAACACCCTAAATCATGCTAATTCATTTCCTAATTCATTACACAACTTTATACTCATTCACTCACCTAATTTTCTAAGTTTCAACTCACACTTTCACTAGTTGTTTCCTAGTTGTGTTTTGCTACAGATTTTAGCACTAACACTCTCCATCTACAACTCCCCCTTCTAATGTCATTTCTAACACCTCTAATACATTACAACTACATCAACTATCTCCCCCCATCTTCCCTCTATCAATCTATTTCAAAATCTGTTACAACTTACATTATTCACTTAGTTTAAAATTCACTAAGTGTTATAATTCTAGATAAATTTTGACATAACCACCCCTATATTTTTACACTCTCACCACATTGTTTTAAACACATTTTCATTCATTCTCACCTGTTTATAAACATCAACCATATACAAGCTCCCATATACAAATACTAATGCTAAAACAACATTAAGACCACTAAAATTTCCTGCACTCAACAACTAAATCCCAATCTGTTTTCAATAAGTTTTACACATCTTTTAAAGCTTCAAAATGCTTATGTTCTCCTACACATTATACTACCAATGCATTATCATTTTACAATACCAATTTCCATTTCTAAAAATCTGTTACACATACATATTCAAGACTACACAAGGGTGAGCTTATTTACCTTTCTTCTCTTCTTCTTCTTGCTTCTTCCTTCCTTCTCTCTCTACCGGTTTTGTAATCTCAATTCCTCTAGCACTACAACCCATTGATATACACATTTTAATACACCATTCTAATACTAGAACTAACCTTAACCGTTAATCAAGTTTCAATCTAGGTTTTAGGGTTTAGAAAATTTATTACCTTCCAAGAGTACAAGAGCTGTTTGGGATAGCTCAAGAACAAGGTTTCTCACACCACCAAAATGCCAAAATCGGCTGGACACACAAGGAGTAAACAAGGCTTTAGTTCACATTTTCGTTTTGCCTTTGAGGCTAGAAAAAGATGGAGTTTTTGAAGATGTTTTTACCTTAGAAGAACAAGGAGAAGAGGGCCTTCTAATGGTGGTGTTGAAACTCCAAATGGGATATACCCATAAAATCGAAAGTGCTCCTTTTCAATTTTTGGAAAGATGAAAGTGTAGCTCTTGGTGAGGGGAGTACAATGGTGGTGTTTTTATAATTTTTTGAGAAGTTTGGAGAGAGTTACAAAGGAGAGGAGATGGAGTTTGTGTTGGTTTGCTTCTTTCACCATGGAAATCGATGGAGAAGGAAAATAGAGAGGGGGAGGGTGAGCTTTACGTGAGAGATGGAGTAAAATGAGTGTAGGAGAGAGAGAATGTGAGAGTAGAATAAAGTAGTGAGTGTTGTTTTATTATTTTGTTTGTTTGTGAGTAAAAGAGAGTAATAAGAGGTGTGAGGGGGGAACAAAAATCGGACACCCCACAGAACCCACATGGGTTTTAAAATTCTTTTTACATTATTGGACACATAAGTCTTGGTTATTTATACTTCTACCCCACAACTTCCCGTTTTTGACAGTTTTTACTAATTTCTCGTTTTCTTGATTTTATTGGTTCTAAAACTTCACTAATATTTATTAATGATTATTTAGTTGACCCAAAATTGTTACGAGTCTATTTGACCCGCTTAAAGACGCGTTTTCCCGGTTACCTCGAAAAACGCGCTTTAAGGTTCGGTAATGCTTTTAATCCATTTTAAGGATCCGTTTTCTTCGGGATTTGTTCCCTAATAATTATTTATACTTAATTAAGCCTCTAAATTACTTATTAGCCTAATTAATCACTATTTTTAATTACGGGGTATTTCACTTTTAAATATATATACTTACAATCTTGGACGCCAACTCAGTAGTCCCGCTCAGCGGGAACACATATACTCCCTCGTCATTTTTCTTCATGCGACCCAGCATAAATGTCTGCACCCTACTTGCATCGTCAACATCATCAATAACTGACTGAGTGCCGTCTTCATTAGTTTTCGTCAGTAAGCCCTCGCTCTTCCACTTCTCCAACCGCCCCGTGTATCCAGCTCGCCCCATGAAGTGCTTGTAGATATTCTTCGCCCGGTTACGTCTCGCTTGTTCTTGACGTAACTGTTACAAAATTTGTATATTTGTAAGTTATACATAATAAAAAAATATTTGTTAAATTTTATTCCTTAAATAATTAAGAAAGAATAATTGTAAAAGTACCTTAAACTCTTCAGTCTGGCGATGGTCGTAGAATATCTTTCAGTCCTCCTCCGTGATCATACCATCATACACTACCCACGACGGTGACCTCTTGGAGCCCGGTTTGGTAATCCAACTATCTACCAACCGATGCTTGAACTATCGCAGTGATGTCGCTAGAAGTGATTCAATCTTCGTCCGAAGTTCATCCGCGACTTTGTACTTCTTCTGCACCATCTGCCACATGATGTCTTTGTTTGCCTTTTCTTGATCTTTCCAATCCTTATTAATCGAGCAATGGGATTTTACCATCAATCCCGAGTAGGAAGCAAACTGCTGCTTCGACCCACCACGATGTCGGAGGTACTTGTCCCAGATCAAATCGATGGGAGAATTTTTCTTCTCCTTCAACCCACGGGTCGGTCCACGTCCCTTCCGAGGGTTCTACGAAGTAGATGCAGCTGGTGGTTCTTCAGTAGATGCAGCTGGTGGTTCTTCAGTAGGGACGTCATCGTCAATATCATCCAACCCCAACAGTAAGTCCTCTTCGACTCTATCGTCAGGATCCATAATCTGAAAAATAATCAATAATTAACAAGGTTAATACGAACATCTACTGAATCAAATATTGAAACATGACAAAAATGAAATAATATAATATTGTCAACCTGAAATACCCCGAACTTAAATATAGGGATTAAAATTAATCTAATACGTATTTAAGGGCCTAATGGTACCTAATTAATATTGGTAAGGAAAAATAAATTCAAAAGAAATAAAGAAACGCTTGAAAAGCGAAAAAACGCTAAATAAGCGTTAAATGACCATAGGAGGTACGAGACCTCGGTTAGCGTATTATATGAATTATTAAGGCTTAATGATGCCTAAATAATACAAGGAAACAATTTCCAAAGAAAACGGATCCTTAAAATGGATTAAAAACACAAACAAATCATAAAGCGCGTTTTTCAAGAGAACCGGGAAAACGCGACTTTAAGCGGGTAAAATAGACTCGTAATAATTTTGGTCAACCAAATAGTCACTAATAAACTTTAGTGAAGGTCTAGAGCCAATAAAATCCAGAAAATGAGAAAATAGTAAAAACTGTCAAAAACGGGAAGTTGTGGGGTTAAAGTGTAAATAAAATGAATAAGTGTGTCCACTATTGAAAATAGAAATTAAAAATGTGAGTGTGTGCAGTGTGTGTGGCCGTGACTCCCTCACCCTCACTCTCTTAATTCTCCCTCATTAATAAAAAGGCAAAAGTAAACTAAAAGCAAAAGTAGCATGTTACTTTACTCACTCTCTCTCTCTTACTCTCTTATTTCCTCACAACCCTCACGTACAACCCCTCTCCCTCCTCTCTATTTTTCTCTTCTTCCTCTGGTAGCTCCAGCGATGGCGATTTAGGAAGCCAAACAAAAAACTCCATCTTCTCCTCCATCTTTGACCACTCAAATCTCCTCCAAAAATCATAAAATTTGTACCGTTGGAATCCTCTTGTCAAGGAGAACATTCCCCTCTGTTCAAAAATCGAAAATACCCATTTTCATCTCCATGGGTATTCCTCATTTGAAGGTTTGAAACCACCATTGGAAGTGAAATACCCCAAACCTAGTTATGTTGTTTAAACACCTAAATATGGTGTATTAAGACTAAAAAGAGTCTTAGAACATTGGTAAACAATTTAAACCATAAAGAACACAATTAAATACCTTAAGGTCAATAAGGGCTAAAATGTGCTCTAAGCTTGGAATAAGCTTGGGTAAGACCTAATGAACTTACCAAGACCTCATTTATATACTAATGAACATATTAAACCAATTACCACAGAAAACCAAGCTTGAAAACAAGTTAAAACACAAAATGTGCTTTAAGAAGTCTTAAAGCACATTTTTGAAAAATTGTCTTGTAAATGAGTTTTGAGTGGCTAAATGTCCATCATTACTCTTAAATATATATGTGTACTATATAGTATCACATTTGGATGTCTATATTCAATGGAAATCAAAAATTTCACTTTTATGCCTTGTTTTCATGAATAGTGATTTTAATAAGCTATTTTGTAACATATGTTGTATTAAGTAATTAAATGTTCAACAAAGACTAAAATACCCTCATATTACTATTGGGGGCCAGTTTTTAAGGTTGGTGACTCACCACCCTTGTTAGCTCATTAGTTAAATAAAGATGACAAGTTAAGTACTATTTACTTTACTTTATTAACAAATATCTTCAAAAGCAACTTACCTTCTTCATTTCTTTCATTTCACACGGTTCCAAACTCCATCTCCTTCCTTCTTGCTGATCTCTCACGGTAATATTCACCACCACCATTAAAACTCTAGCTTTGACCCCTTGTAAAATCTAGCTCACTTGTCCAAATAAAAAACAAACACCACCATCTTCTTCCTCTCATCAAGCTCTTCATTTCTATCTTCTCAAAACTTTAAGAGCCCCATTTTGGTGCCATGGAGTTCCACAATTGAAGGAGCTTGAGCTTGTCTTTCTACATATTATTACTCTCCTTTGCTTCTTGGTAAGGAATCTCAAATAAAAACTTCATTTCCTTCATGTTTTTGTTGTGACCGAAAATACCCATTAAAGGTGCTCTTTATATGGATTTGTTTTAGCTTCATTCCAACCTTTCAAGGACTAGGTGGAGTCTTCTCTTCATAGATATCCAAACTCTCTTCAAACACCAAGGTAAAACAACTACATTAATATTTTAGAAATAATGTAAAACTAGGGTTTACAATGAGTTTAAGCTTGGAGCTTGTATACTCATTTCAATGCTTGTATATTGTTTAGAACTTGACAAGGAATCAGATACCTTACCGGTTTTATAAGGGAACAAGAAAGAAGTTGTTTGGAAAAGAGGTAAATATACTAACCTAATGTTGTTTTAATGCCTTAGGAGAAATGAGCTCATAATGCTTGTTAAAACTACCTAAAGAGCAAAAGGTGAATGACCTAGTAAATGTTCTCAAGGAGACTAGTAAAAGAACATATGTCTTGTTGTATGTATTTGCAGGTCGAAGGCATATATATTGTGGAAATTCAGTGTTTATGATTTAAGCACTTTAAGGGCCTAAGAGCCATGCATTTTAAGGGCCTAAGTGCCATGCAATTTAAGTTATGCATTATATTTTAATGTAGTGAGATTTGAGTGAAGTTTTGTGAATGAGAGTGTTCTTGGTGTTCTTAGTGTTCTTGGGTGTTTAATGGTGAAAACAATGTGCTTTGGTGTAACAAAATGCTAGGAGAACCTATGTCGAAATTTAGGAAATGCATAAGGAGTTCAAGATGTTTTAAAGGAATTTTGATGAGCTAGGAAGTGTTCTAGAGTGTAAAAAGGACTTAGGCATTATCTTGAGGTTTTAGTATGTACCAAAGTCATTTTGGACTTAGGTAAAGACTTAGGCAAACTTTGGTAAAATAAGGAGAAAGTGTAAGCTTAGAAAAAGGGATTTCAAGGATGACATAAGGAGTTTTAGTTGTAAGAAATGACGTTTAGGTAATAATGTTGTGTGGAAGAAATGTCTTAGTATAATGATTAGAATAGGCAAGGAATACCACTTAGAAACCTAAGGAGAAGATACTATAAGTGTTGGAGGCTTTGGAGAAATTTGGTTAAGTGTTTAAAGGCTTCGAATTTGAGTATTATGCCTTGTCCGAACTTCCGTCCGGATATGGAAGTTCGGACAGGCTCTGTTGGGTAAAAGGATTCTCACTCGCGAACAGTGTCCGAACTTGGGAAGTCCGGACACTAGTTCGGACGTACCCATTCTTCCTTAGGATTATCCTCGAACTGTGTCCGAACTTGGGAAGTCCGGACACATGTTCGGACACAAGGATTTCTGTCTAGAATTTTTCTCGACTCACGTCCGAACTTCCGAAGTCCGGACATAAGTTGGGACGTGTGTCTGTTTTCTGTCTAAAGTCACGGCTTGCGTCCGAACTTGGAGGTTCGGACACAAGTTCGGACGGGCCACTGTATGGACCAAAAAATTGTTGTTTTAAGTTGGGAATGATGTCAAAAAATGGTAATTAACTAGTAAAGATGGTGAGAGGTTAATTAAGACATGTTAGGAGTGTTATAATGGTAATTAAAATGGTGAAGAGTTATAACAAGTGTGAAAATAAAAAAAAATAGATATGTAAAGTAACAAGTTAACAATGGATTAGTGCGTTAATTAACCGACGTTACTAATGTGTTTAGGATTCTCTCAAGGTGGAAACGAATCAAGGCAAGGACCAAGGTATGGTTTTCTTGCAGTCTGTTGCCTACCGGTTTACACCGGCTTGTGTGTTGTTTGTTTTTTTGTGTGTTTATGACTTTGTAAGATTAAACCATGTAAAGAGTTCACAGTTGTAAATATTATTATGTTGAAAGTATGACTCTCTCTTCCCTTGTGTGTGTCTAACAAGACTTGACCTATTACTATGATTTGTGTATTGAGTTCAATAATGAACTGCTGACAAGTGCTAACGGGGGAAGTGAGGAGTCCGGTCTGTTCCGGCCACGCGTGTGAGTATGGGAGTCGATGTCATAACCGGTTCGATTCTCTTTGTATGTTATGGTTGTTTTCCAATTTGGTTTCCAACCTTCCCTTTAGCTTAACCAAGGCTATTTTACTGACTCACGTCGGGCCACAGGGGCATACTATGTGTTATTTCGGTGGGCATGGATCACTATATCCGAGGCACCTTGTGTTAAGTTATCCGTCAATCTAACAGGACGGTAACGAGTTATGTAACGAGCTTAGCATGAGCATGGCAACATTCTCTAGGCTCTCAATGGGGACTAACTTTGTTGGTTCTCTTCCTAAAAGGAATTGTTCTTGTGTGATGTGTGTGATGTTGTGTAAAATACCCATGTTATGATATATATGTATAAGTTGTGTGTTTTAAAATGAATGCCATGTCATCATGACAAATAGTTTGCGCGCATCCCGGTAGCCGATGGGCTGCGCGTTAACCATACCAGCCAAGGGTTGCTGACCCCCTCGGGGGATCCATATTTCTTATGCTGCAGGATGAGGATCAAAGAAGCGGAGTGGCTTTAGATCCTAGGATGCAGGTTTACCTTTGATTACTTTTGGATGTTGGCCCGGGATGCGCCTGTGCTCCCGTGGCGGTATATATTTGGTTATGAACGGGTTACAGTGATGTTTAACAGTGAAGGATGTATGTAAACACTCGGTATTGTTGGTTATGTATATATATGGTTATTAGTTCTATGCTCGGGAGTCTGATCATCAGACCGGTACACTTGTATTTATTCAGCCTTGTTCAGCAGGTACAGCCAAGGTCTCGTAGGTGGTCTCCAGCTCGGAGATGTACGCCTCCAGCTTGCGAGGGTCGGTCTCCCCATCGAAAGAGCGGATCAGGTGTACCCGCTACCACCGAGGTGCTGTTGTACGAATCAGAGATGAAGAGTTTCCGATCGACTTGATAGAGTTCGACGGACTTGGTTTTGATGTGATTGTCGGGATGAACTGGTTGGAGCGGTACAAGGGCAGAATCCTATGTGCCGAGCATCGACTACTTCTTCGGAGTCCATCTGGGGTTACCATATCTTACCGCCAGAGGCCCAGGGAGCCTTCGACTCAGATCATCACCGCCATGGCTATGTGTCGTGAGCTACGACGAGGGAGTGATGTATACCTCTGCTATGTCCAGGACATAGAGAGAGATCCAGAGTTTAGTCCTGATGTGCCGGTAGTGTCGGAGTTTCCTGATGTATTTCCTAAGGAACTGCCGGGCATGCCGCCAGCACGAGAGGTTGAGTTTGAGATTGACTTAGTTCCGGGCACCGGACCCATTGCGAAGGCACCTTATCGTATGGCTCCAGCAGAGATGACAGAGCTCAAGGAGCAGCTGAGAGACCTACTCGACAAGGGCTTTATCCGCCCTAGTGTTTCACCATGGGGAGCGCCGGTCCTCTTCGTGAAGAAGAAGGACGGTAGCCTCCGCCTGTGTATTGATTATCGGGAGCTGAATGCTGTTACGGTGAAAAACCGTTACCCTTTACCATGCATCGACGATCTATTTGATCAGCTGAGGGGAGCATCAGTATTCTCCAAGATAGACCTACGTTCCGGATACAACCAGATTGCCATCCGTGACAGTGATATCGAAAAGACAGCATTCAGAACTAGGTATGGGCATTATGAGTTCACAGTTATGCCATTTGGCTTATCAAATGCACCAGCAAAGTTCATGGATTTAATGAACCGTTTGTTCCAAGATCAGTTGGACAAATCAGTGGTAGTCTTCATCGATGACATACTTGTGTATTCGAAATCGAGAGGTGAGCATGAAAGCCACCTGAGAGATGTGTTGCAAACATTGAGGAAAAACCAGTTGTATGCGAAATTTTCAAAGTGTGAATTTTGGTTGAACCAAGTATCCTTTCTTGGACATGTGATTTCTGAGGCCGGGATCGCTGTTGATCCGGCAAAGATAGATGCAATGCGCACCTGGCCTAGGCCGAAGACAGTTACCGATATCAGGAGCTTCCTCGGTCTGGCAGGTTATTATAGGAGGTTTGTGAAGGACTTCTCTAGTGTCTCGAAGCCGATGACTTCCTTGATGAAAAAGGATGCACCATTCGAGTGGACAGTCGACTGTGAGAGTTCTTTTAAGAGTCTTGAGGATGCTCTGACATCTACACCGGTTCTGACACTACTAGACGGTCCAGATGGTTTTGAGGTCTATTGCGACGCATCAGGCAGGGGTATGGGTTGTGTGTTGATGCAACACGGGAAGGTCGTAGCTTACGCCTCCCGACAGCTGAAGAAGCATGAAGAGAACTACCCTACCCACGAATTAGAATTGGGGGCCATTGTCTTCGCATTGAAGATATGGCAACATTATTTGTATGGGGTAAGTGTGACAATCTATTCTGACCACAAAAGCTTAAAGTACTTGTTCACTCAGAAGGAGTTGAACATGAGGCAAAGAAGGTGGGTTGAATTTCTAAATGACTACGACATTAATCTGCAATATAAAGAGGGTAAGGCAAAGTTGGTAGCTGACGCATTGAGTCGCCGAGCACACTCTCTCCATTCGCTAGTCTATCATACTGGCTTGGTTGAAGAGGTGCGGAGTGCTCAGATGATGGATCAGTACATGACGGAGATTAGACAGAAGCTTATTGATGGCACATTCGAGGGTCAGAAGTACGACTTCAGGCTCCACGATGATGACCTGATTAGGCTTAATGGCCGACTGTGTATACCTAGGGGTAGCACTGAGTTGAAGGAGCGCATATTGAGTGAATCCCAATGTTCTACTACTTCGATTCACCCCGGAGCTTCAAAGATGTATAAAGGTATGAAAAGATATTTTTGGTGGACTGGAATGAAAAAGGATGTGAATGACTATGTGTTGAGGTGTCTCACTTGTCAGAAGGTCAAGTTTGAGCACCGACGGCCTGGTGGTATGGTACAACCAATGCCAGTGCCTGAGTGGAAGTTCCATGACATTTCCATGGACTTCGTAGTAGGGCTTCCGCCTGCAAGGGGAGGTCTGAATATGATTTGGGTTGTTATTGACCGACTGACCAAGGTGGCCCGATTCATTCCGATGAAGGACACCTGGAAAGTGGCAAAACTGGCAGAACTCTCTGATAGAGAAATTGTAAGACATCATGGTGTACCGAAAACGATTGTATCTGACAGAGATACCAGGTTCTTATCCAGATATTGGAAGTCTACACGAGAAGCATTGGGTACCGAACTGAAATTGGGTACAGCGTTTCACCCACAGACCGATGGTCAGAGTGAGCGCACCATTCTGACACTTGAGGATATGCTACGTGCATGTGCACTTGACTTTCAGACCAGCTGGATTGACAAGTTACATCTGATCGAGTTTAGCTACAACAACAGTTACCATGCTTCGATCAAGATGTCTCCCTTCCAGGCCTTGTACGGTAGACCATGCCGCACGCCATTATGCTGGGATGAGTCGAGTGAGACGGTCATTATAGGACCAGAGTATCTTGAACAAGTTCAGGCAGAAGTTCGCCAGATCCGGGCTAACATGAAGGCAGCTCAGGATAGACAGAAGTCGTACGCAGATGTGCACCGACGCGACCTGGAGTTTGCCATGGGCGATCAGGTATTTTTGAGAGTATCCCCCATGAAGGGAGTATTTCGTTTTGGCCAGAAAGGCAAGTTGAGCCCAAAATATGTGGGGCCTTATGTTGTGACGGAGCGGATCGGCCCGGTAGCTTATAGACTTGATTTACCCGCCGAGCCGGGCAAGGTACATGATGTATTTCATGTGTCCCAGTTGAAGAAATATATGTCTCATCCGTCTCATGTACTTCAGCCTGAGAGGCTAACCTTAGAGCCGACAATGCGATCAGTGGAGACTCCGGTACGGATTCTGGATACTAAGACTCGAGACACTCGCCATAAGTCTGTGAGACTGGTGAAAGTTCTTTGGTCTAACCAGGACGTTGAGGAGGCCACTTGGGATCTGGAAGACAAGATGAAGGCGAAGTACCCGTCATTGTTTACTTCTTAGTGTTTGTATGTATAGGGTACGGGGCGTACCCCTATTTAAGGGGGGTAGAGCCGTTTCGGTTATGTGTATGACATGTATTTGGATACATTGTCTGTGTTGTGTTGTTATGTTGTTAATGTTACAGACCGTTAAGTCTGAACGATGTTGTGATGTTTTGTTGTTTGGACCATGTGTCCGATGTGATGTAAAGATGTTGTTAATGTGATATGGAAGTGTTGTTGATAAGTGTTCTCATGTTCTAATATTTAGGATATGTGGAAGTATGAACTTTGGGGACAAAGTTCTTTTAAGGGGGGTAGATTGAAATACCCCAAACCTAGTTATGTTGTTTAAACACCTAAATATGGTGTATTAAGACTAAAAAGAGTCTTAGAAACATTGGTAAACAATTTAAACCATAAAGAACACAATTAAATACCTTATGGTCAATAAGGGCTAAAATGTGCTCTAAGCTTGGAATAAGCTTGGGTAAGACCTAATGAACTTACCAAGACCTCATTTATATACTAATGAACATATTAAACCAATTACCAAAGAAAACCAAGCTTGAAAACAAGTTAAAACACAAAATGTGCTTTAAGAAGTCTTAAAGCACATTTTTGAAAAATTGTCTTGTAAATGAGTTTTGAGTGGCTAAATGTCCATCTTTACTCTTAAATATATATGTGTACTATATAGTATCACATTTGGATGTCTATATCAATGGGAAATCAAAAATTTCACTTCTATGTGCCTTGTTTTCATGAATAGTGATTTTAATAAGCTATTTTGTAACATATGTTGTATTAAGTAATTAAATGTTCAACAAAGACTAAAATACCCTCATATTACTATTGGGGGCCGGTTTTTAAGGTTGGTGACTCACCACCCTTGTTAGCTCATTAGTTAAATAAAGATGACAAGTTAAGTACTATTTACTTTACTTTATTAACAAATATCTTCAAAAGCAACTTACCTTCTTCATTTCTTTCATTTCACACGGTTCCAAACTCCATCTCCTTCCTTCTTGCTGCTCTCTCACGGTAATATTCACCACCACCATTAAAACTCTAGCTTTGACCCCTTGTAAAATCTAGCTCACTTGTCCAAATCAAAAACAAACACCACCATCTTCTTCCTCCCATCAAGCTCTTCATTTCTATCTTCTCAAAATTTCAAGAGCCCCATTTCGGTGCCATGGAGTTCCACCATTGAAGGAGCTTGAGCTTGTCTTTCTACATATTATTACTCTCCTTTGCTTCTAGGTAAGTAATCTCAAATAAAAACTTCATTTCCTTCATGTTTTTGTTGTGACCGAAAATACCCATTGAAGGTGCTCTTTATATGGCTTTGTTTTAGCTTCATTCCAACCTTTCAAGGACTAGGTGGAGTCCTCTCTTCATAGATATCCAATCACTCTTCAAAGACCAAGGTAAAACAACTACATTAATATTTTAGAAATAATGTAAAACCAGGGTTTACAATGAGTTTAAGCTTGGAGCTTGTATACTCATTTCAATGCTTGTATATTGTTTAGAACTTGACAAGGAATCAGATACCTTACCGGTTTTATAAGGAAACAAGAAAGAAGTTGTTTGGAGAAGAGGTAAATATACTAACCTAATGTTGTTTTAATGACTTAGGAGAAATGAGCTCATAATGCTTGTTAAAACTACCTAAAGAGCAAAAGGTGAATGACCTAGTAAATGTTCACAAGGAGACTAGTAAAAGAACATATGTCTTGTTGTATGTATTTGCAGGTCGAAGGCATATATATTGTGGAAATTCAGTGTTTATGATTTAAGCACTTTAAGGGCCTAAAAGCCATGCATTTTAAGGGCCTAAGTGCCATGCAATTTAAGTTATGCATTATATTTTAACGTAGTGAGATTTGAGTGAAGTTTTGTGTATGAGAGTGTTCTTGGTGTTCTTAGTGTTCTTGGGTGTTTAATGGTGAAAACAATGTGCTTTGGTGTAAAAAAATGCTAGGAGAACCTATGTCGAAATTTAGGAAATGCATAAGGAGTTCAAGATGTTTTAAAGGAATTTTGATGAGCTAGGAAGTGTTCTAGAGTGTAATAAGGACTTAGGCATTATCTTGAGGTTTTAGTATGTACCAAAGTCATTTTGGACTTAGGTAAAGACTTAGGCAAACTTTGGTAAAATAAGGAGAAAGTGTAAGCTTAGAAAAAGGGATTTCAAGGATGACATAAGGAGTTTTAGTTGTAAGAAATGATGTTTAGGTAATAATGTTGTGTGGAAGAAATGTCTTAGTATAATGATTAGAATAGGCAAGGAATACCACTTAGAAACCTAAGGAGAAGATACTATAAGTGTTGGAGGCTTTAGAGAAATTTGGTTAAGTGTTTAAAGGCTTAGAATTTGAGTATTATGCCTTGTCCGAACTTCCGTCCGGATATAGAAGTTCGGACAGGCTCTGTTGGGTAAAAGGATTCTCACTCGCGAACAGTGTCCGAACTTGGGAAGTCCGGACACTAGTTCGGACGTACCCATTCTTCCTTAGGATTATCCTCGAACTGTGTCCGAACTTGGGAAGTCCGGACACATGTTCGGACGCAAGGATTTCTGTCTAGAATTTTTCTCGACTCACGTCCGAACTTCCGAAGTCCGGACATAAGTTGGGACGTGTGTCTGTTTTCTGTCTAAAGTCACGGCTTGCGTCCGAACTTGAGAGGTTCGGACACAAGTTCGGACGAGCCACTGTATGGACCAAAAAATTGTTGTTTTAAGTTGGGAATGATGTCTAAAAATGGTAATTAACTAGTAAGATGGTGCGCGGTTCCTTCCCCCTGTTCGGCGTGTTCTCCTGGTCCTCCCCTGGTGCCGTTCTCCCCGTGTGCCCCTCACGCCCCTCGCTCTGTGCCGTCACCCGTCCCCCTGATTCGTGCGTTCCTTCCCGACGTTCCTCCTGGGTTTCGGCTTCTCTCCAGGTGGCCCCAGCCTCGCGGCACGGCCCCGGTCCGGTTTTCTTGCAGTCTGTTGTCTCCCGGTTTCCACCGGCTTGTGTGTTGTTTGTTTTTCTGTGTGTTTATGACTTGTAAGATTAAACCATGTAAAGAGTTTACAGTTGTTAAATCTTATTATGTTGAAAGTATGACCTCTCTTCCCTTGTGTGTTCTAACAAGCTGACCTATTACTGTGATTTGTGTATTGAGTTCAATAATGAACTGCTGACAAGTGCTAACGGGGAAAGTGAGGAGTCCGGTCGGTTCCGGCCACGCGTGTGAGTATGGGAGTCGATGTCATAACCGGTTCGATTCTCTTTGTATGTTATGGTTGTTTTCCAATTTGGTTTCCAACCTTCCCTTTAGCTTAACCAAGGCTATTTTACTGACTCACGTCGGGCCACAGGGGCATACTATATGTTATTTCGGTGGGCTTCGATCACTATATCCGAGGCACCTTGTGTTAAGTTATCCGTCAATCTAACAGGACAGTAACGAGTTATGTAACGAGCTTAGCATGAGCATGGCAACATTCTCTAGGCTCTCAATGGGGACTAACTGTGTTGGTTCTCTTCCTAAAAGGAATTGTTCTTGTGTGATGTGTGTGATGTTGTGTACAATACCCATGTTATGATATATATGTATAAGTTGTGTGTTTTAAAATGAATGCCATATCATCATGACAAATAGTTTGCGCGCATCCCGGTAGCCGATGGGCTGCGCGTTAACCATACCAGCCAAGGGTTGATGACCCCCTCGGGGGATCCATATTTCTTATGCTGCAGGATGAGGATCAAAGAAGCGGAGTGGCTTTAGATCCGAGGATGCAGGTTTACCTTTGATTACTTTTGGATGTTGGCCCGGGATGCGCCTGTGCTCCCGTGGCGGTATATATTTGGTTATGAACGGGTTACAGTGATGTTTAACAGTGAAGGATGTATGTAAACACTCGGTATTTTGTTAATGTATATATATGGTTATTAGCCTTGTTAACCACGTGGGTGGTTGACGGCGTTGTAGCACCCTTCGTTTAGTTACTGTTTAGTTGTTTAAATTCCGCTGCGATTTCAAGCATGTTATGTGCGTAGTAGGGGTGTTACAGGAATCCTCTTCTTCATCTTGTTGGTTTGAGGTAAAAAGAAATCCGAAAAATCTCTCATTTCTAGCTCTTATTCGCATTATGAGAATTCCTAAAATGTGAGCTCTTGTTCCTTGTGGTTCCAGCCGTTTTGGATTCTCCTTGGAGCTGGAAATGTTTCCCTCTTGCTAGTCAAGAACTCTATCTAGTGAGAAAAAGGTAAAGTCACTCCTAAACCCTAAACATATGCCCCTAGGCTCTAAGGTAAATTTCTAGGGTTTAAGTGTTAAATTAGATACTCATTAGTATCTTGGATATGGGATGTAGCATTGCCTAATTGGTGAACCAATAACAAGGAAAGGAAAAGAAGAAAGAAAGAAGGAAGGAAGAGAAGGGAAGGAAAGAAAGAGGAACAAAAATCACAAGGTAAATGCCTTACCGTGAGTTAGGTTTGTATGGTGTAGTGTAACAGTTTTGAGTATTGGAAATGAGTAGTGTTTATGGAATGAGTAATAAGTATGTTGTGGTATAGTGAGGAAGAGTAATGTAACAGTTTCGAAGATTTTAAATGATGTTTGAAAGCTTGGGAAAACTTTGGGTAATGGATATGTATGTGCAGGAAATCATTGTGTATTAGTGAAGTTGGAATGTGAGTATTAATATCTTGAATGAACAGGTTGTGTGAATGAGTAATTGTGAGCTAATATGTATGTGGGCAATGTTAAAAATATAGGGGAACCTCTGCCCAAATTTGTATGGAAATAGGAGGACTTAGTTGTGTAAGAGGGGGAAACTACCTTGGTAAAAATCAGGTATATTTGGAGAATTCAAAGTGAGTGGTTTAACACCTTGAAACAGATTTGGAAGAGAATTTAAGTATTAGGGTGGAACTAGGATTGAGGTAATGCATTGAGGATGTTAGGAGTAGCATTAGTAGAGGGAGTATTGAATGGTAAAGGGGAAAGGAAAAATCTGTGGAAATCGTTTAAGAAAGAAAAAACTGTAACAGTGGAGGAAACTGACAGTGGAGTGTAATTGTAACAGATTTGGATAGATATGGTTTGGGCTAGTTTAAATGCTTAAACCAAGTTAAAACATACTAGATTATATGTGGAAATATTAAGGAAGAGATTGGTAGAAGTTTGGAGTTGAAACAAACTCAAAAACTCATATATGTTACAATACTGTAACTAGTCCGGGTTTGCAAACCAGCGCACAAACCCGGACTAGCCTAAAATCACGACAGAAAGTTTTTACAAGGGATGGTCCGGGTTTACAAACCAAGACACTAACCCGGACCACCCCAAAAACATACCCGTAACATACCCAAACAAGTGGTCTGGGTTTGCAAGGGAATAACAAACCCGGACGAGGCATAAAAAGCACCCGTAACTCACAATTACATGTGGTCCGGGTTTGTATACTAGGGTGTAAACCCGGACCACACACAAATATGCCCAGAAACTGAATTCCAGTGTTGGTCCGGGTTTGTAGCCCCGGACACAAACCCGGACCACCCCAAATTTTGTCCAAAAAGTGCTTTCTTGCATTCTAATGATGGGGAATTGAAGGGTGATGATAGTATAAGGTAATTAAGATATGATTAAAGATGTTTAAAGGTCATTAAGGCTATAAACAAGCTTAAGAAATAATTTTAAGTAAGTAACATAAGTAAAGGTATTTGAACAATGAAGAATTAGTAAGTGTAAACTAGGAAACTCTAGTAAAGTAATGAGTAAAGTTAATTATGGATAATTGACCACCCGACTGTATGTATGTGATAGGATTTGATTAGTCGAACACCGAAGAGGAGTCGGTGAGTCTGAAATCAATGGTGAAACGTATGATTTCTTCATGCCCTGTATCCTAATCTGGTTACCCCGATTTGTGTGCTTATTTGACCACCTAATAAGATAAATGCACGAATCGGATTATATTGCACTTACTTGTGCTTGTTTACATTGTTCTCGATATTTGTCTTGAACAATAGTTTGTATAATTCATGAAATGTATGAATGATGATGATGTGTAACTGTACCTTGTAGTGTACTTGTATATTGTATTGTATTGGTATGGATGTGTATATGAATAATGTATTTGTGTATGTGGTTGGATGTTGACTTCTACTAATTCCTAACTACCTAACTCCTAACTTAAGTGAGTAAATTGGAATGAGTAGAAGTCCGATATAGTTTCGGCCACGCGTGAGGATGAGGAGACACAAGAGGTTGGATCCGATCCTGTTCTTAAACTGTCCACGGCCCAAACCCCTTAAATGGGTAGCATCCTGGATTGGTGAACCAAGTAAAGCCTGGTGGTGGGACGGTGTAGTCCCTGCCCAGAGGCCATACCGGCTTAACATGAGTAAGAGTAAGTATGTAAGTAAGTATGGATCAGTAGGTATGTATGAGTATGAGTATGAGTATGTATGCGTATGTATGGAGTAATGAGTTAAAGAGTAATCTCCACCCGATTAAACCGGGTGGACCAATGAAGCTAACAAGAACTGTACTCTGTGTATGTAATGAGTATGTATATTCGGAAGAAGGTAAGTATGTATTGGATGGTTATATTGTATTCCTTGTATGTAATGAAGTGTATGTATGTATGCTTGCGTAAGTATTATTGTATTGTGTATAAGAGCATGTATGCATGTATGTTTGAAAGAAAATGAACTGCATGTATTCGACCAAGTGGTCGGTGTACCCTCACTAGTACGCGGGGTATGCGGTTATCATGTGCAACGAAAGCTGACCCCCTAGGGGGAACGTTTTTAGTGTGCAGGTACCCGAAGCGGATGTGTTCAAGGTAAGAGACCGGCGGCACAACCTTGTATCTAGAAAGTAAGTAGTTATGAGGAATGGGTAGTAAGTAGTCTCCTAGTGAGTATGTATGAGTTTGGGAGAGGTATTATACTCGTATGAGGATCCTAGTAGACTCGGTATGTGAATTAAATTGTATTGTACATGGAGTATTGTATGGAATGAAGATTGTAGTACTTATTTGGTAAATGGAGTATGTGTTGTAGTTATGTAGTACTCGGATTCTGGTCCATCAGACCGATGCTGTATGTAACAGTAGTAGTAGCCTTGTTAGTCACGTGGGTGGCTAACGGCATTGTATCACCCACTGTATGTATGTAAGTATCCGCTGCGTGAGTCCGGATTGTATAAGGAGATTGGACGGTAATGACACTATTAGAAGTAGGGGTGTTACAAAAAGTGGTATCAGAGCGAAGTATCGCTCTGATGACTGGAAATACCGAGTTTAGGAAATACCGAGTTAGGAATTAGAAGCTTAGGGCTAAGGGCTGAGTGTTAGCATTAGAGATATGCTAGTTATGAACTACCGGTGAGTACCGGATACCTACAATACCAGTCCCGCCCGCCGCAAACCCCACTGTATAACTTGGGAAAGGACGCCAGAGAGAAGAAAAGTCTTCTCATACTCGGGGAAACCCGATCTGGCAGTTGTGAAGCAATCACACGGTAAACAAGAACCGACATATGGTAGATTCCAAGAACTGAGAGTCCTGGAGATGGATTTCGGTTGAACTACCACACCGCACTTAATAGCGGTAGGAAGGGCACTCCAACCACGAGGAGGCCACAACTTACAACAGCATGGGGCGACGTGCTTAGCAGTCGCGAACCTAGCTAACCAATCAGCAGCAGGAAAAGAAGCTCTAAGCGTACAACAGAGTGGAAAAAGGAAACAGAACAAGCCCGAGATACGAGTCTACGGGACAGTAATAGCTAAGTAATACCACCAACGGTATGCTAGCTGACTAAGGACATAGTCAGGAGTGGTTAACTCCGAAATTACAATGCCAAAAGGTTACAATACCTGGCCGACATAGCTTACACAGCTACAAGGATATCCACGGGATATGAACCGATAGGACTACGGGAGTAGTGCCTAGACAAGCTAAGGCTCAATCACCACGGTAAACCAGTGGGAACGAGCAACAAGGAAAAACACAAAACTAAATAAATGGGGACCTCCAAGGATTGGAGAAGTACCCCCACCAAGACAACCATGTCAAGAGCAATGGGAAGCTACTTAAAAGGATCGAGTACCCCAAACAGAGATCAATATGATCTACGGAAGAGTCAACAAGACTATTAAATACAAGTGGAAACCATACCAAGACCGGTATAGGTCTAACCAAAAACCAACAGTACCACGCACTTGCCACGGCAAGTGCAGTAAGAACAAGAACATGTAGAGGAACTCTAACATACCACAGGTACATAGTAATGTACCGTGACAGCAGTGAAACAACTATAGGATCACAAATCCTGGAAGCTAGAGGAATCAAACCTTGGAAAGGCCTGACGGCCTGACCATTGTATTAAGAACATACCAGTCAGCGGGAAGCTGGACTTGGTCAAGACCACAAACATGGCTATGCCATGTAGAACTTCTTTTAACACCGAACCATTGTTTCAAAACCCAAAATTCTTCATTCAAAACCACAACTTTTCTTTTAAACCTTGGATTTTTAAACAAAACCAACAGAATTACGGTGAGTATCACAGATTGATACAAGAGGAGTTGACAATAGAATACTTCACCTAGGCGTGTGACGAACACTACGAGTGTACCCAATTACGGGATGTGGGACAACCGCACTCCGAAGGAGCTTGCGGGCCTGACATATAGTTGGGTAAGTGGTAACGTATCAATATGGTACCCCACGTATGTATACATGTAGTGTGCGACGCACGGGAAGTAGTCAACTTCGTTCTACGGACCACGAGTAAGTTCAAACCAGAACAACTGGACACCTCAGACAATCAAGGAGAAGGAACTCAGCTAAGTAATTAGCATAAAAGAATTTAGAGAACCCATCTGAAGATGAGGAATGAGAATTAGAAAGCGCAAAAGGCCCAGAGTAATGAGTATAGACATTGGATATGTCTCAAAGACATCAAGCAAGTACATGACAGCTGGAAAGTATACCCAGCCTGAACTCAGCAAGGCAAATGCCTAAAGTAATCACAACGATGCTCAACAAACGGGATGGAATTCCCAAGAGCAATCACAAGATTACCACGAAGAAAAATCCATCATTGAAGAGGATATTAAACCTAGTCTTAAACACTAGGAGCAAGTGTAGACAGTCTACCCAAGGATGGGAGACGTCATAACCCAAGGGAATAACTCAAATACAACACCACAAGGCGGTATGGTGATAACATATCATAAACGTTAGCCGGATGAAACGGCATGATTCAACAGCACTCAGGAGCAATCCTCGAAGGGTGTCTGAATTGCAACAGTCGAACAACAGCGACGTGATAAAAGCACAAAAGCTAGAACGAACACTCGGTTAAGACACCGAAGGGATTTCACTTGACAGGAAATACCCTAGTCTACAAAAGGCACTGATCAACACTAGATTGCCTAAGAGTCTCCTATGAACGGAAGCGTGATGCCACGACTTACCATGGAGCCCAATAATATCTCCAACCTATGACGGTATACATGGAGTGGAAACATGTATAAGCAGCTTGCAAAGGGCATAGCTTGCAACAATAAGGCTCAGAAGCCATAAACCGACTACGTTATGTAACTTTAACGGTTGCAAAACCCACACCAAACACTAACAAGACTTGCAAAGATATTGCTTCGTGCGACAACAGATCGACAACTGAAACACCCAAATTAAACTCAACATGATGAGTGGCTGGGAGTAATGGCAACAACAAGGTCACTGTAACTAGAGCATCAGTCTATATACACTTGATGAAGCTTTTAATTACCCTTCATGCCTTCTGTAGAAATGATAACACCGAGGCATAGGAATAGTTATAATGCCAACAATGGCTGGTCCACACTTGGACACTACGAGAGCCCAAAGGAAGGTACCCCTCGTTAACCGGAGACCACCAATGTGGTGAAGATGTGAACCCATAGGAAGGCTTCCATCTACTACAACAATTAAGCCTACGCATATAGATATTGCCAAGAGGTGATGAAACAAGGAAAAGACATTCCAAACCATCACAACTTAAAGGAGTAAGTATACTCCATGTGCAGTACCTAAGCAGGTACTAACATAGTAACCTTGCCATGAGACTTATGAGTGGTGACAAACCCCTCAACAAGAACTTTCATTTATCAGTGATAGAATACTCTTCAATTAGAGAACGGGACCCGAAAACCCTTGAAGTTTCTTGGGATGTCCCGGTGATGTACATACAAAAATCAAACTGCACAGCTAGAGCCTATGACCAATGCTCGGCACTGGAAAGACAATAATTGTCAAAGACAATCAATGTGAATACCCATTGAACACCCCTAATGACCAACACTCAAGAGAGCTTGTGACCCGATGAATTATCTCATCCTTGGTCAACCAAGATACCTGGTAAATTATATCATAAAAGATGAAGCAATGTGAGGTAAGCTAACCTACACATGAAACCTAATGGGAAACAGAATATACCCACAATGGGAAGATGATAACGTGGCGGTATGCTACGACAACCGTCATACACACGAACACAGGAAACCCCCAGGGTATTCATACCATAAGGAAACGGTGCCAATAACAGTAGCAATGAGTAGAGAGAAACTACCACTGTAACGGAATCAGTAAAAACGATGTTGTATAATGAGTAAGAATGCGGTGTGCAACAAGCGACCGCTATGAGGAAGTAGTTAAGCAATGACACAGAGTATAAGTATGAGAAGACAGGCAGAAATATTTATTCCTATGCGATCACATAAGTGATTTACTGTCAAGCGTTTACGCCTCTGCACTCTGTATGACTGAGTGTTTTGGTATTGCACTTGTGCAGCTAATGATCAAGTGGGATAGCTAGGAATATAGGAAATGTAAATCGTAGTAAACCTTTCTTTCACCAACAACATGGCATAAGCCAGTTAAGCAAGTTTAGCAGAAAACCGTGCGGCCTAAGGCCAAAGAAGCACGAAGAGTGTAACACACACTAACAATCACAAGATGTGAATTCCATCGGAATAAAAGGTGAAAGAAGATGTAAGGAAGTCACTAGGACCGACGCATAGAAAATGCAAGGTCATACAAGTAAAGAACACTTGTACTGAACCACAAAAACTGGTATAATTCAGAAACAACTGACAACAGAGGAAGCACTACAGTTAGGTGGTGACTTGACCTCACCCGACAATAAGTCGGAGGAACTTAGCGAAATTGTCGAAGTACGAATAGTATGTATGATAGATTACCCGAGAGCTGGTTATAATCTAAACTCATTGAGTTTAAACACGGTAAAAGAATACCACACTGTTAGTAAACCTTATTCCCACAATAGAGGGATAAAAAGGCGATGAGTAGCACATTTGGAATAACTAAAGAGCAATAAAGTACTAAGATTATCAGGGTCACGCAGCAGAAGCTAGTGGGCCCTAGCTAGGAGATTAATGTACCTAGTGAGTATAATAGAATGGCTATTAATGCCTTGAAGCCGGTTAGGCTAGAACCAAATTAATTATGAGTTAAATAAACTCATATAGGAATTCTCGGTGCAAAGACTAAACCATTGGTATGGTTAAGACCCCTTACCAAAGCATATTGTATAGTATACCGTAGTGAAGCTAAACGCTTCAGATCGCCCAAATTGATTCAACCAATGTTTAATAATAATAACATATGGTAGATTATGTGGGCGTAATCCCTTTTAAGGGGGGTAGAGCGAAAACCGCTGAATGTATGTTTTGTGAATAAAACACATAAACCGTAATGTGCATAGCACAAATGAGAATCAAATTGATGATTGATATTATGTTAAATAAACATAAGTATTCATTCATATTGTAATTATGGTAACTAGGCATTAGATATGCAAACACCATAGGATGAAAGTACCCATCTTGTAACACCAGTGTAAGAGTATTGGTAAAGAAGAGTAATGAGTAGTGGACGGAACTCCACAAGTATTGTAGCCTTTGAAGAAGTAGTACGAAATGAATGAGAGTAGTAGATGAATGAAGCTTATGAGTAGTGGAATCGTAGGTAAATTATTGGAAGTAAATTAAGGACAACTAAGTTTTACAAGTATGGTAACCCCTAGTTAGGTTGATGGAGAGTAATAGATGGAAGTAGTGAAGGTTGGTGAAATGAGCATTTAGGTATTGAACCACGAAGTAAAGCATTTGGGAAGTAGAGTGAGGATGATCGATGGATTGATTCCATCATTTGGAGATGTATGAATTTGTATCATGACTAGAAAGAGTAAAAAGATAGAAAATGAAAACAACTAAATTATTTGCTGTTTGAAACTGATGTGGGAAGTCGAACTTGATCCTGATCAGATCAAGGGAAACCGAACACAAATTGTGGTGGAAAGATAGTTCAACACTGATGCTGATCACATCAGGGTCGAATGATTCTTGAAGCTCCCCTCAAGTGGTCACAAGAATCACACATAGGATATAAGTAATGAATACTGTAACACCCCTACCATTAATACAGTGCTTACCGTCCAATTTCCTTACATATCAGATACACGCAGCGGATATATGCTTACATACAATGGGTGATACAATGTCGTTAGTCACCCACGTGACTAACAAGGCTACTACTTCTACATACAGCATCGGTCTGATGGACCGGAATCCCGAGTACTACAAGTCTACAATACATTCTCCGTTTACCAAATACTACTACAATCTTCATTCAATACAATACTCCAAGTACAATACAGTATAATCTACATACCGAGTTTACTGGGTTCCTTATACAAGTATAATACCTCTTCCAGTTCATACATACTCACTAAGAGACTACCTACTACCCATTCCTCACTACTACATTACTTTCTAAATACAAGGGGTGTGCTAGTTAATACACCTCTACATTCTGCTACTACTATCCAATGTAGTCACCGGTCTCGTGCCTTGACCACATTCGCTTCGGGTACCTGCACACTAAAAAATGTCCCCCGAAGGGGTCAGCTTTCGCCGAGCATGATAACCGCATACCCCGCGTACTAGTGAGGGTACGCCGACCACTTGGTCGAATACATGCGGTTGATTTCATTCAAACATACATGCATACATGCTCTTATACACAATACCACAATACTTACGCAAGGCATACATACATACACTACATTACATACAAGGAATACAATAAACCATCCAATACATACTTACCTTCTTCCGAATACACATACTCGTTACATACACAATATACAATTCTTGTTAGCTTCATTGGTCCACCCGGGTTAATCGGGTGGAGATTACTCTCTTACTCGTTACTTCATACACATACATACTCATACTCATACTTACTTACGGATCCATACTTACTTACTCTTACTCTTACTCAAGTTAAGTCGTCGGGACCTCCGGCCCTGGGGACTACACCGTCCCACCTCCGGGATTTACTTGACTCACTAATCCGGGATGCTACCCACTTAAGGGATTTGGGCCGCGGACCAGTTTAAGAGTCAGGAATTGCAGCCAACCTCTTGTGACTCCGCATCCTCACGCGTGGCCGAAGCTATATCGGACTTGTACTCATTCCAATTTACTCACTTAAGTTAGGAGTTAGATAGTTAGGAATTAGCACAAGTCAATATCCAAGCCACAATAATACAATACACATATACACATACATACGAGGTACAATACATTACACAAGTACAATACGAGGTTCGAATACCATTCATCATCATTCATATATTTCATGAATTATACAAACTAGTGCTCAAGACAATAAATATCAAGCACAACATAAGTCAAGCACAGGTAAGTGCAATATAGTCCGATTCATGCATTTATCTTGTTTAGGTGGTCAAATAAGCACACAAATCGGGGTAACCAGATTAGGATACAGGGCATGAAGAAATCATACCTTTCCCCGAGATCTACTTTACCGGTGTCTCCTCGTTCCTTAGTTTACTTGTCCCTTGAGTCTTATTCTTGAACCAATGACTACATGCCAAATGGTTCAATTAATACTAAGCATTACAATACATACATAGTTACTACTCCCGTACTTACCCCGTTGTCCCGTCGTTTCGGTTTAACTTAATGTTCATATACTTACAACTTTCTTAATTACTTCTCAAACTTGTTTACACTTCTTAGGGCCTTTAAAGGTCACCAAACAAGGCCTTAACAACTTCTAAAACCATTACTAATCAATTCCCCATGTTTAGAACGTTAAAAATCACATTCTGTAACAATTTCGGGCTGGTCCGGGACTTGGTCCGGACCCAAGGTCCCGGACCATACACAGAATGAACTCTCGGCCTATTTTTGTTATTGGTCCGGGACTTGGTCCTGGACCTAGGTCCCGGACCACCTGCTGGTGTGACTCTCGAATTAATTTTAGGTGCGGTCCGGGACTTGGTACATAACCTAGGTCCCGGACCCTGCTAAAAACTGCTACTAGGATGATTTTTCAACCCCAAATCAACCTTTAATCCACCTCCAATCATTCCATAATCTTTCCACATGTTTTGTAATAATTAAACACACTTAAACACTCACTAAAACTCTTTAAATCCATGGTCCAATACCTACTCAACTTCTTGCTCAAATTCCACAAATTTCCATTCACATTTTCATACTTTGCACACTTGTGCATTCCTACACCTCTCTTTGCATTTAGCACTTTGCTCTAACTTCATTTTACCATTCCAATTCATCTCCAAGCATCTACAATATCTATACCCAAGTCCAACACTCTCTTTACCATTCTTGCGCATTAATTTTTCCTAACTTCTCCAATGCATGTTAGTACACTTTGCTACAGATTTTGCACTTCTTATTTCTCATATACTACTACCTCTTCATCACTACTAAACATACCTACTAGCTCCAATACTCACCTTGGTTCTCCCATTCACCAAGTCACCCAATTATCCACCTAAACATGCTTAAATCCAATACTAATCTGTTACACCCTTCTATACTAATTCACTCATTTTCTTAAGTTTTCATTTCAGTGTTTACAATGTTCTTCTAAGTTGTATCTTGCTACAGATTTAAACTCTCTTCTTCTACATCTTTCGATGCCTCTTATAATGTCATTCCTAAAACTTACAATACACTAGTTATCTCTCCAAACCTTCCAACCAAACAGTTCTAACCACAAATCTGTTACAAGATGTTTTTCCACCTAGTTTTTAATTCACTAAGTGTTCTAATCCTAGGCAAATTTTGCCATAGTCTCCCCTATATTTTTATACTCTCACCACATTGTTTGTACACACATTAGCATCATTATCTCACCTGTTCATAAGAGCAACAATATACCAACTCTCATATACCCAAACAAGACTAAATCACTCTTGAAAATTCCTGACATAACATTAATTCCCAAACTAGTTTGCAACAGTTTTTAAGTGTCTTTTAAGGCTTCAATATAATCCCATTCTTCTTCCACATTACCTTATTGTTCATTACCATTTTTATAATACAATTTCTACTCTTTTAAAATCTGTTACACAATATATATACACAAGCTACACAAGAGAGCTTCCTTACCTTGTTTTTCTTCTAGTTTTTCTTTCTCCTTTTCTCCTTCCTTCCTCTCTTTCTCCACCAGTTATAATACTTCACAAATCTAGTATAATAACCCATACATACACACACATTCAATACTAAAAATTAACCCTAACATTATTTAGGTTTTAATGTAAGATTTAGGGTTTAGAATTTCCTTTACCTTCCACGGGTGCAAATAAAGCTTGGAGTGGTTCAAGAACAAGATTCCAAATCCACCAATGAGCTCAAAATCGGCTAGAACACAAGAGACCAAACAAGGGTTTAGTCTCAAATTCGTTTTGCCTTTGAGGCTAGAAAAAGATGGAGTTTTTGAGAATGTTTTAACCTTAAAAGAACAAGGAGAAGGAGGGCCTTCTAATGGTGGTCTTGAAGCTCCAAATGGGGTATACCCATAAAAACGAAAGTTGTTGTTTTTAATTTTTGAAAAGAGAGAAATGTTCCTCTTGATGAGAGGAATCCAATGGTGTAGTTTTTGTAATTTTTGGAGAAGGTTCAAGAGGGTTACAAGAGGAGCGAAGAGAGGTTTTTGTGGGGGTTTCTATTTCTCCATTGTTGTCCGATTTGGGGAAGGAGAAGAATAGAGAGGAGGGAGATGAGGTCTGTACGTGGAGGAAGAAATGAGTGGGGGAGAGAGAGAATGAGAGAGTAAGTAAAGTAATGTTTTACTTTTGCTTTTTAAATTCTTTTGTCTTTTGTTAATGAAAGGAGAGTAAAGAGTGTGTGAGAGAGGGGTGTGGGATCGGACACACACAGAACCCATAAGGGTTTTAAAAACTTTATTTACAATATTGGACACATAAGTCTTGGTTATTTATATTTCTACCCCACAACTTCCCGTTTTTGACAGTTTTTACTAATTTCTCGTTTTATGGATTTTATTGGTTCTAAGGCTTCACTAATATTTATTAATGATTATTTAGTTGACCAAAATTGTTACGAGTCTATTTGACCCGCTTAAAGACACGTTTTCCCGGTTACCTCGAAAAACGCGCTTTAATGTTCATTAGTGATTTAAATCCATTTTAAGGATCCGTTTTCTTCGGGATTTGTTCCCTCATATTTATTTAGACTTAATTAAGCCTTTGGAATCCTTATAATACGCTAACCGAGGTCTCATACCTCCTATGGTTATTTAACGCTTATTTAGCGTTTTTCGCTTTTTAAGCGTTTCTTTATTTCTTTTGCATTTATTTTTCCTTACCAATATTACTTAAGCAGTATTAGGCTCTTAAATACCTATTAGGATAATTTAATCGCCATATTTAAGGTCGGGGTATTTCAATCTACCCCCCTTAAGAACTTTGTCCTCAAAGTTGTTCGAGGTTATAGGTTTACAATGCTTACTCATTCTTACATGTCTAATACTACGGTCATACATTCTTCCTCCTTACTAATTCCCAAATCCATTACTCAAGGTTTCTACATACCATACCATCCAAATGTACTATAATTATTCCAATCCACATTACTACCAACCATTCGGTTCCTCCTTACCAATTTATACATATATACAATGCGAAGCTATTCCCGAAGCAATGCAATACACATTCCAATCCCGCAGGCACTCAGGTCATCTAAACACGGGACTCCTCTATGTCTCGCTGCCCTTGGAATAATACAACATACTACCTTACTATCTTCTTCGGTACACACTCCTAGCAGATCCTCATTCTCCATACTAAGGAAATTCTTTCACCACTACCAATTAAAATTTTTCTAAAACATCCAGCTCCAAGTTCCAGTTTATATTCGTTACCTCTATCCTATGTGTGATTCTTGTGACCACTTGAGGGGAGCTTCAAGAATCATTCGACCCTGATGTGATCAGCATCAGTGTTGAACTATCTTTCCACCCCAATTTGTGTTCGGTTTCCCTTGATCTGATCAGGATCAAGTTCGACTTCCCACATCAGTTTCAAACAAGCAATTAATTCAATTATTTTCATGTTTATCTTTTTACTCTTCCTAGTCATTCATACATCTCCAAAGGATGGAATCAGTCCATCAATCATCCTCACTCTATTTCCCCAATTGCTTTACTCCATGGTTCAATCCTAATGCTCATTTCCTCAACCTTCACTACTTCCATCCATTACTCACCATCATATCCTATATTCTAACTACGGAATACTACACTTATAAGATTTAGTTGGCTTCAATTGTTTCACATATTTTACTTACGATTCCACTACTCATAAACTTCATTCATCTACTATCCTCATTCATTTTGTACTACTTCTTCAAAGGTTACAATACTTGTGGAGCTCCGTCCACTACTCATTACTTTTCTTTTACTAATACTCTTACGCTGGTGTTACAAGGTAGGTACATTCCTCCTATGGTATTTGCATGTTTAATGCCTAGTTACCATAATTACAATATGAATGAGTACTTATGTTTATTTAACATAGTACCAAATCAATTTGATTCTCATTTGTGCTATGCACATTACGGTTTAAGTGTTTTATTCATAAAACTTGCATTAAGCGGTTTTTCGCTCTACCCCCCTTAAAAGGGATTACGCCCACGTAATCTACCATATGTTATTATTATTAAACATTGGTTTAATCAATTGGGGCAATCTGAAGCGTTTAGCTTCACTACGGTATACTATACAGTATGCTCTGGTCAAAGGGTCTTAACCATGCCAATAGTTTAGTCTTTGCACCAATAATTCCTATATGAGTTTATTTAACTCATAATTAATTTGGTTCCAGCCTATCAGGCTTCAAGGTATTAATAGCCATTTTACTATACTTACTAGGTATATTATCTCCTAGCTAGGGCCCACTAGCTTCTGCTGCACGACCCTAATAACTTGGGTTATTTACCCTTCTTGTTATCCTTAATGTGCTATACATAACCTTTTATCCATCTATTATGGGAATAAGGTTTACTAAACAAATTCGGTATTCTTTTACCGTGTTCGAACTCAATGAGTTTAAGGTTTTAACCAGCTCTCTGGTAATCTACTGCACATGCTATTCGTGCTTCCACGATTATTCATTAAGTTCCTCCAACTTATTGTCGGGCGAGGTTACGTCACTACTTAGTTGTAGTGCTTCCTCTGGTGTCAATAGTTTCTGAATCATACCAGTTCTTCTGGTTCAGTACAAGTGTTCTTTACTTGTATGACCTTGCATTTCTATGCGTCGGTCCTAGTGACTTGTTACGTCTCCTTTCACCTTTTATTCCAATGGAATTCACATCTTGTGATTGTTAGTGGGTTTACACTCTTCGTGCTTTTTTGGCCTTAGGCCGCACGGTTTGTTGCTAAGCTTACTTAACTGGTTTATGCCATGTTCGTTGGTGAAAAGAAGGGTCTACTACGATTTACATTTTCCATATCCCTAGCCATCCCATTAGATCATTAGCTGCACAAGTGCAATACCAAAACACTCAGTCATACAGAGTGCAGAGGCGTAAACGCTTGACAGTAAGTCACTTATGTGATAGGAAAGAATATTTCTATGTGTCATCTCATACTTATACTCCATGTTATTGCTTAACTACTCCCTCATAGCGGTCGCCTGTTGCGCACCGTATTCTTACTCATTGTACAACATTGCTTTTACTGTTTCTGTTACTGTGGTAGTTCCTTTTTACTTAGTGACATTGTCCTTGGCACCATTTCCTTATGGTGTAAATACACTAGGAGTTCCCTGTGTTTGTGTGTATGACGGTTGTCGTAGCATACGGCAATCTTATTATCTTCCCAATGTGGAGATGTCTTATTCCACTTAGTTTTATGTGTAGGTTAACTTACCTCACATTCTATCATCATTTGTGATACAATTTACCAAGTATCTTGGTTGACCAAGGATGAGATAATTCATCGAGTCATAAGCTCTCTTGAGCGTTAGTCATTCATGGTGTTCAATGTGTGTTAACATTAATTGCTTTGATAATTATTGCCTTTCAGTGATGAGCATTGGTTTAGGCTCTGGCTGTGTAGTTTTGCTTGTATGTATGTTACCAGGACATCCCATGAAACTTCAAGGGTTTTCTGGTCCCGTTCTCCAATTGGAGGGTATTCTATCACTGACAAGTGAAATTTCTTGTTGAGGGGTTGTCTCCACTCATAGGTCTCATGACAAGGTTATTATATTGGTGTTTATACAACGGTTCACCACATGCTTGAGTGCATATGGAGTATGCTTACTCCTTAAGTCGTAATGGTTTGGAATTCTCATTTCCTTACTCCATCACCCCTTGGCAATATCTATTGCGTGGTTTTATTGTTATAATAGATGGAAGCCTTTTCTAAGGGTTCACATCATCACCGCATTAGTGGTCTTTGGTTAACGAGGGGTACCTTCCTTGGGTTTCTCGTAGTGTCCAAGTGTGGGCTAGGCCAATGTTGGCATTACCATGATTCTCATGCCTCTGTGCTACCATTGCTACAGAAGGCATGGCGGTAATTAAGAACTCCGTCGACTGTATACTAGGCTGATGCTCTAGTGACAGTGACATTGAGTTGGCCATTACTCCAAGCCACTCAAAATGTTGGGTTTGAATTTATGGTCCAGTTGTTGATTTCTTGTCGTATGAGGCAATATTTCTTGCAAGTCTTGTTAGTAATGGTGTGGGTTTTACAACCGTTTTAAGGTTACACAACGCATCATGGTTATGGCTTTAGAGCCATATTGCTGCAAGCTATGCTCTTTGCAAGCTGCTTATACACGTTTCCACCCCATGTATACCGTCATAGGTTGGAGGTATTATTGGGCTCCATGGTAAGTCGTGGCATCACGCTTCCGTTCATAGGAGACCTTCTTAGGCAAATGGTGTTAATAAGTGTCTCTCAGTATCTTAGGGATTTCCTGTTAAGTGAAATCCTTTCGGTGTCCTAACTGAGGTTCGTTTTAGCTCCGTGCTTATATCACTCGCTTGTTCAACTGTTGTTACCGCAGACACCCTTCAAGGATCGCTCCTGGGTGTTGGTAGTTGTGCCGTTCATCCGGCTAATGTTTATGACATGTTGTCCACTGTACCGTCTTGTGGTATTGTACTTGAGTCGTCCCTTTCTGGGTTATGACGTCTCCCGTCCTTGGGTAGACTGTTTACGCTTGCTCCTAGTGCTTGAGTCTAGGTTTATATATCCTTTCCGATGATGGATTATATTTAGTGGTAATTTGGTGATCGCTCTTGGGAGTTCTGTCCCGTTTGCTGAGCTTGTGGTTGTTCACGTTAGGCAAATGCCTTATTGTGTTTAGGCTGGGTATACCTTCCAGCTTTCACGTATTCGTTTGGCGTCCTCGTGACATGTCCAATGTCTATATTACTAGTCTGTGCTTTTTGCACTTCCAGTCTTCATTCCTTATCTTCAGATGGATTCTCTGGTTTCCCTTATGCTTGATTCTCTAGGTGTCCAGCTGTCCTGGGTTGAACTTACTGATGGTCCGTAGAACGGAGTCGACTACTTCCCGTGTGTCGTACTACATGTATACATACGTGGGGTACATGTTGATACGTTACCACTTACCCAACTATATGTCGGGCCCGCAAGCTCCTTCGGAGTGCGGTTGTCCCACATCCCGTAACGGGTATACTCGTAGTGTTCGTCACACGCCTAGGTGAAGTATTCTGTTGCCCACTCCTCTTGTATCATCCTATGATACTCACCATAATGTTGTTGATCTGGTTTTAAAATCCAAGGTTTTTAAAAGAGGGTTGTGGTTTTGAAAAGAAAATTTTGGGTTTTAAAACAATGGTTCGGTGTTAAAAGGAATCTCCCATGGCATAGCCATGTTTGAGGTCTTGGCCAAGTCTAGCTTCTCGCTGACTGGTATGTACTAAGTACAGCGGTCGGGCCGTTAGGCCTTCCCAAGGTTCCATACGTTTGGTTGTTAGGGTGTGTGATCCTGTGGTTGTTTCGTTACAGTCACCGTACATTACTATGTACTTGTGACGTGTTAGTGTCCCTTTACATATCTCTGTCCTTACTGCACTTGCCGTGGCAAGTGCGTGGTACTGGTGGTTTTTGAGTAATCCTATACCAATCTTGGTAGGGTTTCCATTTGTGTTTATTAGTCTTGTTGGTGATTCTCTCGGTCTTATTGATCTACAACTGATATACTCGCTCCTTTAGGTAGCTTCTTGGTGGTCTAGACATGGCTGTCGTAGATCTGGGTACTGCTCCACTCCTTGGAGGTTCCCGTTCTATTTGGTTTAGTGTCGCTCCTTGTGGCTCGTTCCCACACATTTGTGGTGGTTACTGAGCCTTCCTAGTTTAGGCACTACGCTTGTAGTCCCATTGGTTTATATCTCATGGTTGTCCTTGTAGTTGTCTGAGCTATATTGGCCAGGTGTTGCAACCTTGATGGCATCGTAGTTTTGGAGTTAACCGCTTCCGACTATGTCCTTAGTCGGCTAGCATACCGTCGGTGGTATTATTCAAGTATTACTGTCCCGTAGACTTGTGTCTCGGGTTCCGTTACTGCTCCCTTTTTCATTCCGTTGCACGGTTAGTGCTTTTGTCCTGCTGTTGGTTGACTAGCTAGGTTTCGCGACTGCTAAGCAGGTCGCCCCATGCTGTTGCAAGTTATAGCCTCCTCGTGGTTGGAGTGCTCATCCTACCGTTATTACGTGCGGTGTTGTGGTTCAGCCGGGGTCCATCTCCGGGACTTCCAGTTCTTGGAATCTACCATGTGTCGGTTCTTGTTTAACGTGTGACTGCTTCACAACTGCCAGATCGGGTTTCCCCGTGTATGAGAAGACTTTTCTTCTCTCTGGCGTCCTTTCCCAAGTTATACAGTGGGGTTTGCGGCGGGCGGGACTGGTATTGTAGGTATCCGGTACTCACCGGTAGTTCCTAACTAGCATCTCTCTAATGCTATCACTCAGCCCATAGCCCTAAGCTTCTAATTCCTAACTCGGTATTTCCTAAACTCGGTATTTCCAGTCATCAGAGCGATACTTCGCTCTGATACCACTTTTTGTAACACCCCTACCATTAATACAGTGCTTACCGTCCAATTTCCTTACATATCAGATACACGCAGCGGATATATGCTTACATACAATGGGTGATACAATGCCGTTAGTCACCCACGTGACTAACAAGGCTACTACTTCTACATACAGCATCGGTCTGATGGACCGGAATCCCGAGTACTACAAGTCTACAATACATTCTCCGTTTACCAAATACTACTACAATCTTCATTCAATACAATACTCCAAGTACAATACAGTATAATCTACATACCGAGTTTACTGGGTTCCTTATACAAGTATAATACCTCTTCCAGTTCATACATACTCACTAAGAGACTACCTACTACCCATTCCTCACTACTACATTACTTTCTAAATACAAGGGGTGTGCTAGTTAATACACCTCTACATTCTGCTACTACTATCCAATGTAGTCACCGGTCTTGTGCCTTGACCACATTCGCTTTGGGTACCTGCACACTAAAAAATGTCCCCCGAAGGGGTCAGCTTTCGCCGAGCATGATAACCGCATACCCCGCGTACTAGTGAGGGTACGCCGACCACTTGGTCGAATACATGCGGTTGATTTCATTCAAACATACATGCATACATGCTCTTATACGCAATACCACAATACTTACGCAAGGCATAAATACATACATTACATACAAGGAATACAATAAACCATCCAATACATACTTACCTTCTTCCGAATACACATACTCGTTACATACACAATATACAATTCTTGTTAGCTTCATTGGTCCACCCGGGTTAATCGGGTGGAGATTACTCTTTTACTCGTTACTTCATACACATACATACTCATACTCATACTTACTTACGGATCCATACTTACTTACTCTTACTCTTACTCAAGTTAAGTCGTCGGGACCTCCGGCCCTGGGGACTACACCATCCCACCTCCGGGATTTACTTGACTCACTAATCCGGGATGCTACCCACTTAAGGGATTTGGGCCGCAGACCAGTTTAAGAGTCAGGAATTGCAGCCAACCTCTTGTGACTCCGCATCCTCACGCGTGGCCGAAGCTATATCGGACTTGTACTCATTCCAATTTACTCACTTAAGTTAGGAGTTAGATAGTTAGGAATTAGCACAAGTCAATATCCAAGCCACAATAATACAATACATATACACATACATACGAGGTACAATACATTACATAAGTACAATACGAGGTTCGAATACCATTCATCATCATTCATATATTTCATGAATTATACAAACTAGTGCTCAAGACAATAAATATCAAGCACAACATAAGTCAAGCACAGTAAGTGCAATATAGCCGATTAGGTGGTCAAATAAGCACACAAATCGGGGTAACCAGATTAGGATACAGGGCATGAAGAAATCATACCTTTCCCCGAGATCTACTTTACCGGTGTCTCCTCGTTCCTTAGTCCTTACTTGTCCCTTGAGTCTTATTCTTAAACCAATGACTACATGCCAAATGGTTCAATTAATACTAAGCATTACAATACATACATAGTTACTACTCCCGTACTTACCCCGTTGTCCCGTCGTTTCGGTTTAACTTAATGTTCATATACTTACAACTTCTTATTACTTCTCAAACTTGTTTACACTTCTTAGGGCCTTTAAAGGTCACCAAAAAGGCCTTAACAACTTCTAAAACCATTACTAATCAATTCCCCATTTTAGAACCTTAAAAATCACATTTGTAACAATTTCGGGCTGGTCGGGACTTGGTCCGGACCCAAGGTCCCGGACCATACACAGAATGAACTCTCGGCCTATTTTTGTTATTGGTCCGGGACTTGGTCCTGGACCTAGGTCCCGGACCACCTGCTGGTGTGACTCTCGAATTAATTTTAGGTGCGGTCCGGGACTTGGTACATAACCTAGGTCCCGGACCCTGAAAAACTGCTACTAGGATGATTTTTCAACCCCAAATCAACCCTTAATCCACCTCCAATCATTCCATAATCTTTCCACATGTTTTGTACATAATTAAACACACTTAAACACTCACTAAAACTCCTTAAATCCATGGTCCAATACCTACTCAACTTCTTGCTCAAATTCCACAAATTTCCATTCACATTTTCATACTTTGCACACTTGTGCATTCCTACACCTCTCTTTGCATTTAGCACTTTGCTCTAACTTCATTTTACCATTCCAATTCATCTCCAAGCATCTACAATATCTATACCCAAGTCTGATAAGCCGCAGACTTATCATATTTTATGCACTAGATTTAGTATTATATTTATCTAAATAAAGTTATATTTATGTTATTTATGCTTATTATGTGTTAAAATATATTATTTGTACAGATTTATGTTTTTATGAGTTTTATGTGCAAGGAATGATTTTCTAGGCAAAAGTTCAGTTGAAGCCGGACTCCATGCCGGGTAGTTTCTGCACGGCAGTACAGAACAGAAAGAAGCCTTGCCGGATGTGATGCCGGGTAAATGCTATCCGGCATGAGTGTAAAATCGCCTCGATTGACCATACGACAGCACATGTGATCCACGTGTTTTCCAACCGCTGCCGGGTGTGATGCCGGGTAATTCCTACCCGGCATAAGCACTGTTTCGCACGGACATCGACGGTTTCGACCGTTAACAGTTGGGCGCATTTAACACGTGTGCCGGCTATTGGGGACCCGGCACGACGCCCGGCAAAGACACAATTAATGCCTATAAATAGGCCGAGGAAGGCTACAATTCAACACACTTCAACACCATACTACACTCCATTCATTACTCCATTTCCGCCCACATTCCAAGTGTTGGTGTCCAAGGCTTTTCTACGGATCCATCCACGAGAAGAAGAGAAGATTTCCTTTTCGGGTTGAGGCTATGTTCAATCTCCTTCTCCCTTATGTATTTCTTCCTTAGTTGAGTGGATGGTGAAGTGGAAATCCTTGTTAGGATTCCGCACTTAGTTTGCAAATTTTCGCACTTAGTTTGAGAACAGAAAGAAGCCTTGCTCCTATATTAAAGAAATCATATTGTTTTACAAGAAGGAATTCATCCCTAACCAAGAACTAACAAGGATTTCCACTTCACCATCCACTCAACTAAGGAAGAAATACATAAGGGAGAAGGAGATTGAACATAGCCTCAACCCGAAAAGGAAATCTTCTCTTCTTCTCGTGGATGGATCCGTAGAAAAGCCTTGGACACCAACACTTGGAATGTGGGCGGAAATGGAGTAATGAATGGAGTGTAGTATGGTGTTGAATTGTAGCCTTCCTCGGCCTATTTATAGGCATTAATTGTGTCTTTGCCGGGCGTCGTGCCGGGTCCCCAATAGCCGGCACACGTGTTAAATGCGCCCAACTGTTAACGGTCGAAACCGTCGATGTCCGTGCGAAACAGTGCTTATGCCGGGTAGGAATTACCCGGCATCACACCCGGCAGCGGTTGGAAAACACGTGGATCACATGTGCTATCGTATGGTCAATCGAGGCGATTTTACACTCATGCCGGATAGCATTTACCCGGCATCACATCCGGCAAGGCTTCTTTCTGTTCTGTACTGCCGTGCAGAAACTACACGGCATGGAGTCCGGCTTCAACTGAACTTTTGCCTAGAAAATCATTCCTTGCACATAAAACTCATAAAAACATAAATCTGTACAAATAATATATTTTAACACATAATAAGCATAAATAACATAAATATAACTTTATTTAGATAAATATAATACTAAATCTAGTGCATAAAATATGATAAGTCTGCGGCTTATCAAAGTCCAACACTCTCTTTTACCATTCTTGCGCATTAATTTTTCCTAACTTCTCCAATGCATGTTAGTACACTTTGCTACAGATTTTGCACTTCTTATGTCTCATACTACTACCTCTTCATCACTACTAACATACTACTAGCTCCAATACTCACCTTGGTTCTCCCATTCACAAGTCACCCAATTAGCCACCTAAACATGCTTAAATCCAATACTAATCTGTTACACCCTTCTATACTAATTCACTCACTCATTTTCTTAAGTTTTCATTTCAGTGTTTACAATGTTCTTCTAAGTTGCATCTTGCTACAGATTTAAACTCTCTTCTTCTACATCTTTCGATGCCTCTTATAATGTCATTCCTAAAACTTACAATACACTAGTTATCTCTCCAAACCTTCCAACCAAACAGTTCTAACCACAAATCTGTAACAAGATGTTTTTCCACCTAGTTTTTAATTCACTAAGTGTTCTAATCCTAGGCAAATTTTGCCATAGTCTCCCCTATATTTTATACTCTCACCACATTGTTTGTACACACATTAGCATCATTATCTCACCTGTTCATAAGAGCAACATATACCAACTCTCATATACCCAAACAACACTAAATCACTCTTGAAAATTCCTGCACATAACATTAATTCCCAAACTAGTTTGCAACAGTTTTTAAGTGTCTTTTAAGGCTTCAATATAATCCCATTCTTCTTCCACATTAACTTATTGTTCATTACCATTTTTTAATACAATTTCTACTCTTTTAAAATCTGTTACACAATATATATACACAAGCTACACAAGAGAGCTTCCTTACCTTATTTTTCTTCTAGTTTTTCTTTCTCCTTCTTTCTCCTTCCTTCCTCTCTTTCTCCACCAGTTATAATACTTCACAAATCTAGTATAATAACCCATACATACACACACATTCAATACTAAAAATTAACCCTAACATTATTTAGGTTTTAATGTAAGATTTAGGGTTTAGATTTCCTTTACCTTCCACGGGTGCAAATAAAGCTTGGAGTGGTTCAAGAACAAGATTCCAACTCCACCAATGAGCTCAAAATCGGCTAGAACACAAGAGACCAAACAAGGGTTTAGTCTCAAATTCGTTTTGCCTTTGAGGCTAGAAAAAGATGAGTTTTTGAGAATGTTTTTACCTTAAAAGAACAAGGAGAAGGAGGGCCTTCTAATGGTGGTCTTGAAGCTCCAAATGGGGTATACCCATAAAAACGAAAGTTGTTGTTTTTAATTTTTGAAAAGAGAGAAATGTTCCTCTTGATGAGAGGAATCCAATGGTGTAGTTTTTGTAATTTTTGGAGAAGGTTCAAGAGGGTTACAAGAGGAGCGAAGAGAGGTTTTTGTGGGGGTTTCTAATTCTCCATTGTTGTCCAATTTGGGGAAGGAAAATAGAGAGGAGGGAGATGAGGTCTGTACGTGGAGGAAGAAATGAGTGGGGAGAGAGAGAATGAGAGAGTAAGTAAAGTAATGTTTTACTTTTGCTTTTTAAATTCTTTTGTCTTTTGTTAATGAAAGGAGAGTAAAGAGTGTGTGAGAGAGGGGTGTGGGATCGGACACACACAGAACCCATAAGGGTTTTAAAACTTTATTTACAATATTGGACACATAAGTCTTGGTTATTTATATTTCTACCCCACACACTTCCCGTTTTTGACAGTTTTTACTAATTTCTCGTTTTATGGATTTTATTGGTTCTAAGGCTTCACTAATATTTATTAATGATTATTTAGTTGACCAAAATTGTTACGAGTCTATTTGACCCTTAAAGACACGTTTTCCCGGGTTACCTCGAAAAACGCGCTTTAATGTTCATTAGTGATTTAAATCCATTTTAAGGATCCGTTTTCTTCGGATTTGTTCCCTCATATTTATTTAGACTTAATTAAGCCTTTGGAATCCTTATAATACGCTAACCGAGGTCTCATACCTCCTATGGTTATTTAACGCTTATTTAGCGTTTTTCGCTTTTTAAGCGTTTCTTTATTTCTTTTGCATTTATTTTTCCTTACCAATATTACTTAAGCAGTATTAGGCTCTTAAATACCTATTAGGATAATTTAATCGCCATATTTAAGGTCGGGGTATTTCAAATACAAATTGGAATTTGGAGTTGTATGCTTTAGAAAGATTTCTAATTAGTAGTTGTAAAAGAATTTTTCTTAGACTAGAGAGTAAGTAATTGTTGGACGTTATACCGGAGAAGATAGTAGTGTAGCATGTTATATTATTCCAAGGGCAACAGGACATAGAGGAGTCCTGTGTCGAGATGACCTGAGTGCCTACAGGATTGTTATGTGTATTGCATTGCTTTGGGGATAGCTTTGCACAGTATGTATGTATAAAGTTTGTAATGAGGAACCGGACGGTTGATAGTAATATGGATTGGAGTAATTATTGTACATCGGTATGGTATGGAAAGGAGAAACATTGAGTAATGAATTTGGGAATTGTAAGGAAGAGGAATGTATGGCTTCGGTATTAGGCAAGTATAAATGAGTAAGTATAGAAATCCCATAACCGCGAACAACTTTGAGGACAAAGTTCTTAAGGGGGTAGATTGAAATACCCCGAACTTAAATATATGGATTAAAATTAATCTAATACGTATTTAAGGGCCTAATGGTACCTAATTAATATTGGTAAGGAAAAATAAATTCAAAAGAAATAAAGAAACGCTTGAAAAGCGAAAAAACGCTAAATAAGCGTTAAATGACCATAGGAGGTACGAGACCTCGGTTAGCGTATTATATGAATTATTAAGGCTTAATGATGCCTAAATAATACAAGGAAACAATTTCCAAAGAAAACGGATCCTTAAAATGGATTAAAAACACAAACAAATCATAAAGCGCGTTTTTCAAGGGAACCGGGAAAACGCGACTTTAAGCGGGTCAAATAGACTCGTAATAATTTTGGTCAACCAAATAGTCACTAATAAACTTTAGTGAAGGTCTAGAGCCAATAAAATCCAGAAAACGAGAAAATAGTAAAAACTGTCAAAACGGGAAGTTGTGGGGTTAAAGTGTAATAAAATGAATAAGTGTGTCCACTATTGAAAATAGAAATTAAAAATGTGAGTGTGTGCAGTGTGTGTGGCCGTGACTCCCTTACCCTCACTCTCTTAATTCTCCCTCATTAATAAAAAGGCAAAAGTAAACTAAAAAGCAAAAGTAGCATGTTACTTTACTCACTCTCTCTCTCTTACTCTCTTATTTCCTCCACAACCCTCACACACCCCCTCTCCCTCCTCTCTATTTTTCTCTTCTTCTTCCTCTGGTAGCTCCAGCGATGGCGATTTAGGAAGCCAAACAAAAAACTCCATCTTCTCCTTCATCTTTGACCACTCAAATCTCCTACAAAAATCATAAAATTTGTACCGTTGGAATCCTCTTGTCAAGGAGAACATTCCCCTCTGTTCAAAAATCGAGAATACCCATTTTCATCACCATGGGTATTCCTCATTTGAAGGTTTGAAACCACCATTGGAAGCCTCTTCTTCATCTTGTTGGTTTGAGGTAAAAACAAATCCGAAAAATCTCTCATTTCTAGCTCTTATTCGCATTATGAGAATTCCTAAAATGTGAGCCCTTGTTCCTTGTGGTTCCAGCCGTTTTGGATTCTCCTTGGGCCTGGGAATGTTACCCTCTTGCTAGTCAAGAACTCTATCTAGTGATAAAAAAGGTAAAGTCACTCCTAAACCCTAAACATATGCCCCTAGGCTCTAAGGTAATTTCTAGGGTTTAAGTGTTAAATTAGATACTCATTAGTTTCTTGGATATGGGATGTAGCATTGCCTAATTGGTGAACCAAGAACAAGGAAAGGAAAAGAAAAAAGAAGAAGAAGGAAGGAAGGGGGGAGGAAAGAAAGAGGAGCAAAAATCACAAGGTAAATGCCTTACCGTGAGTTAGGTTTGTATGGTGTAGTGTAACAGTTTTGAGTATTGGAAATGAGTAGTGTTTATGAAATGAGTAATAAGTATGTTGTGGTATAGTGAGGAAGAGTAATGTAACAGTTTCGAAGATTTTAAATGATTTGAAAGCTTGGGAAAACTTTGGGTAATGGATATGTATGTGCAGGAAATCATTGTGTATTAGTGAAGTTGGAATGTGAGTATTAATATCTTGAATGAACAGGTTGTGTGAATGAGTAATTGTGAGCTAATATGTATGTGGGCAATGTTAAAAATATAGGGGAACCTCTGCCCAAATTTGTATGGAAATAGGAGGACTTAGTTGTGTAAGAGGGGGAAACTACCTTGGTAAAAATCAGGTATATTTGGAGAATTCAAAGTGAGTGGTTTAACACCTTGAAACAGATTTGGAAGAGAATTTAAGTATTAGGGTGGAACTAGGATTGAGGTAATGCATTGAGGATGTTAGGAGTAGCATTAGTAGAGGGAGTATTGAATGGTGCTAACAGAGATTTTAGTAGGTAGAAATATACACATTTATGTACAGAACTTAAACAGAAGCATAGGGAAGAAACCAAGAATGTGCCGGGCATAACTTACCCGACACCAAGCACGACAATAAATAATTATAAAGGAAAACCTACTCAATCTATACGGGTAGCAAACCAAAACCCGGTCAAAAGTAGCAGGGAAGCATATTAAGACCAAGCAAGTCGAACCCTAGGGACTTGTATAGAAAATTAGTCCTAGCCTTGGTAATTACTAAGTAAAGAGGGGGGAAAATGATAGATTTTTCTAATTATAGTAAAACTAACAAAACTAAATGGTATCTACAATGAGTTTATTCTTGATTAAGGGAAAAACCATCTAAGCATCAATATGAACTCGAAACATAAACACAAGCCTTCGAATTACCAACAACAACTGAACACGCCGGGTGTCCTGCCGGATACCACTTGCACGGCATATTCAAAGACATTGAATATGCCGGACATTGGCCACCCGGCAGTGCATCCGGCATAGTCATAATGCATATTCTTTTTCCAGTTTCCGAGAAGAAAACAGAAGACTCACTACCTATTAACAATCCGAGCATATATCATGCCACGAAATGAACAAAGTAATGGAAAATGTGGGTTAATTCTCACTCTCACTACTAACTCTTAATTCATAAGAAGGAGTAGGAAGATCATTAAGAGAGTCTAACCTATCTTACTTGGGTTTTGTCTTCCACAAGTAAGAATTGCATGAAGAGAAAAAGAGATCAACCTATTCTCTTTCAATAAGAACCATACTCTTAATAAACTTGAAAATCATATAAGAAGATCATATTGTTTTACAAAAGGAGTTTCATCCCAACCAAGAACAGAAGGAACTACTACTCAATCACCCATGAATTGAAGAGGGAAATACAAGAAGAAGGGAGAGTTTTGACATGGCCTTCACCCTCTAAATCTTCTTCCAAATCTTTTTCTTCTTCTCTTGAATGGTTGTGCAGCAGTTCTTCAGTCGAAAATGCGTCTATTCTGTGGAGTAAGTGTGTGGAAATATGGTAGAATGAATACCCAAAATGTTCAGCCTCTTGCGCCCTTTTATAGACAAAATTTCTTCGGATGCCGGGTCGCATGCCGGGTCTATTTCATCCGGCATCGGGATTAAACACGTGCTATTTCCGTAACGGTCGAAACCGTCCTGGCGCGAAAAGTCACTTATGCCGGACATATTCCATCCAGCATCACACCCAGCATCGACTATTTGGATAACGGCAAATAACCGACATCTTTTGGTAGACAGGCGCGTCTTTTACTTATGCCGGATAGAACATACCCGGCACCATGTCCGGCGACGTCCTATTTCTGCTGTGTACTTGTGTCCGTGCATGAGCGATCCGGCTTCATATCCGGCAAGGCTTGGTTTTTGATGAAAAACTTGCTCCTTGCATGAAAAACACCAAGAGCATTAGTCTGAACATATAAAATGACTTCTTATATAAATTAATGCAAATACTAACTATTCTAACCTTATTTTAACTAATAATACTACAAATCTAGCTTATAAAATATGATAAGTCTACGGCTTATCAAGGCCCTACACTTACCTTTTGCTAGTCCTCGAGCAAAATTAAATCAAGAAAGAGTAACTACTTGTGCACAAAAATCAATAAACTTTAGAATGGCAATGATATATTTCTTTCCTAACTTGATTCTCAATCATAAGCATCACTTAATCTTTCTCATTCTATCAATAATATACAAGTGGGTAAGTAGTAAAAACATTCAATCTCAAAAATGGAACAAGAACTCATGGGCTATTTTGTAAAAGGGGTTTTTTTTTTTTTTTTTTGCATCTCTCCTTCTTCCGGTTTCCAACATTCAGCTCTATTTTTCAAGAGTTTCTGAATGTGGCCAAGACTCTCATCATGGTTTTTTTTTTTGTATTATTATTCAGCCCTATTTTTCAAGGGTTTCTGAATCTAACCATGATCGTTTTTTTTTCATTCTAAGAACGGGGAATTTAGGAGAAAAACAAAAGGAAAAACTCTCGTTTTTTTCTGAGGCAATCTTGCAACCTCACAAAGCTTCATATATTTTTTTGGAAGAGGTTTTCTTCTCTTTTTTTCTTTCTTTTTCGAAGCTTCTTCTTTTTTTTTTTTTTTTTCATCACCCTTTTCTAAGATTTTCACCCATAAGATTTGAACTATTTTGAAAAGGAAAGAAAGATATATTACCCAAAAGTAGATCAAGGACAAAATAGAAGTAAGGTCATATACTCATGTTAACTGAAGGAATCACGAAGTGAGAAAATATATCTAAAGGTCATTAGAAAGCTTACCTCTTGAGAGAACAATATTTAGCCTTCCCTAATGTCAACTTTAGTCAGAGACATACAAAAAGTTAAGTAGAAGGTTAATAAACTTAAAACTTACTATATTGGATAAACTAGACATGCTATAAACGTTTTTTTTTTAGGGGGGTCCCCCTGCCCTACACTAGGCAGGAACACTGTCCCCAGTGTTCAATAATGAAGTAAAGCAATAAATGAATAAAAATAAAAGTTAATAGCAAAGAAAGAACACAACTTCCCTGGAAGGTGTACGTGGGGATGTGGAAGGCCCTACACTTGGCCTTTGGTGATAGAGCAGCATTTTGTAACTTGCAGTGGCATCAACTTCTTCGAGGTGGAATCATGGAGAATAAGATCCACGGAGTTGGAAGTCTTACAATCAGGGCTTAGATATTTCTTCAAGCGGGAACCGTTGACTTTGAATCTTGTACCTGTAGAATTTTCGAGTTCGAAAGCACCATGGTCAGTCATAGAAATGATGGTGAAAGGTCCAGCCCAGTGAGATTTCAACTTTCCCGGAAAAAGTCGAAGGCGAGAATTGTAGAGGAGGACTTGATCACCCACATGAAATTCGCGTGGAAGAATAGCTTGGTCATGAATCTTCTTAGTACGCTCTTTATAGAGCTGAGCATTCTCATAGGCGTTGTGGCGTAATTCTTCAAGCTCAGATAACTGGAAGTTCCTTTTGACTCCTACTTTCTCCATGTCAAAGTTGAGTGCTTTGAGAGCCCAGTAAGCCTTATGCTCAAGTTCTACGGGCAAATGACAAGCTTTTCCATACACAAGGCGGAATGGTGTGGTCCCGATAGGAGTTTTAAAGGTAGTTCGATACGCCCATAAAGCATCATCGAGTTTGGGGGACCAATCCTTGCGAGATGAACGGACCGTTTTCTGTAAGATCCATTTCAATTCACGGTTGGAGACTTCGGTCTGTCCATTAGCCTGTGGTGGTAGGGAAGCGTAATCTTATGATGAACTCCATACTTCGTTAAGAGATTATCAAACTGACGGTTACAAAAGTGAGAACCACCGTCAGAAATGATAGCTCGCGGGACGCCAAATCTGGTAAAAATGTTTTTCTTTAAGAATTTCAGGACAGTCTTGGCATCGGTAGAAGAGCATGGAATGGCTTCAACCCATTTGGAAACATAGTCGACGGCGACTAAGATGTATTGATTGCCCTGCGATGAGGGAAAGGGACCCATGAAGTCGATGCCCCAAACATCGAATAATTCGACCTCCAGGATATTTGTTAGCGGCATCTCATGACGCCTGGAGATGTTTCCCAATCTTTGACAACTGTCACATTGAGAAACAAACTGATGGGAATCTTTATGCAAGGTTGGCCAATAGAGCCCTGATTCCAATACCTTGGCTGCTGTTCGTGTAGCCCCATGATGTCCGCCGGCTTCCTTAGAGTGACAAAACTGCAGAACTGAAGTGACTTCTGTTTCAGGAATGCATCTCCGGATGATCCCATCGGCACAAACTTTGAATAAGTATGGATCATCCCAGAAGAAATGCTTTACTTGAGACAAAAATCTCTTCTTTTGCTGAGAAGAGAGATCATGAGGTAGGATTCCGGAGGCTAAGTAATTGGCCATGTCTACAAACCATGGCTCCTGTAAGGCTTCACACAATGCAACTAGTTCTGTAAAACTATGTGCAATATCATCTTTTGATGCAGATTCCATCCATGAAAGCTGCTGAACACTGAACACCGTCTCGTCAGGGAAATATTCTCTGATGGGGATCCCGTCGTATGGTCGTTCAATGCGGGAGAGTTGATCAGCAACACCATTGAGACAACCCTTCTTGTCAACAACCAAAACATCAAATTCTTGGAGTAGAAGGATCCAGCGCAATAATCTTGGCTTAGCTTCTACTTTGGTGAAGAGGTACTTCAGGGCAGAATGATCCGTATGTACAATGACTTCGCTCCCCCATAAGTAAGAGCGAAATTTGTCTAGGGCGAAGACAACTGCAAGAAGCTCCTTTTCTGTAGTTGTGTAATTTTTTTGTGCATCAACAAGGGTCTTGCTTGCATACGTGATTATTCGCAATACCTTATCCTTTTTCTGACATAATGCAGCCCCCACAGCATAGTCGCTTGCATCGCACATGATCTCGAAGGGAAGAGACCAATCGGGGGAAACGACTACAGGGGCTGAAATTAACTTCTCCTTGATGACTTCAAATGCTTCCAAGCATTCCGTAGTGAATTCAAACTTTATATCCTTCCCTAGTAAGTCACTTAAGGGTTTGGCAATCTTGGAAAAGTCTGAAATGAACGGCGGTAGAATCCGGCGTGGCCTAAGAATGCTCGAACCTCCTTGACGGTGGTAGGAGGTGGGAGTTTCTCGATGATTTCGACCTTGGCCCGGTCTACTTCAATACCAGCTTTTGACACTTTGTGTCCCAACACTATGCCCTCCTTCACCATGAAGTGGCATTTTTCCCAATTCAAGACTAAATTTGTATCTTCACACCTGTCTAAAATCAAATCCAGCTGCTGCAAGCAATCGTCAAAAGTGGAACCATATACGCTAAAATCATCCATGAATACTTCTATACTTTTTTCTATGAAATCAGAAAATATTGCTTGCATACAACGTTGGAAAGTGGCAGGATCATTGCAAAGTCCAAATGGCATACGATTATAAGCAAAGGTACCATAAGGACAGGTAAAGGTGGTCTTTTCCTCCTGATCCTCAGGTGCAATTGGAATTTGAAAATAGCCTGAGTATCCATCTAGGAAACAATAAAATTCCTGACCTGCCAATCTTTCTAACATTTGATCTATAAATGGTAAAGGAAAATAATCCTTCCTAGTGGCTGCATTTAATCTTCTATAATCAATGCACATTCGCCACCCCGTTGTTTGCCTCTGAGGGATTAATTCTCCTTTTTCATTAGGGACGGCCACTATGCCTCCCTTTTTGGAACCACTTGGACAGGACTCACCCAAGGGCTGTCGGAAATTGGATAGATTATACCTGCATCTAACAATTTCAAAACCTCCTTTTTCACAACTTCTTTCAAATTTGGGTTTAATCGCCTCTGATTTTGCCTAATTGATTTATGGTGTTCCTCCATAAATATACGATGAGTGCAAAAACTAGGATCAATGCCTTTTAAATCAGCTAGACACCAACCTATTGCTCTCTTATGATTTCCTAAGACTTCTAACAATTTAGTTTCTTGTTCAGCAGTTAGAAGTGAGGAGATGATAACAGGAAGAGCATTGTTACCTGCCAGGAAGGCATATTTGAGATGGGACGGAAGTGCTTTAAGATCTACCTCGGGAGGTTGTTCGATTGATGGGATGGCTTTAAATGGTGAGCGATCTAAGCTCTCTAATGGCGGTTGACAACCATTGGCACTTTTTCGCTTACCGCCATTGAGTTGGTCAATAACCACCTTGATTTCCCTTGTGGGAGACTCTTCGATCGATGAAACCAAGATTTGCTCCAATGCCTCTAATTCGTGTGCTTCGATTGAGGGGATGGAGAATGTTTCTTCATCATCTTGGAATTCATTCTCACCATTATCTGCCAAAGACCGACACAACAAACAGTATGAGCAATTACACTTTTTCTTACCATTTTTGCCATATCGAACTCGATCTTTTCGTCCCCAACTCGGAAGATGACTTTGCCTTCCTGGACGTCAATAATCGCGCGTGCGGTACTTAGGAAGGGTCTTCCAAGGATTAGGGGGACTTCGGTATCTTCATCAATGTCTAGAACCACGAAGTCGGCGGGAAAGATGAAATTGTCGACTCCAACTACCAAATTCTCCACCATTCCCATCGGCTTTATTGAGGATCTATCAGCCAATTGTAGGGAAAAGGAAACTGGTTTTAATTGACTGCCATGAATCCTGGTGAAAATTGAGTATGGCATGATATTGATGCTGGCTCCAAGGTCGCATAGACCATGGCCGCAATCAATATCTCCAATGTAACATGGTACAATCGGTAGTCCGGGGTCTTTCTGTTTGGGTGGTAGGGCTCGTAGCAATGCTGCGGAGCACTCCTCGGTCAAACTGATCATCTCAACGTCCTCCATCTGTCTTTTATTGTTGATTAATTCCTTCAGGAACTTGGCATAAGTGGGCATTTGCTTCAATGCATCAATCAGAGGGATATCAATAGTTAAACGCTTAAAGATACCCAAGAATTTCTTAAACTGCTCGTCTAAATGCTTTTTCTTAAGCCTATTAGGAAATGGCAGTTTTTCAGTAGAAATTTGATTTTTATGGAAGGAGTAGAAGTAGAAGAGGAGAGAAGAGGACAGGAGCCTGTGTCTCCTGAGATTGTACCTCTGTGGAGATTTCCTCCAAGTCAATATGATCAATTTGCTTTTCTTTTTCTTTTCTTTGATCCATACCAATCTCTCTTCCGCTTCTGAGAGTGACCGCTCTTACATCGTTACTCCCAAAGGTAACTGATTTTGCGTGCTCTCTTGGGTTTATTTGAGTTTGTGAAGGGAATTGGCCGGATGGCCTCTGTTGGGAAAGCATTTGCTGGATCTGAGAGTGCAGTGACTTCTGGTCTTTTCGAAGGGCTGCAATATCTTCATGTGTTTCTTGATTTGTTCATCAAGGCCTTCATTAGTCACGCATCTCGGCCATCTCGGCTTCATGATTGGTCGCATGTTGGGGTGGTCTACCACCATATGTTGATTGCTGGAATTGTCTTGGATTTCCCTGAAACCCTGGTTGGTTCTGGGAGTTTGGAGAAGTTTGAAATTTCTCTGCCAAGGTTGTCTGAATCCTTGGTTGTAGTTGTTGACATAATTCACTTCCTCGGATGCTTTTAATTCCTGCAACTCAGGGCACTGTTCAAATCGTGTGGTCCTCCACACTGTGTACAGAACACATCAGAAGGTAAAGGAAACACAGAGGGGTGCGATACCTGAGGTTGTCTTGAATTTACCACTTTTGCATGCTGGGGAAGAGACTCATGGCCAATTGCTCCACCACTTTCTGCAAGGCACTAACTTTAGTGGATTGCTGTGCGTTACTTTCTATTAATTGTTCATGACTCTTCAACAATTGCTCGATCTTGCTGTCGCTTCCTCCTACTTGGTATAAACCTGGGGTGCTGCCTCTGGAACCACCGGTAGCCCAATCCCTTATTTCTTCACAAAGGGATTCAATTCCATTAAGGAACTGCTCTCAGGTTTCTTCAGGATATCAGCACCAAGGGACGAGAGTACCATGGTCTTGCATTGGTTCACCAATCCTTTATAAAATAATTGGGAAAGTTGCTCCTTGGTGAGACCATGGTGGGGGCAAGTCAGAAGCAAACCTTTGAATCTATCCCACGTTTCGCCGATGTTCTCTGAGCCTGGTTGCTTGAAGTTATAAATTTCAGCAATCATCTCTAAGGTTCGGCTTGGGGGTAAAAATTTGTCATGGAATTTTGTGGCCATGTCATCCCATGTGTGAATAGTTTGTGGGGTTATGCTATGGTACCACTTGCTTGCCTTCCCTGTGAGGCTATGAGGAAATAGGGAGAGTCTAGCGTATTCGAGAACCGTATCTTTGGAAGTAAGGCTATTTACGTGCTGGAGGAACTTTGTAATGTGGAGTAAGGCTTCGTCAGGATTAGTTCCATCGAACATTCCTAACTCTTTTACACAACGGATTTGATGGTAAGGCTTTAATTTCTGCCATTCCTCATAATTGCTTGGGAAAGAGCGGGAAGGACTATGGCAGGTTGTTGACCTTGGTTTGAAGGCCGGTTAATGTTCCTGACGGTTGCCGGTATGTCAGCCATGGTATGGTGATTTCTGTGCTGCCTTCGTAGGTGATGGAATGTCTTTTCTATTTCTGGATTGTAATCGAGGATGGATCCAGGGAGACTATGTGATCTTGTAAGTGGCATTCACGTTAAAAAAAATGAATGTACCTAAGAGAAAATAAAGAGAATGTGATTTAGATGATAATACATGTAACTAGTATTACTATTAAAAGATAGATAATATTGTTCATTACATAGTACATATGCTAAGACATATAAAAACATACTAGAGAGTACCTAACATATAAAATATAAAGTAACTAAAATAAAGAAACTACTAAGGTAAACAACTAGTAGATAACCCTAAACCTAGTACGCCTGATTCTACTAGTGAATATCGCATATGAGGGGGGCCTTTGGTGAATCCTGTTAGTGAAGATACCCATATTAGGGTATCTTCGCCTAAGTTCATCCACGGGCATCACACTCATGCGAGCAGTAGTCCTAAGGCGGTGATAGGTAAGGGCTGGCCTCATCTTCTTCCTCTTGATGAATATTTCTACCCCTGTACGGGGGTAGAGTTCATTAACCACATAAATATGCAGGAAATGGAAAAGGGCTGACTCGTCACTCTGTAACTTTGCGACCCAAATGCTATTAGACATCCTGAGCACAAAGTTGAACAAAGGGTGAGACAATTGTAAGAGGAATAACTGTAGATATCACATATAGAGAAAGAGAGAAAAAAAAAAGGGCTAAATTGAACGAGCCGGGTAGTATGCCGGACAATATGTATCCGGCATAGGACTTCCTCCGATTGTGCCGGATTACAATTAACCGGCATCCTACACGGCATGTTCCAATTAGCGAAAAATAATATTAACAACTTTTAAAAGTACTCGTGGGGACGAGTTTACAAATTCGTAAGACATGCCGGCTGCACGGCCGGATATATCACACCCGGGCTTCAGACTTCCTCTGGTTATGCCGGGTACAACATGTCCGACATTGAGTCCGGCACATTCTTAACAATTGGAAAACAACAGAAAAAATCAAAGAATGAAAGAATAATATGGCAATTACCAGGTTAAGGACTTGGACTAATTCCAAGTCCCCGGCAACAGCGCCATTTTGCTAACAGAGATTTTAGTAGGTAGAAATATACACATTTATGTACAGAACTTAAACAAAGCATAGGGAAGAAACCAAGAATGTGCCGGGCATAACTTACCCGGCACCAAGCACGGCAATAAATAATTATAAGGAAAACCTACTCAATCTATACGGGTAGCAAACCAAAACCCGGTCAAAAGTAGCAGGGAAGCATATTAAGACCAAGCAAGTCGAACCCTAGGGACTTGTATAGAAATTAGTCCTAGCCTTGGTAATTACTAAGTAAAAAGGGGGGAAATGATAGATTTTTCTAATTCTAGTAAAACTAACAAAACTAAATGGTATCTACAATGAGTTTATTCTTGATTAAGGGAGTAAAACCATCTAAGCATCAATATGAACTCGAAACATAAACACAAGCCTTCGAATTAACCAACAACTGAACACGCCGGGTGTCCTGCCGATACCACTTGCACGGCATATTCAAAGACATTGAATATGCCGGACATTGGCCACCCGCAGTGCATCCGGCATAGTCATAATGCATATTCTTTTCCAGTTTCCGAGAAGAAAACAGAAGACTCACTACCTATTAACAATCCGAGCATATATCATGACACGAAATGAACGAAGTAATGGAAAATGTGGGTTAATTCTCACTATCACTACTAACTCTTAATTCATAAGAGGGAGTAGGAAGATCATTAAGAGAGTCTAACCTATCTTACTTGGGTTTTGTCTTCCACAAGTAAGAATTGCATGAAGAGAAAAAGAGATCAACCTATTCTCTTTCAATAAGAACCATACTCTAATAAACTTGAAAATCATATAAGAAGATCATATTGTTTTACAAAAGGAGTTTCATCCCAACCAAGAACAGAAGGAACTACTACTCAATCACCCATGAATTGAAGAGGGAAATACAAGAAGAAGGGAGAGTTTTGACATGGCCTTCACCCTCTAAATCTTCTTCCAAATCTTCTTCTTCTTCTCTTGAATGGTTGTGCAGCAGTTCTTCAGTCGAAAATGCGTCTATTCTGTGGAGTAAGTGTGTGGAAATATGGTAGAATGAATACCCAAAATGTTCAGCCTCTTGCGCCCTTTTATAGACAAATTTCTTCGGATGCCGGGTCGCATGCCGGGTCTATTTCATCCGGCATCGGGATTAAACACGTGCTATTTCCGTAACGGTCGAAACCGTCCTGGCGCGAAAAGTCACTTATGCCGGACATATTCCATACGGCATCACACCCGGCATCGACTATTTGGATAACGGCAAATAACCGACATCTTTTGGTAGACAGACGCGTCTTTTACTTATGCCGGATAGAACATACCCGGCACCATGTCCGGCGACGTCCTATTTCTGCTGTGTACTTGTGCCGTGCATGAGCGATCCGGCTTCATATCCGGCAAGGCTTGGTTTTTGATGAAAAACTTGCTCCTTGCATGAAAAACACCAAGAGCATTAGTCTGAACATATAAAATGACTTCTTATATAAATTAATGCAATATAACTAACTATCTAACAACCTTATTTTAACTAATAATACTACAAATCTAGCTTATAAATATATGATAGTCTACGGCTTATCAAATGGTAAAGGGGAAAGGAAAAATCTGTGGAAATCGTTGAAGAAAGAAAAAATGTAACAGTGGAGGAAACTGACAGTGGAGTGTAATTGTAACAGATTTGGATAGATATTGTTTGGGCTAGTTTAAATGCTTAAACCAAGTTAAAACATACTATATTATATGTGGAAATATTAAGGAAGAGATTGGTAGAAGTTTGGAGTTGAAACAAACTAAAAACTCATTATGTTACAATACTGTAACTAGTCCGGGTTTGCAAACCAGCGCACAAACCCGGACTAGCCTAAAATCACGACAGAAAGTTTTTACAAGGGATGGTCCGGGTTTACAAACCAAGACACTAACCCGGACCACCCCAAAAACATACCCGTAACATACCAAAACAAGTGGTCCGGGTTTGCAAGGGAATAACAAACCCGGACGTGGCATAAAAAGCACCCGTAACTCACAATTACATGTGGTCCGAGTTTGTATACTAGGGTGTAAACCCGGACCACACACAAATATGCCCAGAAACCGAATTCCATGTTGGTCCGGTTTGTAGCCCCGGACACAAACCCGGACCACCCCAAATTTTGTCCAGAAAGTGCTTTCTTGCATTCTAATGATGGGGAATTGAGGGTGATGATAGTATAAGGTAATTAAGATATGATTAAAGATGTTTAAAGGTCATTAAGGCTATAAACAAGCTTAGGAAATAATTTTAAGTAAGTAACATAAGTAAAGGTTTTGAAACAATGAAGTTAGTAATGTAAACTAGGAACTCTAGTAAAGTAATGAGTAAGGTTAATTATGGATATTGACCACCCGGGGACTGTATGTATGTGATAGGATTTGATTAGTCGAACACCGAAGAGGAGTCGGTGAGTCCGAAATCAATGGTGAAAGGTATGATTTCTTCATGCCCTGTATCCTAATCTGGTTACCCCGATTTGTGTGCTTATTTGACCACCTAATAAGATAAATGCACGAATCGGATTATATTGCACTTACTTGTGCTTGTTTACATTGTTCTCGATATTTGTCTTGAACAATAGTTTGTATAATTCATGAAATGTATGAATGATGATGATGTGTAACTGTACCTTGTAGTGTACTTGTATATTGTATTGTATTGGTATGGATGTGTATATGAATAATGTATTTGTGTATGTGGTTGGATGTTGACTTCTACTAATTCCTAACTACCTAACTCCTAACTTAAGTGAGTAAATTGGAATGAGTAGAAGTCCGATATAGTTTCAGCCACGCGTGAGGATGAGGAGACACAAGAGGTTGGATCCAATTCCTGGTTCTTAAACTGGTCCACGGCCCAAACCCCTTAAATGGGTAGCATCCTGGATTGGTGAACCAAGTAAAGCCTGGTGGTGGGACGGTGTAGTCCCTGCCCAGAGGCCATACCGGCTTAACATGAGTAAGTGTAAGTATGTAAGTAAGTATGGATCAGTAGGTATGTATGAGTATGAGTATGAGTATGTATGCGTATGTATGGAGTAATGAGTAAAAGAGTAATCTCCACCCGATTAACCCGGGTGGACCAATGAAGCTAACAAGAACTGTACTCTGTGTATGTAATGAGTATGTATATTCGGAAGAAGGTAAGTATGTATTGGATGGTTATATTGTATTCCTTGTATGTAATGAAGTGTATGTATGTATGCTTGCGTAAGTATTATAGTATTATGTATAAGAGCATGTATGCATGTATGTTTGAAAGAAAATGAACTGCATGTATTCGACCAAGTGGTCGGCGTACCCTCACTAGTACGCGGGGTATGCGGTTATCATGCGCAGCGAAAGCTGACCCCCTAGGGGAACGTTTTAGTGTGCAGGTACCCGAAGCGGATGTGTTCAAGGTAAGAGACCGGCGGCACAACCTTGTATCTAGAAAGTAAGTAGTTGTGAGGAATGGGTAGTAAGTAGTCTCCTAGTGAGTATGTATGAGTTTGGGAGAGGTATTATACTCGTATGAGGATCCTAGTAGACTCGGTATGTGAATTAAATTGTATTGTACATGGAGTATTGTATGGAATGAAGAATGTAGTACTTATTTGGTAAATGGAGTATGTGTTGTAGTTATGTAGTACTCGGGATTCCGGTCCATCAGACCGATGCTGTATGTAACAGTAGTAGTAGCCTTGTTAGTCACGTGGGTGGCTAACGGCATTGTATCACCCACTGTACGTATGTAAGTATCCGCTGTGTGAGTCTGGATTGTATAAGGAGATTGGACGGTAATGACAGTATTAGCAGTAGGGGTGTTACACAACCAAACTTACAAAATAACATTTCATCGTTCAATCCACAATCCTTCATTGTGGTCAGACCTTCGATATTCAAAATTAGTTACATTATCTACCTCCATCGGCAACCGAATAGGTACATCTGTTTCATCTTCACAGTCGTATTCATCCTCATCAACAATATTATCAATCCATACTATCAATCTTTTACTCTGCATTTCAATAAAGGGTTCATCAGTAGGAGCCACTGTCATTAAATCAACTAGCTTCATACCATGATCCTCCTCACGATATCCCTGTTTGTTGTCCACCCATTTGCAACGAAATACGCAAGTTTCATAACTAGTGTAATTCAAGACCCAAATATCCTCAATAACACCATAATATTCGTTCTTCAGTGTATTACGACTTGTTCCTGTGAAAATGTCTTGTGAAGCGATAAGATGCACACCACTGTTCTGGTTTGTCGATTTACAATCTTGACGTGCAGTGTAAAAAGAAAATCCATTTACATCATATCCTTCATAAGATAACACATCGAGATTTGGACCAAGTGCCAACAACTGGATCATTTCATCCACGTTCCTTGAATCTTCATACAACACCTTCTGTCTGAACCACTTAACAATGTTGCATTCTGCTCTTTTTTTTAATTTGGCATTACTCATCGTTGGGTGTTTTGTTTTGAGGTAGGCTAGGTGTGCATCGAAATACGGTTCAACAACTTCAGAATGATTCAACATAACCAGATGTGCCTTGTTCAATGTATCAATATCAACTCTGCATAATTTTTTCCCACAGGTACCAACCCTTTAAGCCTGCCATCATGTCTTGCTTTCGGTAATCCAATAACATCAACACCGTCTAAGTAATGAGTGCAGAAGTCAACTAATTCCTCTATTACCGTCCCTTCAATTATGCTTCCCTCTGGACGCCGACGGTTTTTCATTTTCTTTTTCAGTATACCCATATATCTCTCAAACGGATACATGTATCGAAGGTATAACGGACCACAATGTTTGATCTCTCTAACAAGATGAACAAGTAGATGCGCCATAATATCAAAAAACAAAGGAGAAAATACATTTCCAACTGACACATGGTGATCACAAGGTCATTCTGTAGTTTATCCAGTGTCTCCACATCAAGCACTTTACACGAAATTCCTTTGAAGAAAACACATAAATTTGTAATAGTTTTTCCTGACAACAACTGGAAGGATTCCACGGAGAGCAACCGGAAGTAAGTGCTGCATCAGCACATGATAGTCGTGAGACTTCATCCCTACCAATTTAAGATCAGACATTGATACCAAACTTGATATGTTCGATGAGTAACCGGATGGCACTTTAATATAACGAAGAGAACTACAAAAACTTATTTTCTCTTCTTTGGATAATGTATGACAAGAGGGAGGCAAGAATGTTCTTTTCCCTCTTTGTTGTGGCGCGAGTTCTTCTCATATACCCAATTCAACCAGATCTTTTCTACCCTTTAAATGGTATTTTCTCTTTCCTTTCACGTTTAGTAGTGTCGCAGATACACTTTCACCAATGTTTTTCTCCACGTGCATAGCATCAATGCAATGTCTCACCTCTAAATGCTGAGGGCATGTGCCTTAGACTTCTAGGGCAGTTGGATTGACAAATTGCATCTGATCGAGTTTTGATACAACAACAGCTATCACGCTTCGATCAAGATGGCACCTTTTCAAGCGTTGTACGGTAGACCTTGTCATACACCGCTCTGTTGGGATGAGTCGAGTGAGACGGTCATTATAGGACCATAATATTTAGAACAAGTTAAGGCTGAAGTTCAGCAAATTAGGGAGAATATGAAAGCTGCTCAGGATAGGCAGAAGTCGTATGCTGATGTTCGACGATGAGACCTGGAGTTCGCAGTGGGCGACCAGGTATTTCTGCGGGTATCTCCGATGAAGGGAGTGTTTAGATTCGGGCAGAAGGGCAAGTTGAGCCCAAATTTGTTGGTCCTTATGAGATTACGGAGCGGGTGGGCCCGGTTGCTTACAGGTTGAACTTACCTGCTGAACTGGGTAAAGTGCATGATGTTTTTCATGTTTCACAGCTAAAGAAATACATGCACCACCCCTCCCATGTGTTAGAACCTGAGAGGTTGACATTAGAACCGAATATGAGATCAGTGGAGGTTCCTCAGAGAATCTTGGATAGTAAGACTAGGGACACTCGCCATAAGTCAGTGCGACTGGTGAAGGTTCTCTGGTCTAACCAGGATGTCGAAGAGGCCACGTGGGAATTGGAGGATAAGATGAGATCGAAGTACCCTTCGTTGTTTACTGACTAGATCGTCTGTATAGGGTACGGGGCGTACCCCTTTTTAAGGGAGGTAGAGCTTCCTTGCTTCGTTTGTCGTTTGTTTGGTTGTGTAAGATGTGATTTTGTGTAAGTTGCTACACTTTGGTGATAAGTTTGAGATATGTATAATACTTATGTATTGTATTTGTGATTGACCTTTGAGTCTTGAGATGTGTGAAGGAGAATATAAGATGTGGTATTAAGATTAAGAAATTGAGTACCCTGAATGGTTTAGCACACGTGTGAACTTTGGGGACAAAGTTCTTTTAAGGGGGGTAGATTGAAATACCCCAACCTAGATATGGTATTTAAATGATAAACTAAGGTATAAGAAGGCTAAATAATGCCTTAGAAACATTGAGAAACCATTTTAATCAAAGAAAACATAAGGAAACACCAAAAGAGCAGTTTAAGCAAAAACGTGCTCTAAGCTTGGAGAGATTTGGGTGAGCACCCAAATATCATTCTAAGACCTTAGTAATATCCTAATGGTAATTTTAAGCCAATTACCAAAGAAAACCAAGCTCAAAAACAAGTTAAAACATAAATTGTGCTTTAAGGACTCTTAAAGCACATTTTTGAAAAATTGTCTTATAAAGGGGTTTTAAGTGGCCAAATTCCCATGATTACTCCTTAATTAACTTGGGTACTAATTAGTATCACATTAGGAAGTCTAAATCAATGGGAAATCAAAATTTCACACAAATATGTGCACTAATTTGTGAATAGTAACCAAATAGTGCCTAGTTTAGTCTTTAATCAATTAAGTCTAATTAATTGGTCAAACAAGACCATGACCAGCCTAATTAATGAGGGGGCCGGTTTTCTAAGGGTGTGAGTCACCAAGAGTAGCCAATTAATGTAAGAAGAAAAAGAAAAGTAAGTTGTTACTATTTGCTTTTAAGGAATCAAATATCTTATATGCCATCTCTCCTCCTTTCTTTCTTCATTCTTCATCTTCTCCATCAATTTCTTTTTCTCTCTTTCCTCTCTTTCACGTAAGAAGACAACTCCATGCTAGCTCCATCTTCTTTTGCCCATATCTTGCTCATTTAAGCTCCAAAACCAAAACAAAACATATATTCTTCTTAGTTAGCTCAAGCTCCTTCTTCCTATCTTTTCAAAACTTCAAGAGCCTCATTTTGGAGCCAAGGCAAACCGCCATTAGAGGAGGAAACTCAAGCTTGGAGACTCCATTAGCTTCTCCTCCATTCTCTTAAGGTAAAGAATATGTAAGAAAAATGAAGTTCCCACCATTTCTTCACATGTCCGAAATTATCACTCATGGGGCTTCATTGTTATGCTTTGTTCTAGCTTGTTTTCTACTCTCCAAAGGATAAAGGAAGTCCTTCTTGCTTCATATCCAAGCTTGTCTTGAGAAACCAAGGTAAAACAATCAATTTAATACCTTAAACACATTTTAACCTAGGTTTTTATTCCTTAAGGTTAGTGTGTTGTTTAGTACTCATTGGAGTCATTGGATGATGGTTAGAACATTGGAAAGGAGAGTTTGAGTGGTGACCGAGATTGTTCAAGGAAAAGGCTAAGGAGGAAAGTTTGGGAGCTTGTAAAAGAACAAGGTAAATTACTTACCTTAAGCTGTTTTATTGTTTAAGGGGATGGGATTTAGATAGGTGATGCGTTTAGTGTAGAGTTTACATTTGGGAAAAGGACATAAAACCTAGGAGAAATAATGACTATACTTGTGAACTTGTGACTAAGGAGCAAATGAGAAAAAGGAGATAGTTTAAGAATGTCAAGGTGAATTACAAGAAGCATTTTATTTCAATGGGAGCCTTGTTGTGTGTATTCGCAGGTCAAAGGCAAATATATGTGGAAATTCAGTGGTTAAGATTATTGTCATTTAAGGGCCTAAGTGCCAAGCATTTTAAGTTTATACACTATATGATGATGTGGTGTAGTATGGTGTAACTTGTGTGTTAAGGTGATGTAATGAGAATTTAGGTGATCTTGGTTTTTGATGGTGAGAAACTAATTTTTTGGTGTAATAATATGCTAGAGAACCCATGGCAAAATTAGTGAGGAACCTAAACGTTTAAGATGTTCTAAGAAAATTTCATGACCAAGGTAGTACTAGGAAGTTTTAGAAGTTGTCTTGATGAAAAAGGGTGAGTTTAAGGTGTATAATGAGGTTAGAACATACTAGGATATATGAGGTGAAGTTTGGAGTCAAATGGGAATTTAGAAACAAAGTTCTGGAGCCGGCCGACCTTAGGGACCGGACCTGCAAGGTCGGTCGAGCTCAGTTTACACTACCGGAAAGAGTTTCTGGAATCGACCGAACTTGGGGACCGGACTTACAAGTTCGGTCGGGCTTGTATTTTGTGTACGAATTAAGTCTCTGGAATGGACCGACCTTGGGACCGGACTTGCAAGGTCGGTCATGCCTAGAATTTTGTACGGGAATTGGTCTCTGGAATCGACCGAACTTGGGACCAGACTTACAAGTTCGGTTGGGCTTAAATTTCCCACGGGGAAAACTCTCGAGAATGGACCGACCTTGGGGACAGGACTTGCAAGGTCGGTCGGGGTAAAATTTTCAAACGGTAATACATCCTGAATGGACCGACCTTGGGTAAGGTCGGTCGGTAAGATCGGTCGAGAAAAAAACAAAAAAAAGAGAAATTTTAGATTCTAAAGGTGTTAATTGGTAATAAGGCATGCCATTGGTAGGATAATAATGATTAGGATCCTAAGAACCCAAGGAATTAAGTTAGGATAAGGATAAACCTTAAGTTAAAGTTAAGTTTATATGGTTAAGTGGTAAAGACTCGAGAGGGTATCGAATGGGAATCTTTAGGGACTAAGTGAGTTAAGTAAGGAGCAAATAACTAATGGCCTAAAAATGAATCAATGTTTTAGGTTTATGAATTGGGACCCCAGAGAAGGTTAAACAAACGACAGGCGACGGTGAACGGTACAGTCTTTCTTGTGACCTGCTTGCTAATGAGGTGCCCCTCGGCTTGTGTGCTATCTGTTTATTTGCTATGACTAAGACAAGATAAAGCATGCAACCGGTTATATTTGTTCTCGTTGTGAATGTGTTTTCTTTACACTAACCCACGAGACTTGAGATTGTTACTAACTAAGTTTAGTACTTACTGAGTTAAGGATAAGAGTTAATATTGTAACTGTTGGTTAATACCCGTTAAGGTTTAACTAACACATGGTGTGTAAGATTTTTACTAACTAGAACTTGAGTGAGGAACCCGGGACTGACTCCGGTCATGCATGCTAAGGAAAGGGGGACGGTATCTGAATCAGATCCGCCCTCCGCTTAAGGACTTGTCTTCGGACTTGTTGCCTAGGGTCGGTTGCCGGCTCAGCTACACTGGACTCCCGTCCAAGGTAGGTGGCATTAAGATGGTGCGGTAGGATCACCTAAATCCTAAGTTTAAGATTAAGCTACAACCATTTCCATTCTAGGAATGGTTTGTATACTGAGATTGAGATAAGGTTAAGACTGAGGTGAGTTAAGGAGAACTGAGGTTAAGGAAATCAGGACTAAGGAGGTGGTTACTAACCCGCTTGATAAGGGAACACTTGTGTCGTTCATTGTGTGTGAACTATGTATGTTCATCTGTGGATTGTTGTTTATAGCACTTCATATCATGATTGTGTTTCTAATCAATTTCCATGCTATCGACAATTAGTCGTCGTAGCCCTGTTAGCTTGGGGGCCACGAGAGGGTCGTACCAGCATTCGTGCTGACACCCTTTGGGGGCTGTTTTTACACTTGCAGGTAAGAGGCCCATGAAGTCACACCACGGAGTAGGAGCGGTTAGACTTGGGATGGGTTGTTTATTTTGAGTACGGTTGCGCTTGTGCTCCCGTCTGTTTATATTGAAACTGATGTAAGTTTGTGACTATGACTTAGATACTTAAACTCGTTGGTTGGTGGTATTTGGTTGGTGTGTTTTGGTTGGTTTTTTTTTTTTTTTTTTGTTTTTATTGTTAGTTATTAGAGGCCGGTATATTCTACTAACGATCAGACCGTGGCAAGGTCCCGGTGTTTGTTATTTCTGCTGCGACGAATTCGATTAAGTGTTAAGTTTTGCGACAACCACGATTGGCTTTGGACGGGGTGTTACATTATAGGATTACGATACTTGCTCATTCCTACATGTCTAATGCCAAAAGTCATACATTCTTCCTCCTTACAAATTCCCAAATCCCTACTCAAGGTCTCTACATTCCATACCATGCAAATGTACAATAATTACTCCAATCCACATTACAACCAACCATTGGTTCCACATTATAAGGTTTATACATACATACAGTGCAAAGCTATCCCCAAAGCAATGCAATACACACTACAATCCCGCAGGCACTCCGGTCCTCTAGACACAGGAATCCTCTATGTCCCACTGCCCTTGGAATAATACAACATGATATACTACCACCGTTCTCCGGTATAAGCTTCAACCAATTCTTTATTCTCAGTCTAAGGAGAATCCTTCTCACAACTACTAATTAGATATTTTTCTAACCACAACAACTCCGAATTCCGGTTTATGTTCATTCCATTTATCCTAAGCGTGATTCTTGTGACCACTTGAGGGGAGCTTCAAGAATCATTCGACCCTGATGTGATCAGCACTAGCGTTGAACTATCTTTCCACCCCAATTTGTGTTCAGTTTCCCTTGATCTGATCAGGATCAAGTTCGACTTCCCACAATCAAATAATTCAGTTATTTCCATTTTCTATCTTTTTACTCCTCCTAGTCATAATTATAAATTCATACAACTCCAAGGGATGGAATTCTGTCCATCAATCATTCTCAATCTACTTCCTAAATACTTTACTTCGAGATTCAATGCCTACGACCTCATTTTGTCAACTTTTGTTACTTCCATCCATTACTCTCCATCATCTCAAATATTCTAGCTACGGAATACAATACTTACGAAATTCAGTTGTCCTCAATTTACTTCCAATGACTTGCCTACGAATACACTACTCATGGGCTCCATTCATCTACTACTCCTCAATCATTCGTACTACCTCTTAAGGGCTACAATACTTGTGGAACTACGTCCACTACTCATTACTCTTCTTTACCAATACTCTTACACTGGGGTTACAAGATGGGTATATTCGTCCTATGGTATTTGCATCTCTCGTGACTAATTACCCCAATTACAATATGAATGAATACATATGTTTATTTAACATAGGTACCAATCATCAATTCGATTCTCATTTGTGCTATGCACATTATTGTTTATGTGTTTTATTCATGAAACTTACATTAAGCGGTTTTCGCTCTACCCCCCCTTAAAAGGATTACGCCCACGTAATCTACCATATATTATTATTGAACATTGGTTTACTTAATTCGGGCAATTTGAAGCATTTAGCTTCACTACGGTCTATTATATACTGTACTCTAGTCAAAGGGTCTTAACCATACCAATGGTTTAGTCTTTGGACCAAGAATTCTTATATGAGTTAATTTAACTCATGATTAATTCGGTTCTAGCCTATTAGGCTTCAAGGCATTAATAGTCATTCTCTCATACTTACTAGGTTTAATACCCCGGATCTAAAAATGGTGATTAAATTACTCTAATAAGATTTACTAATGGTTAATGGTGCCTAAAGAGTATGGGTAAAGAGAATTAAACCAAAAGAAAAGAGAAAATGTGCAAAACGCGAAAAACGCTAAAACGCGCATTAAATGAGTATAAGAGATATATGATCTCGTTAGGGTCCGAGATGGATTCCTAAGGCTTAGTTAGGCCTAATTAGTATACGGGAGTTATTCCCGAAGAAAACGGATCCAAATAATGGATTAAAACACTAACAGAGTTTTAAAGCACGTTTTTCGAGAAAACCCGAAAACGTGACTTTAAGTGGTCAAACGGACCCGTAAAAATTATAGTTGATTAATAAATATAATTAAGTATTAATGGGAGTTTAATAACCATTAAAAATAAAGAAACGAGAAAAATCCAAAAAACGGGCCCGGTTGGTGAATAGTGCCAAACCGGGTAAAATAATGAGCGTTTTCTGTCAGAAACCAAAAAACGCTCCAGCTCACTAATAATGTGGGACCGGTTTATAACTACACACACACCTATACTTAAGTAATTAGCTAGCTTTTATTAAGTCACAAAAGGACAAAGTAATAAGTAGAGGAGGGGAATAGTGAAAGAGATATAAGTAACTCTCTCACCTTCTCTCATTCTTCTCACTCACGATTATTTCTTCCCCCTCCAAGCTGAGCTTCTTCTTCCTCCTCTGTTAAATGGCGATTTCATAAGCAGCACACAACCTTCATATTCAATCTCTCCTAACTTGCTCATTTCTCCACCTAATCACACAAAAATTATACCGCTAGATTCCTCTTGGTGAGAGCTACGTTTTCTACCCAACAAAATCTTGATTCCTCCATCTTCACTTCCATGGGTGTTGGGCCTTTTGAAGCTTGAACAGCTGATTTTGACTCTCCTTCACCTCCTTGAGACCTTAAGGTAATAATAAGCAAGAGTTTTACTCACTTCTAACTAGTTCTTGCAAATTTGGAAAATTTCTCCACGTTGAAAATTCCCCATTTCAGCCGTTAGCTCCTTGCTCTTGTGAAGTGTTGGAATTGCATCCATTTGTTTGCCAAGCTATCCATTTGGACACTTGAAGGTAATCTCTAAGTTAAACCCTAAAAACTAGCTCTTGAAATACTAGTTTTGTGAGGGGAGTTTGAACTAATTAGCTTGTATTGTGTGGTATGGGGATGTGATTGTAGATAGCAATCTAGACCCTTTGTTAGCTTGGGAACAAGAAGAGAAGAAGAGAATTGCAAAGAAAAGGCTTGTGAATATAAGGTAAATAATCTCCCTTGGAGCCTAACTAAATGCTCTAAAATTTTGAAAAGGGTTAAATTAAATAATGAACCCCAACATGTGATGGAGTGTGAATATTGAGATGAGAAAGAGTTATGGTAATGCTTGATGCATTTGTAAATTAAATGCTTGATTTAAGGGCCTAAGTGCCAAGTTTTTAAGTTATTGCTTTATGTGATGTTTAATGAGATTGTGCATGAGTAATGAGGAAATGTTGTGTGCTGATAGAACCCTTATGGTTTGGTTAGTTTTTAGGATGAATTAAGTGATGTGATGAGCTTTGGGCAATGTTTGAAAAGTAGCCGGGTTATGGCGAATTTTCGGTAGAAAATCGAGTGTTAAGGTGATGTTAAGAGGTTGGTCAACCTATGTGTGCTTGGGAGAAAATAGAAGAACAAATGAGTGGGATAAACCCATCAACAACTAGAGAATGGGAGCTAGGAGGATGGATGCAAAATTGTAGCAAAATGTTGTAGAAAAGCCTTGGAATTCCTAGAGAGTAAACAAGTGTGCAAGACCTTGGAAACAAGAGCTGAACCTTGGTATGAGAAGTGCATTAGTCTAGGAATGGTTTGGTAAGATTGGTGGAAGTTTATGAAACAACAAAAGAAGTTTCAAATGCACTGTTGTGCTTGAATGTAACAGAGAGTATGGAAATTTAGGAATTTGAGCAAGAATTTGAGTAGGGATTTAAACCTATGTCTAGAAGTGGGTTAGAGCAAGTTTTAAGATGATTAAACAAGTGGGAAACATGTGGAATGGTTAGGGAATGATTAGAGGTGATTTAGGGGTTAAAAATTGCTCAAAAACAGACAATTTAAACACCTTCAGACATGGTCCGAGTTGTAAACAAGTACACAAACCCGGACCACATCAAAAATGCACCAGAAAGCCATCCCAGGGGGTGGTCCGGGTTTATAAACCAGGACACAAACCAGGACCACATGTAAACTGTCCAGAAACTTTAAACCGTGTCTGGTCCGGGTTTGTAAACCAGCACACAACCCGGACCAGTGTAAAAATGTACCAGAATGTGTTTTAAGGTGTCCTAATGATGGGAAAGTGAGTGGTAATGGTTTTAAATGATGATTAGGCCTTGTTTGGTGACAAGTAAAGGTCCTAAGAAGTGTAAACAAGTGCTAGGAGTGAATGAGAAAGATGTGAGTTTAAGAACACATGAGTAAAACAAAGTATAACGGGGTAAGTACGGGAGTAGCATTTAAATTATGTACCGTATGAGTTTAGTGTTTTAATAATGTTTGGAACATTATCAGAGGATCGTGTGTGAACCGAGCATGGTAAGATGACATGGTAAAAGTAAAACCCCCGGTGAAAGGTATGATTTTCTCATACTCCGCGTGCTAACCGAGTTACGTTGATTTGTGTGTTTGTGTGCCGGCTTAATCAAGACTAAAGCATGAAAATAATCCATTGTTTGATTATGTATGTCTTGTTGTATGTTGAATGAGCTAACATACTTGTATGCCGGTGTGGTCTAACATAGAGTAAAGACCGACTCATAGTGAGTAACGTTTGGCTAGAGACCCATAGATCGGGTCGATGCTTATGATAACGAAAACGTGCAAACACACAAACTATCCGTTAAAGTATAACGTTAATGCAAACATATGAACTAAACTCCCTAGAATGTGAGGAGATGTGCGGGTTGAGTAAATACCCGATAACGTTTAGTAAACCATAATGACACAATCCACGAAACAAATGAGAGTGGAAGGATAAGTGAACCTCCTTCAAGAGGATTAAAGATAGTTCGAAGATGTGAACTAGTTAAGAAGGTGAAAGAGACTTAGGGGATTAGTAGCTCCCTTGAGACATGGTCGACCTCCTATATGAGGATTTTACCCGATATAAGAAAATAACCGTAAGTATGAGTAAGTGAAATGTATGGGTAACTCTTAAAACCTAAGATTAACCGAACTTAAGTAATGTTCCCAAAGTCATTAGAAACATCGAGAGTGATGCTTCTAGACTAAAACACATAATATTATTATAACTCCGAGAGAGGAGTGTATGGGGAATGAGAGTAGTCCGAGAGTAGTCGGACCTATGTAAAAGAGTTAGAAACTAAGAGAGTTCCGTGAGCTAGTTGAACCTTCCCACCATGCTAGACCAGAGTAGGGTCGAAACCGGGGAAGTAAGACTATGCCCGAGAGCCATGAGTTTTGGCCTGAAAATGTATTAAGAGTAACAAGCGTGACGTAGGAGACCTGTAGTGTCTCGAGAATCTACAATAGCTTTAGTATAAATAACCCAAGAGTGTGGGTGAGATAACGAGTATGAATAACCCAAGAGTGTGGGTGAGAAAATGTGTATAAGTAACCCGAGAGAATGGGTGAGTATAAAATGAGTAGCCCAAGAGAATGGGTGTGTATATGAATAAGTAACCCGAGAGAGCGGGTGAGATACTGAATGAGTAAACAAGGCATAGTGAGGTATAACCCTCAAGGCCTAAGAGTAAACTGATACAACTAACAACCTTGTCATGTTAGTTAGGAATTGTGTTCCATGATTGGATGTAGATTCCTTGAGTGATACACAAATATATTGTATTGCTATGATGCATGTTGTTTGACTAAAATGAACTCCATGTATATCCGACAAAAGTAGTCGGCGTACCCCGGTTAGCGCTCGGGGTATGCAAATTTCATATGCAGCGTTAAGCTGAGCCCCTAGGGGCAACGTTTTTATTTTTCAGGTACACCGAAGATGTTACCGTTCGAGAGTAGGACTGAGTCGGTGGGTTGCATGGGTAGTTAGATTTAATTACTTATGTATGGAAAGAGGTGTAAGACCGAATATGTTGTCGGCATCCATAAATTGTAGACTCGGTATAGTAAAAGAAATCATTTGAGTAAAGTATTTGTATTGAGTATTCGGTTGTTCCAGTTCATCAGAACGTTACGGTATGTAAGTAAGGCCTAGTTAGCCATATGGGTGGCTAACGGTGTGTTTCACCCCTCGTTGTAATTAGAGTTCCGCTGCGTGAGTAAGAGCATTTAGTGATAGTTTAAGAGGTAATGATGATCTTAACGGTTGAGGTGTTACACTAGGTACATAACCTCTTAGCTAGGGCCTACTAGCTTCTGCTGCGCTACCCTGATAACTTGGGTTACTCACCCTTCATGTTATCTTTAATGTGCTACACATCACCTTTCTATCCCTCTATTGTGGGATTAAGGTTTACTAAACAAGTGTGGTATTCTTTTACTGTGCTTGAACTCGATGGGTTTATATTTATAACCAGCTCTCTGGCAATCTATTATACATATTATTCATACTCCCGCAGTTATTCACTAATTTCCTCCGACTTATTGTCGGGTGAGGTTAAGTCACTACTTAGTTGTAGTACTTCCTCTATTGTCAATAGCTTTTAAATTATACCAGTTCTTCTAGTTTATTACAAGTGTTCTTTACTTGTATGACCTTGCACTTTCTATGCTTCGGTTCTAGTGACTTTCTTAAGTCTCCTTTAACCTTTTTATTCCATTGGAATTCACATCTTGTGATTGTTGGTGTGTTTTACACTCTTCGTGCTTCTTTGGCCTTAGGCCGCACGGTTTGTTTCTAAGCTTGCTTAACTGGCTTATGCCATGTTCGTTGGTGAAAGGAAGGATTTACTATGATTTACATTTCCAACATTCCTAGCTATCCTACTTGATCATTAGCTGCACAAGTGCAATACCAAAACACTCAGTCATACAGAGTGCAGAGGCGTAAACTCTTGACAGTAAAAATAAATGTTTGTTTTGTATATACATTTTTGCATTAAAAAAAATGAAAGCAATAAATTGTAGTTTTTATTTATAAACATGAGTACGTTGTGTTGAAAGGTATTGCGGAATAAGGCATTACTTCACACCCCTTGTCAACCCGGGATAGAAAACTGAAATTGGAAGAAAATCCCAGGCTAATCTAAAGTTGTTTTCTACAATCTAGTTTTTCTATGCTTTTATAAAATTTCTCTTTTTCACTGGTTGCAAAAACCTACTTCTGAGAGCAGAATTATTCTTTCAATTGTCACTTTGCCTAATTCCCTTCTACACTTATTTAATCTTGTTAAATACTACGGCTTAGAGATAGTTACACTCCTTATTTACTTGAGGACAAGCAAAAGCTTAAGTGTGAGGAAGTTTGATAAGTGCAAAACATATAGACTTTTAGGGTTTAAATACCTTATGAATTGTAATATCTGAAACACATGTTTCCCACTTATTATGCGTTTTTTCCTAAGATTTATGTTTTGATATGAACTAATGCATTTTATATGTTCAATGTAGGAAAAAGCCATGTAATTAAGTAGATTTACTCATGAGAATTCCAACCCAACAACGGGGATTAAAACGGAGCTGAAATGAATATTTTAGAAGCAAACTAATTATCGTCCGAACCAGGCTGGTCCAGACACTGGTTCGGACACGTCTATTTGGACGGGATTAGAGACGCCCGCTCATATTTGTGCGGACAGAGAGGCGGACGCAACAAAGGGGGGACAAGACTAAGAGACATCCGGTGAAATAAAGGCGGACAAAGGACGGACAAGACTAGAGAGATGTCCGGGGATTTGTACACGGACGTAGGACGGACATGCACCGCACCTCTGTTTTCCATGTCGACAGTTCCATTATGCATGTCGACGAGACTCACTGCACCGCCCTCCTTGTTTCTACTTGCTTTCAAATCCTCTGCTATCTCTAAAACCCATTCCTCCCCTGCTGTTTATCATGATCTCTCATTCATCTATCCTTCATTTGCGATCCGACTACAACCACAAATCACACGTTCATCCCATTTCTCTTCTCCCGTCTTCTCCATTTTGTTTTCTTTTCATTCCACCATATCCACCTCTAGTCCTACGTATACAAATAGAGAACAAATCTAGGAGTCGATGATTTCGACTACTCTTGTTTCTGTTTATCTATTTAATATGTTAGGCTAGAATATATATATTCTGGGAATGGTTATTATGTGTTTGTATTAATTATGAAATATATTTTATCGGTTTAGTTTTAATACAGTTTGTTACGATTAAAGTTTATCTCTCGCCTTTTTAATAAATTACATGAATTTATTAAAATGCTTTACTAAATCTATTTTGATCAGACCCGTGATAAGTAGACAGGTTAATTAAGCCATAAATCTATAGAAAACTTATTATGATTTAATAAGTTAGTATTTTCAGACGCAAATATAATTTCTCGCACTTAATGTCCGTTTACATGTGTTTTGCTCGAATCTGGATTAGACCTAGCATTTTCTGGTAAACGAGTTCTTTTGAGTCTATGATTTTGTCCTTAAGATAATAGCAGGAATTTTGCCAAACTATTATAATAGAACCGGTAGACATAGCATATTTGAGTAGACTATAACAACCTCACCCAGAGTTCCGTTTAGTTTACCTTTTACTTAGTTTATTTTATCTTCCCTTTTTATTTGTAAAAACAAGTCAATTAATCCCCTTTTTATGACAAAGCTTAGGTACTTAATAATTCCCCTTAGTCCCACGGTTCGATATCTGATTGCCAACACTTTACTATACTACTGCGACCGGGATTGTTGTTTGCAGCCCGTAAGGTATTTTGAGTTTTTAATTTCTTTTTCATTTATTTTAATTACACTAGTTCCAACCTCTCTCATTTTATCTTGTCTGCAAAATGGCGCCGTTGCCGGGGACTAGATTTATTCTAGTCCCTAAGCCCCGGATAATTCACTTGCTATATTAGAATATTTTGTTTATATTATTTTGTTTGTTGTTTATATTAATTATCTATTATATTTTGTTTATATTATTATGTTTGTTGTTTATACTAATTTCTGTCATTTAAATTATGTCATTTAAATTTCAGTAATCTAACTTCTAACATTTAATTCAGTAATCTAACTTCTAACATTTAATTTCAGTAATCTAATTTCGAACATTTAATTTCTATCATTTAAATTCTGTCATCTAATTTCTAATATTAAATTTTGTCATTTAAATTCTGTCATTTAAATTCAAGCAATTTAATTATGTGCTCTCTTTTCATTAATTACTTAGCATTTATTTTTATCTGTTTCATTATTTTCGGTTTATTTACGCAAATAAAAAAATATAACGGAGCTCACGTCCGCCCTTAAAAGGTCGGACGCAAGCCGGACGCAAGAAAGGAGGAGAAGCGTCCGCCCATATTTGGATGGAAAGACCACGGACGTCCCCAGTAAAATAAAAAAAAACCTATATTTGGACTGTCCGACTAGCTGGTTCGGACACTGGTCCGGACAAGTCGCATTTCCGAACTAAAACCGTCCGAATCAGTTTGTCTGCATAATTCTCCAAACTTCAAACTCTCGCAAAACCGACGAACAACACAAATCGCCCCCTCCTTTTTGCTCCAGATTCTTCAATTCTCCACCAAATCAAGCAAAGTTGGTACCGAAATCTTCGTTTTTCAATTCTCTACATTTCTATAGCTACAAATCCACAAACCATCAACCACACAAGAAGAAATCAGCGACTGAAGTTCCGAATCTAGGGTTGACGAATTCGAAAATTTTGAGCTTGTTACTGTGTTTTTGTCCTCGATTTCTTCTTCTACAATCATCCTATACTCCCACAAGGTTAATTCTACACTTGTTATACTCAATTTTGGTGTTTTTATTGAATTCCAAATTAAGGAGCAATAGTTACGAAAATGAGATTGATATATTTGCATTTTTCGGTTCTATATTGCCTTGTGGTTATAACTTATCAGTTTTATGATTGTACAATGTTGTGAGTGGATTTGTTTGATGATGGTATTGCATTATCTTGATTGAATTTAGTTGTGGAGAATTGAAGATTTCTAGGGGAGATTCTGTCGAAATTTCGGTAGAGTTTGTGTTATTTATATTTTTTTGTTTGTATTTCATAATATTTTTCTACTTGCTTTCTTTGTTGATAATTTGTGTTAAGTAGGACGTATATGAAATTCTAAAAAAAAATATAAAAACAATTCTAAGTTGTTTATGTCGGATATTAATGCTCTGTTTGATATTAATTTGATTTTTATGCGGTTATTGTTTATTTACCTTTTAATTTCAAAATTTATTAGTATGGTTCGCACTCTTGGTGGACACTCTGGTGCTACTAGGGGCAATTGCCCGGTGCGTCCTCTTCTGCACCTCCTCCCCAGTCGACTCTTCGGGATGATGGTTTTATTTCAGCGGAGGCTCGTGCCTGGTATGATCAGGGTAAGGATTTTGTGATGGAGAGGCGAATAGCGCCTGAGGTGATCGAGGCCACTGGGGTGGACACCCTGTTTGCTAGTTTTAGACTTTCACGGGTCCTAAAGATGGGTGAGGGACTCTTCCTTCCAGCCATGGTTAGAGAGTTCTATGCGAATGCCCAGGCGGGTAACCAGAGGATTACTTCTTTCATCCGCCATCTCCCCGTCGAGATCACACCAGAGACCTTCTCTACTATCCTGCAGATTCAGGATAGCCCAGACCATATCAGGGGATTTACAGAGGATCACCTGCGTAGATCAAAGGCGAGGTGGCTCCAGGATGCAGGTCGGACGACCCGACATAGAGGGGAGGAGAACAAGGATGTCCTCCCTTACACGAGTTTCCCCACCATGCTACAGAGACTACTCTTAGAGATCCTTAGTCATCAGATCTGGCCCCATTCCGCGATCGATGCTTCTGATGAGGATTGCGCTTTATTGGACTACTTCCTCTCGCCATCTCCACTAACTCAGTGCATCTCTATTCCACACATCATGTTTAGCCAGCTACATAAGGTGGTGTACTATCTTCGGACGAAGAAGAAGAAGATCACTCCTATTTTTCCTTTCTTCATCCAGCACCACCTTTGCTCTGTCTTTCCAGAGGGCGCCACACATGGATTAGAGGTCCGGACGAGAGAGCGCCCAGTCACATTGCAGACCGTGAGGCGTTGGGGCTTCATGCGCTTAGATGACGGTACCTGGGTCAGAGGTCGCACTGGCCGGTCTTCCACTGATCCTCCACTGCAGCAGGGCCTTCTACAGGAGCTACACCTTCATCTGATCCCGAGCCACCTTCCACAGCATAGGGAGATGAGCCCTACGAGCCGACGACCACCATGATGCAGGATCCAGCTCCTGTTCCAATCCTACCTCCTATCCCGTCAGAGCTGCAGACCCAGCTTCAGGCCTTCCATCAGATGCAGAAGCAGATGCACCAGCGGTTTGAGAGCTTTGAGCGGACACAGCAGAGGATGATGACTGAGCAGACTGCGCTCCGCGAGGCCCAGACACATATGACAGAGCACTTAGACCGGAGTGAGGCTTTGCATGCACAGACAGCTCAGCAGCTTGCACGGTCGAATGAGCAGCAGGAGCGGACGGCTCAGCTCATACAGCATCTCCTCACTCAGATAGGCCAGGGACCGCAGCAGCCACCACAACCACCACTGTGATCTTTCTTTCTTTTTATTTAGTTTTATATATCTCTCTTGTTCACTAACTTATTGTGGAACTTGTACTGTTTTAATCTTGTCTTACTCTGTGTACTCAGGAGGTAACAGTTCACTTTTATTTTGATTGCTAATGCTTTTATTTTATGCAACGCATTTTATTTATGTATTTCCTCTTTCTCCATCTACATCTTATATTTTTCTTGTTAATGCTTTTATTTTATGTATTTTACATGCTATTTATGGTGCCACTTGAGTTCTGTTGGCTATACAGGTTTTTCTTTCCCAATAAATTCTATATTCAACATATAGCTGAACTCACATATGGAAAGCAACCTCAGTTTGTCTGCAATTTTGATATCTCCCCGGTTGGACACTTGCGTGAACTTAAGTGTGAGGAACGTTTCACCCCTACCAAAGCTTTAAGTGTGAGGAAGGGCACCTTCCTCAATCTACGATACAAGGGGAGTCTTAGTTCCTTCTTATTATATTAATGTTCAACCTACCTTACGTTAAAGCTTCTTTTTTAAAAATTTAATCCTTCATGAGTCTGGCATATTTTGAAAGGTCCTTTCTTGAATTTATTTTGAACAATGAGGACATTGCTCCTCTCAAGTGTGAGGAAGTAGAGACCTTTCCCTGAAAATATGCCAGTTGTTCGTTAATGCCACACTCGCTTTTTGCTACTCTAAATTCCAACATAAAAAAATGAGATAAAATAATTGTAGAATTGTTTGAAATTAAGCTAAGTGACAGCTGAGAATTATTTTGTTTAAAGGAGTTTGTATAAAACTATTCTTTATCAAAATACTCTATTTTCACTGAAAATACGATAAATCTGCTAATTGTAAAAACCATTTTAGCTTAGCTTGGGATTTTGGGAATGATTGGAAAGTTAGGAAAGAAAGGAAAAGGCAAGGTACTCCGCTGTTTATAAATTTTTCTAAGCCAAAAACAGGCCTCGTCTATCCGGTTATTAAGTCCTCCGGGGTGCCATAACACCTATCTACCTAAGGTCTCGTGATCTGGGATAGAAGACACAACACCGCTACAAGGATAGAGAGAAAAGTATGGGGTATAGAAAAATAATGCAATAAAAAAAATGTTTATTTTGTATATACATTTTTGCATTCAAAAACAAAAATGAAAGCAATAAATTGCAGTTTTAATTTATAAACATGAGTACGTAGTGTTGAAAGGTATTGCGGAATAAGGCATTACTTCGCACCCCTTGTCATCCCTGGTTAGAAAACTGAAATTGGAAGAAAATCCCATGCTAATCTAAAGTTGTTTTCTGCAATCTAGTTTTTCTATGCTTTTATAAAATTGCTCTTTTTCACTGTTTGCAAAACCTACTTCTGAGAGCAGAATTATTCTTTCAATTGTCACTTTGCCTAATTCCCTTCTACACTTATTTAATCTTGTTAAATACCACGGCTTAGAGATAGTTACACTCCTTATTTACTTGAACAAGCAAAAGCTTAAGTGTGAGGAAGTTTGATAAGTGCAAAACATATAGACTTTTAGGGTTTAAATACCTTATGAATTGTAATATCTGAAACACGTGTTTCCCACTTATTATGCGTTTTTTCCTAAGATTTATGTTTTGATATGAACTAATGCATTTTATATGTTCAATGTAGGAAAGAGACATGTAATTAAGTAGATTTACTCATGAGAATTCCAACCCAACAAATGGGGATTAAAACGGAGCTGAAATGAATATTTAGAAGCTAACTAATTATCGTCCGAACCAGGCTGGTCCAGACACATGTTCGGACACGTCTATTTGGACGGTATTAGAGACGTCCGCTCATATTTGTGCGGATAGAGAGGCGGACACAACAAAGGGGGGACAAGACTAAGAGACGTCCGGTGAAATAAGGGCGGACAAAGGGACGGACAAGACTAAGAGACATCCGGGGATTTGTACACGGACGCAGGACGGACATGCACCGCACCTCTGTTTTCCATGTCGACAGTTCCATTATGCATGTCGACGAGACTCACTACACAGCCCTCCTTGTCTACTTATTCAAATTCCTCTACTATATAAACCCATTCCTCCATTGCTAATCAGGATCTATCATCATCTATCCTTCATCGATCCACTACACCACAAATCACACGTTCATCCCATTTCTCTCTCCCGTCTTCTCCATTTTGTTTTCTTTTCATTCCACCATATCCACCTCTAGTCCTACGTATACAAATAGAGACCAAATCTAGGAGTCGATGATTTCGACTACTCTTGTTTCTATTTATCTATTTAATATGTTAGGCTAGAATATATATATTCTGGGAATGGTTTATTATGTGTTTGTATTAATTATGCAATATATTTTATCGGTTTATTTTTAATACAGTTTGTTATGATTAAGTTTATCTCTCGCCTTTTAATAAATTACATGAATTTATTAAAATGCTTTACTAAATCTATTTTGATCAGGCCCGTGATAAATAGACAGGTTAATTAAGCCGTAAATCTATAGAAAACTTGTTATGATTTAATAAGTTAGTATTTTCAGACGCAAATATAATTTCTCGCACTTAATGTCCATTTACATGTGTTTTGCTCGAATCTAGATTAGACCAAGCATTTTCTGGTAAACGAGTTCTTTTGAGTCTATGATTTAGTCCTTAAGATAATAACAGGAATTTAGCAAACTATTATAATAGAACCGGTAGACATAGAATATTTGAGCAGACTATAATAACCTCACCCAAAGTTCCGTTTAATTTACCTTTTACTTAGTTTATTTTATCTTTCCTTTTTATTTGTAAAAACAAGTCAATTAATCCCCTTTTTGTGACAAAGCTTAGGTACTTAATAATTCTCCTTAGTCTCACGGTTCGATATCTGGTCGCCTACACTTTACTATACTACTGCGACCGGATTTTGTTTGTAGCCCGTAAGGTATTTTGAGTTTTTAATTTCTTTTTCATTGTTTTAATTACACCAGTTCAACCTCTCTCATTTTATCTTGTCTGCATCTACCTACTACCTCATAGCGATCCCTTATTGCGTACCATATTCATGCTCATTATACGACATCATTTTTACAGTCTCTGCTACTGTGGTAGCTCATCTTTACTCATGGCCATTGTTGTTGGCTTCATTTCCTTATGGTGTGAATACACCGATGGTTTCCTATGTTCGTGTGTATGACGGTTGTCGTAGCATACCGCAATGTTACTATCTTCCTAATATGGAGATGTTTATTGCAATTTAGGTTTCATGTGTAGGTTAGCTTACCTCACATTGTTTCATCATTTATGATATAATTTGCCAAATATCTTGGTTGATAAGCTCTCCTGAGCGTTGGTCAATCGTGGTGTTTGATGTGCATTCACATTGATTGTTTCTGACAATTACTGTCTCCAGTGCTGAGCGTTGGTAAGGCTCTAGCAGTGTAGTTCGACTTTTGTATGTACATCACCGGGACATCCCAAGCAACTCCAAGGTTTTCTGGTCCCGTTCCATCATTGATAAATGAAGTTCTTGTTGAGAGGCTTGTTTCCACTCATAGGTCTCATGACACGATTTACCATGTTGGTGTTTACACAACGGTTCACCACATGCTTGGGTGCATATGGAGTATGCTTACTCCTTTAAGTCGTAATGGTTTGGAAATATCATTTCCTTATTCCATCGCCCCTTGGCAATATCTATATGCGTAGGCTTTATTGTTATAGTAGATGGAAGCCTTTTCTAAGGGTTCACATCTTCACCACATTGGCGGTCTTTGGTTAACGAGAGGTACCTTTCCTCGAGTTCCTCGTAGTGTCCAAGTGTGGACTAGGCCAATGTTGGCATTATCACGATTCCTATGCCTCTGTGTTACCATGCGATAGAAGGCCTGAAGGGCATTAAAAGCTTCATCAACTGTATACTAGGCTGATGCTCTAGTGACAGTGACATTGCGGTAGCCGTTACTCCAAGCCACTCATTAAGTTGAGTGCAAATTGGGTGGTTCAATTGTCAGTCTATTTGTAGTATGGAGCAATATCTCTTGCAAGTCTTGTTAGTAGGTAGTGTGGGTTTTACAACCGTTTGAGTTTGCATAACGTATTAGGTTCATGGCTTTTAAGCCTTATTGCTGCAGGCTATGCTTTTTGCAAGCTGTTTATATATGTTTCCACTCCTTGTATACCCCATAGGTTGGAGGTATTGCTGGGCTCTATGGTAAGTCGTGACATCACGCTTCCGTTCATAGGAGGCCTCTTTAGGCAATATGGTGTTCATCAGAGCCCTTTTGTGGTTGAGGGTATTTCCTGTTAAGTGAAATCCCTTCGGTGTCCTAACCGAGTGTTCGTTCTAGCTCCCGTGCTCTTATCATGTCGCTTTGTTCGACTGCTGTAAACTCAGACCCCTTCAAGGATTGCTCCTGGGTGTTGTTAGTTACGCCGTTACATCCGGTTATTGTTTATGATATGTTGTGTCCACTATACCGCCTTGTGGTATTGTATTTGAACTATTCCTTTTAGGGTTATAACGTCTCTCGTTCTTGGGTAGACTGCTTATACTTCCTCCTAGTGTTTTAGACTAGGTTTAAAATCCTCTCAATGATGGATTATACTTCGTGGTAATTTTGTGATTGCTCTTGGGAAATCCGTCCCGTTTGTTGAGCATTGTTGTGTTCACGTTAGGCATTTGCCTTACGGTGTTTAGGCTGGGTATCCCTTCCAGCTGTCGTGTATTTGCTTGAAGTCTTTGAGACATATCCAATGTCTATACTTACTAGTTTGTGCTCTTTGAACTTCTTGTTTCTTATTCCTTATCTTCAGATGGATTCTCTGAGGTCTTTTATGTATGTTACTTAGCTGTATTCCTTCTCCCTGATCGTCTGAGGTGTCCTGCTATTCTGCTTGAACTTACTGATGGTCCGTAGAACGGAGTTGACTACTTCCCGTGTTTCATACACTACATGTATACATACGTGGGGTACCTTGTTGTTACGTTACCATGTACCCGACTATCCGTCAAGCCCGCAAGCTCCTTCTGAGTGCGGTCGTCCCACATCCTGTATTTGGGTACACTCGTAGTGTTCGTCACACGCCTAGGTGAAGTATTCTATTGTCAACTCCTCTTGTATCATTCTATGATACTCACTGTAATTCTGTTGGTTTGGTTTTAAAATCCAGGGTTTAAAAGAAGGTTGTGGTTTTGAAAGAAAATTTTGGTTTTTAAATAACGTTTCGGTGTTAAAAGCAGTTCTTCATGGCATAGCCATGTTTGAGGTCTTGACCAGGTCTAGCTTCTCGCTGACTGGTATGTTCTTAATACAATGGTCGGGCTGTTAAGCCTTTCCAAGGTTTCATTCTTCCAGTTTTTAAGATGCGTGATCCTGTAGTCGCTTCATTGCGGTCACTTACTATGTACTTGTGGTGTGTTAGGGTTCCTCTACATGTTCCTTTTCTTACCGCACTTGTTGTGGCAAGTGCGTGGTACTGATGGTTTTTGGACAAACCTATACCGATCACGGTATGGTTTCCATTCGTATTGGTAGTCTTATCAACTCTTCCCTTGATCTTATTGATCCATGTTTGGTATTCGATCTTTTAGGTAGCTTCTCAGTGATCGGGACATGGCTGTCGTAGATCTGGGTACTTTTCCAATCCATGGAGATTCCTATTTATTTGGATTGTGTTTTTCTTGTTGCTCACTCCCATATGTTTACCGTGGTTACTGAGCCTTAGTTTGTTTAGGCATTACTCCTATAGTCCTCTCGGGTTATATCTTGTGAATATTCTCGTAGCAGTGTAAGCTATGTTGGCCAGGTATTGTAACCTCTTTGGCGTTAGTTTTTGGAGTTAATCACTCATGACTATGTCCGTAGTTAGTTGGTATACCGTTGGTGGTATTATTAGATATTATTGTCCCGTAGACTTGTGTCTCGGGCTTTGTTATTGTTTTTCCTTCCACGTCGTTGCACGCTTAGTGCTCCTTTTCCTGCTGCTGGTTGACTAGCTGGGTTTCGCGACTGCTGAGCATGTCGCCCCATGCTGTTGTAAGTTGTATCCTCTTTATGGCTGGAGTGCTCATTCAACTGCTATTAAGTGCGGGTATTGTTATTCAACCGAGAACCATCTCCGGGACTTCCAATTCTTGGAATCTTCCATTTGCCAGGTTCTTGTTACCATATGATTACTTCTTCGCACCGCCAGATCGGATTTCCCCGAGTATGAGAGGACTTTCCTTCTCTCTGGCGTTCCTTCCCAAGTTATACAGTGGGTTTGTGGAGGGCGGGACTGATATTGTAGTTATCCGGCACTCACCCGGAGTTCCTAACTAGCATATCTCTTTGCTATCACTCACCCTTAGCCCTAAGCTTCTAATTCCTAACTCGTATTTCTAGTCATCAGAGCAATACTTCACTCTGATACCACTTTTTGTAACACCCCTACCACAAATACCGTCATTACTGTCCAATCACATGTACTTACATACCTTCGCAGCGGATACTTACATACACAACGTGGTGATACAAACGCCGTTAGCCACACACGTGACTAACAAGCTACTACTACTACCCATACAACATCGGTCTGATAACGGAATATCCTAGTGCTACACAATACAAACTGTTGTACTACGATTACAACCGGGTAGTACAACTTCCCATTCAATACAATGCTCCATTACCATACCATACATACTATGTAACATACCGAGTTTACTAAGTTCCAAATACAAATATAATACCTCTTCCAAGTTCATACATACTCTTTAAGAGTCTACATATACCCATTCCTCACATCTACATGCTTACAATACATAAGGTGTACCCCCTTGGTACACTACTACTTCAAGGCTACAAGCCTTACACAATTTACTACTTTCTACATTTCCTTCCTAGCCGTCAAACATAGCTGCTGATCTCTTACTGTGGCCGTAACCGCTTCGGGTACCTACACACTAAAAACGTTGCCCCTAGGGGCTCAGCTTTCGCTGCATATGACTTCCGCATACCCCGCGAACTAGCGAGGGTACGCCGACCACTTGGTCGAATACATGCAATTCATTTTACAAGTACATACATACATACATACATACATGCTTCATACATCATACTACAATACTACGCAAGGTATACATACATACGCACAGTACAATACACACAGGAAGACAATACAAGTCAACCAATACATACTTACCTTCTTCCGAAATACACATACACAATAAATACACATTACATACTCAATACACAATACTTGTTAGCTCCATTTGTCCCCCCCCCCCCCCCGGGTTAATCGGGTGGAGATTACTCTTTTACTCAGGGTCAATGACTTACACCAGCCAAGACCATTACTCATACAATACTTTACTTTACTTACTACTTACTCAAGTCAAGTCGTCGGGACCTTCGGCCCAGGGACTACTCTATCCCACCACCGGGATTTACTTGGTTCACTAATCTAGGATGCTACCCACATAAGGGGTTTGGGTTGTTGACCAGTTTAAGAACCAGGAATCGGATCCAACCTCTTGTGTCTCCTCATCCTCACGCGTGGCCGAAACTATATCGGACTTCTACTCAATCCAATTTACTCAATACTTAAGTTAGGAGTTAGGTACTTAGAAATTAGTAGAAGTTATTCACATCCAAGCCACACAATAATTCAATACTCCCATACACATACATACAAGGTATAATATATTACACAAATACAATACAAGGCATACACACTTATCTTCATCAATTCATTTCATGAATTATACAAACTATTGTTCAAGACAAATATATCAAGAACAATATAAACAAGCACATGTAAGTGCAATAAAGTCTGATTCATGCATTTATCTTATTTAGGTGATCAAATAAGCACACAAATCGGGTAACCAGGTTAGGATACAGAGTATGAAGAAATCATACCGTTCACCGTTGACTTGGAATCACCGACTCCCCTTCGATATTTGACTATTCGAATCCTATCACATACATGCGATCGAGTGGTTAATTAACTATAATTAACCTTACTTATTACCTTTCTAAGGTTTCTCAGTTTATAATTACAAACTCATTGTTATTCAAATCCTTTTACATAAGTTACTTACTTACAATTATTTTCTAAGCTTGTTTATAGCCTTAATGACCATTAAACATCATTAATCAAGTGTTAATTACCTTATACTATCATTACCCATCATTACCCTTCTTTAGATTAGCTTTAAAATGGATTCTGTGAAGAAAATGGGGTGGTCCTGGTTTGTGTCCGGGTTTACAATCCCGGACCATCTCTTCAGAGATGTTTCTGTCAAATTTTTAAGGTGGTCCGGGTTTGTGTACTTGTTTGCAAACCCGAACCATCCTTCAGCGAGAGTTTCTGTCAAGTTTTTGAGGTGGTCCTGGTTTGTGTACTTGTTTGCAAACCGGACCATCCTTCAGCGAGAGTTTCTGTTGCGTACTTATTTGTGTACTTGTTTGTGTACTTGTTTGCAAACAAGTACGAATTCAGTCTGTTGCCAATTTACAGTTTTAAGCTCTGTTCTCACTTCAATCCTTTGCCTGTTTCTTTACCAATATTCCCACATTAACTCTAGCATGTTTTAGCACTAAATCAACACTCTAAACTCCCTTAATTCATTCCTTAAACTCATCACCCATTTCTTCGTTTCCTTACATCATTTTCCCACTGTTAATGCTCCTAAACCCTCTGTTACAAATTTGCTCATCCTCTCTTCACTAACCCAATGGTTCTTTCATTGCCTTACCTCCATCCCAAGTCTTACCCATATATAACATTCAATCACATCTAGTCTCCAGGTGATTAACTACTCAATCAAACTCCAAAACACACCTAGTCATCCTAGGTTTCTCCCATATCATTTCACACTCATGTCACCTAGTTCCCAATGAAATTTTGACAATGTTTCCTTACAATTCTACACATTCCCAAAGCATTACTTTCATCCAATTAAGCCTACTAACTAGCCATATCCACAAGGGATACTAACAGCACAAAATTCCTGCACACTCTCAACAATAATCCCATTGTGCATTTAACTTAAATACTTGGCTCTAAGGCCCTTAAACATTAATATACACAACACCAATATAATCTCATTCCTTTATTACCATTGTAGTAGCATTACACCATCCTAAAGCAAGATAATTACTCATACACAACCACTAAAATCTGTACAAAGGTAGATTCATTAGCTTGGTGCTACTAGTTTCTTTTTCTTTCTTTCGTTCTCCTTTCTTCTTCTCCTTTCCTTGTTTCTGGTTCTTGCTTTTCAAACCGTTCAAAGGGGGTTCAATGTACTAACACTACAGACCATGTGTTATACCCAAAATTTTGACCCCCTGGTTAGGGTCTACGAGGTACTGGTGTTGTGAGAGGCATTTTAATCAAGCGGTGAGGGATCCCGGCCCGATCGGCACATTCCATGGCATGGGGAGCAGCTTCGTCACTTTCAGGGGCGTTTTGGTAATCTTTAAAGGCTCCTAAGACCTCTTGTAAGCTTTCTCTCTCCTCCAAAGGATGCCCAAATCAGCTTGAAACGCTTTGATATTTTAACCCATGAAAGAGGATGACATTTTAAGCATAATGGCGTTGGAATTTTGATTTTTTCGAATTTCCAATAATTTTCTAGCAATTTCTGACTGAATCTGACGAGAAATTCAATTTAAAAATATTCCAATATTCAAAAATTCGGTTCCACCTCAGAAAATTCATAATATCCATCCTTGACATGTGGTTTAAAATCTCACAGCGAAATTCATTGGGGAAGTCACTTAATTAAATCTTACTTTTACTAGATTTTCTTTATCTTTAAGAAAGTCTATATAAGGGGATAGGTTTTTGGATAAGAAGAAGAACCTCATATGCTCAAGAACCCTAGAGAATCAGAAAACACAGCCTCCTCACTCTCTCTCACGTTTTCCAACACCCGGCCACCTAAATCATACCGAAAATCCCCCGAAATCACCATCTAAACACGTTTTCCAATCCCCAAAGCATCAATAGTCATCAAAACCCCACAAAAACACACCAAAACGTGAAGAAACAGCAAGAACAACCAACAACCAGAAGCTTGGGTCGAAATCCTCTCGGGTCTGCCATCAACGGAGCACTCGACGAATCCCGGTGTGAAGAAACATTGTGAATCCGAAGGTAAAAACAGGTAGAAACTCCACTTCCCTAATTCTCCACGGTGTTATCTGTCTTGCCTCAAAATTTGGGCTCAAACTAACCTTCGTACGCTTCTGTATTGCTGTTTATTCAAGCTTCTGTCCAATAACTTGTTTACCAAGTTTCGTGCATAATTCGAATTAAAATTGAGAACTTTCGATCACTAACGCATTGTACATCTTTCAGGCTACACACCCATAAAATTTAAGCCAAAAACACCTTCGGGAACAGCCTTAACGCCGCCGTCCGAGGGTGGTCCGCACCCACGGACGTCATGTCCGGGGTCCCGGACTCCCTGTCCGTAAGACCGGACACCACGGACAGCGGCGAGATTTTTAAATTTAAAAATTTAGGTTTTTCTAATAATGTCCGGGCCCACGGACGGCCAGTCTGTGGCCCCCGGACTTTACAATTTTCTGTTTTCTATTTAATTCGACTTTTATTTTCATATAGGTTAACTAGGGTCCGTGGTCTCGGACATTAGGTCCGTGGCCACGGACGGAAACAAAATTTGACCTAATTCTGCCTCCGAAACCCTAGTTTAGGTAATTTTAATTTCCACTTAATTTTCTGTCAAAAAATGCTAAAAAACACAAAAAAACAGAAGCGCGCACTTAGGGTAAAAATGCAACTTTGAAAAAGCCGTAATTAAACCAAGTAGAGGAAAAACGACCTAGGAGGGGTAATGAAAGTAATTGAACCCTAATTAAGTCGAATATCGAGCCCCCAAACCCGAACTCTCCTTTCCTAATTTGATCTAGGTTAAAATTAGGTGGCGACTCATAATAGGTTCCAGTGAGCTAGCTTAGGTTTTAATAATTATTGTTATATGACATAGTTATTAATCTTAGACTAAGTGGACCTAAAACCCGGTTAGATCCTAATCAACTTTAATCAACATAGGATAGGGTTTAAAATCGAGGCTCACACCATGCCCAAGAATTACAATGAGCATTATGAAGACATTTAAGTTCCTAAATCAACCTTAAAATGCAAAGAAGGGTTTTAAGCCCTAGAATGAGGATTTACCTTCCAAGTCCCTAGGTAAGGGTTTAGCTAATGAAAAAACAATATTCCAGCACCCCTTTGAAGATTGCAAACCGGCTGGAACATAAAACATGGAGGGTTCAACGTGGGATTTTTATTTTGTAAAGGAAAAGCTATAAAAGAGAAATTTTTAAGCTTCTTTTTACCTTAGAATTACAAGGAGAGGATGAAGATCAAAATGCTCTTCTCCAAGCTACAAATGAGGCTACAGCCATGGTGATGAAGTTGGACTTTTCGATTTTTGAAGGGGTAGAAATGTGCTCCAAGAATAAGGGAATCTAATGGCATAATTTTTGCGGCATTTGGACTTTGTTTGCACCTTCAACCATGGAGAGGAAGAGAGGGCTGAGTGGAGGGCTCCAAAATCGCCATTACTCGCTGGAGAAGAAGAAGAAAGAATTCAGACAGGGGGAGTGAGTACGGAGAAATGAGGAGGAGAGAGAATTAAAGTTGCTTTTTACTTTTTTGTTTACTCTTTACTTTTTTTTTTCTTTTGTGTATTAGAGTGTGTGAGAGAGAGGTGGGAACCGAGACACACACACACACACTCTCTCATTCAGATTTTATTTTTCTTATTTGCAAAATGGGACACATTAGTTTGTTCTTATTATAGTTTACACCCCATAGTTTCCCATTTTTGCAGTTTCTACTATTTTCTCATTTAATTGATTTTATTGGTTTTAGACGTTCATTAATGTTTATTAATGACTATTCGGTTGACCAAAATTGTAACAAGTCTATTTAACCCGCTTAAAGTCGTGTTTTCCTAGTTTCCTCGAAAAACGCGCTTTAAGGTTCGTTTGTGGTTTTAATCCATTTTATGGATCCGGTTTCTTCGAGAATTGTTCCCTTATATTATTAGGCATTATTAAGACTTAAGAATTCATATAATACTCTAACCTAGGTCCCGTACCTCCTATGGTTATTTAACACTTATTTAGCGTTGTGGGCGTTGGTTTTCAACCCTTTAAGTATTGAGCTTGAAACTTCAACGTTCGATTTTCAATTAGAACAATTAAACCAAAATTATAAAATTAGCTTAATTAATCTAACAGACCCACACACACCTAAATAGAGTCGCCACCTAAGTTTTAACCTTTTAAACTAGGAAAGGAAATATTGTTACAATTCTTAGAGTTCTGGGTCGGGGGCTTGGTATGAAATTTATAAGGGTTCAAATTCTTTCATTACCCTCACAAACTTCTTTTCCTTTACTATTATAACTCTAAGGCTGAGCAATTTACGAAATTATCCTATGATTCCTAATGTAGAAAGACAGTAACCCATAGTGTTTATGGTATTTTGAATTTTAATCGAACATTCCATGTCATAAATGGTCTTTTCCAAAGAAATAAAAAAAACAATTAAATTAGCCTAGAGAACCTTTCGAGCAGGCTATCATCTAAAAGAAAAAGATTAGTCATCTTGTTTCCTAACACTTAAAACTTACGATCTATCTATGTAATTCAAGGAAGAAATATAATATATTAACAAACTAACTAGTGGACAATATCTAAAAACTTAATGCTAATACTGTATAACATAAAGAAAAGATCAATTTGCTACTAATATAATAAGCAGATGCATCCCAGTAATTACCCACGCATGAAGCCAATGTAAGAGGAAATTATCCCCCGTTTTGACTTTGACAAGGACTGATAACAATAAGAGAGTATATACCTTTGTATATAGTCCCGCCGTCGTTGCTATCTTCATCTCTGCAATCAATTGCTGATCATGATCACCAGCGACCACGATTGAATTTGAATATACTGACGATCACGCATGTATGATGGATCGCAATGCTTGTTCGGAGTGGATGTTTGAACAAAACGAAGACAGTGGTTCCACCTTCGACAGCAACCCATGGCAATTTTTTTAAACATCAAGGGAGGCAACAAAAATTTGCCTCCAAACAGAGATCAAAGGGGGCGAGCAGTTTATCGCCTCTAATGTCATGATCAACGGGGCGAGTTAAGTACTCGTTGCTGATTGTATTATCAATGGGGCGAGTTTATCAGTTGCTCTTTAATTTATGATCAATGGGGGCGAGGGTTTTAGTCGCTGCTGTTTTTTTCGATCAACGGGGGCGACTCCGGATATTTTGCCTCCGTTGGTATGTTGCCTACGTCAGCCTACGACATCTATGGGGGGCATATGATATAGGTCGCCTTGGTTGCTTAGTGTCTAATGGGCGAGTTCAGGCGCCTTTCTGTAGATTATGTTGTTATATTTATATTATTAGTTATATTATTTGTATGTTAGCTGATTAGTTATACGCTGCGTTTGGGTTGTTGACCGTTGGTCTTGCTGGTATAAGTCTTGTATAGTCAGAGTGCAATGTAGATTAGTGTCGTGAGTGGTTTGGGATTCTAGGGTTTACTCTGTATCATCTTTTTCTTCTTCTTCGTGAGTTCAATCCAAGCCTTCCACGTTGTGTACCAGTTTCAATTGTTTTTCATGGTATCAGAGCAGCGGATCATGGGATCTTGTCTCTGGATTTCCTCTCGCAGCTAAACAATCCTCTCCTTCCTTCTTTTACCAAATTCGATATCGCGATGGCGACCTTGGTTTTCTCTCGATTCTTGCTGGGTTTTTCACGATCTTGCTCCTTTCTTTCTTCCTCGACATCGGTCATCTCTCGCTTCTCCAGTGACGAATCATGAATACGCCACCGGAAGACAAAGACAAGAACAAGGAGAAAGAAATCGTCAACGAATCTGAAGCTGGAAATAGCAGCAACGGTGGAAATATCAATGTCGGAGATCCACTGTACCTTTCTAATTCCGACCAGCCAGGACAATCCCTTGCCAGCAAGTACGATGGAGGCCCAGGGTTTACCTGAGATACTTACTAAATGTAAAAGATTTATAAGGTTTGGGGTGGTAATGTAATTACCGAGAATTAAGGGTAGTAAATGGAGTTTAGTAAAGTCCTTAAGTTATTAGAAATTTTAGAAGTTTATTTGGTTAAATTGGAGTTTCATGTGAATTATATAAGTATAATATATGGTATTTTATGACATTGATAAATAGGTAACAAAATTATAAAAACCGTGAATGTAAAAGAAGTATAAGGTTAGGAATAATGTTTATAACCTTTTGGTATAGTTTGGTAATTTTTGGAATGGTATATAAGGTTTTATAAAGATATATGTATAATATATAGTTTAATGGGGTTAGGAAACTATGTATTATAAATTGGAATAGAAAGTGAGTTTATAGAAGTTTAGTGGTTGTAAGTGAAAACCGAAATACTAAGGCTATTTGGTATTTAAAAACAAGATATAACTATAGGTTATAATTGTTTTAATGGTTTAAATGTCATAAGATATGTTATATAACTATAAGATGACATTATATAATTAAGAGGTGGATTTTATAAATATTTAAGAACATAGGTGCTGTTCGAAAATAATAACATTTTTAAATGGAATTTATAATATGGTTTTTAATGTTAAAGAGTTATAACATTTATAATATAAGAGATATTCATTAAAAAGAATGAATATAGATTATAAGACTTACCATATAATAAATAGTTCCATAATACACACATATAAATAATATATGTAATAGTGTAGAAAATGTGATATGGTTCAATAATCTTAAGTTATCGTAATTAAAATGACAATAGTTAAGGGGAAAAGAATTATAAACATTAGATATGGAAATTCTAAAGTTAAGAGTTAAGAGTTCATGGGGTAATAAGTATCCCAGATATTAAGAGTATAGTTTACAGATGAATTATACCACATGAAATATAAAAAAAAAAGGAGACAAACCTTAGGAAAAAAATAAATACTAAGGTAAGATGCATAGTGCATGACAAAGGATCACACATACAATAATGAAACAAACTGTATGATGTACAAACAAACATTAAGTTACATGCGATAACAAGTTTAACAAACAACTATACTAATATACAAACAAGACTACGCATGTAATGTAACACCTTTCCCAATCTCGAGTTAAACCTAGAACCCGACAACATTGATAGTTAATAACGGGGGGTTAACCGGGAGGTGTTAGTGACGGTACGGGGTACCGTAGGATTGTGTTGTTATACAGTATGCTAATCAGTAGCATTGTGTATTGTTTAGTTCGTTAGAGACTACACAAGGAGCATAGGATCTTGCTGATTCATACTCCACCGTAATACATCAGGGTGAACGGTATGTGTTATGTGTCTCTGATTGTCTCTGAGGGCTTCCTCAGTTCAGACTTCTGTGTGATCTGTGATAAGATTGTTTGTCTGAATGGTTAATTGAATATGCATGAACTGTATATTTATAGCTGCTTATTATTACTGTTGTTGAGTAAACAGTACCGGTTCGTATATATGAACCAATATATATATAAAACGAACTAGCGGCTATGGTGCTATCTTATATGAAATATAAGGATCGTCAGAAAACGTTGTAGCACTAGGATAATAAGATATAACATATTATCCGAGACTTTATACGGAGCATTGGCCTTTCTATACGCCGCTCTCGTATCTAACACTGGATCCCGAGTTACAGACTCTGGATTGGATAATGACCTTAGTCTGCTGTGTTGTGTTAGTAAAATTTGGTAATGCGATGCGATGGAATAAATAATTAATTAAGATGGAAAGTAAAGCCAAGAGGATGTGGCTCTTGGTGCGCGCTGTGATCACAAAAACGATACCAGGATGTCCGCGTACGGGTCCGCAAGTATCAAGAAAATTTCCCGTGAGCTAGAATGGCTCGTTGGTCGGAGACTCTACCGTGGGAGTGCTACTGCCGTGGGTGACCCGCCAGAACATATGGGTACTAGAGACATGTCGTTCTAACGAGACATTGTCACTAGGTATAACTGAACAAATAATATGGTTGAGAATTATACAGTGGCGAACAATATTGGTTTCTACACCATGGACGAGAGTTAATACTTGTTTATCATTCTCGTTGTTTCGCTTGGTGGTTCAATGGTTATACTTATGGTTATATATATGTGTTGATGGTTGTGTTATTGTATGGATATTACTGTTAATTGATTTACAGTTTTAAATATTAAAACGGTATTGCATGTAATGAACCTCATGCTCTCGACCAAATAATTGAGGGGTCTTTGGGGGCATGACGGGGCATGTGATGACATACTCAGCAGGGGCTGATTCCATACCACAAACCATCTTTATTTCAGGTGATTAGCTGGTGGGTCGCAGCGAGGGCCATTGTTATAATACGGTTGGCTTAGACTTGGTACGGTGTGATACTCAGGTTATTTTGGACTCGGGTTGTGTAACCGAGGTGTATTGGTTTAGATGCTCACGGTCTGTAATAATTGTTGATGTTAGTTTTGCTTTAAGTTGGTTAAGTTCTACTATCTATCTCTTGTGGTCACTGCGGGAATACGTTTCGCAAGTTGATTGACAGGTAAAACGTATCACCCGTATGGGCGAGTGATAACTGTGACACCATTAGGCGATATAGTTTATTATTTACCGCGCGAGTATTATTGTGCGCGCCATTTATAGGATTATTAGGAACCGACTTAGTAGGGGTGTTACATTACCCGTTGGAAGCACCAAGTGGAAATTGCCTTGGGGGCAAAGAATAAACTGGGCTTCGTAGAAGGAACCGTGGTGAAGCCGACTGATAACGACGACGATCTTTAGGCCTGGAAGCGATGCGACAGTATGGTGAGGGCGTGGCTTCTTATGAGTCTCGACAAACGCGTTGCCGACACCGTGCTCTTCAGATCCTCGGCCGCCAGAAATCTGGAAAGATCTTTGTGCGAGGTATGATCAAGTTGATGCGACGCGTTGTTTGAGCTAGAAAGACGGCTCGTGAACACGACGCAAGGTGGGGAAAGTATTGGAGACTACTTCGCGAAACTCAGAGGAATCTGGGATGAATTGGAAGCAACTACAACCCTCCCCATTTGCCCCTGTGCAACCGATAAAGCCTTCAAAGATTACATCAAAACCCAGCGCCTGATAAAATTTCTCATGGGTTTGGACGAGAAGTATGCTGGTGCCCGAGAGAGTATTCTGATGATTGCGCCTCTCCCCAGTATAGAACAAGCCTTTTCCATCCTCATTCAACAAGAAAGGCAAAAGGCCTTCACCACCAACACCCCTGTCGAGACAGAAACCCCTGTGGCCTTCTCTGTTAGCCAAACGAAGAAGGGTTTTGGCCGTGGGCAAGGAAATGGGGGGCAGACGAAATTTCATCCAGTGCACGTACTGCCACAAGCCAGGACATTCAGAGGAGAAGTGTTACCAGAAGAATGGCTATCCTCCAGGGGGTGGCGAGTGGCAAAGGAGAAGCAACACCAGGCGAATGGAGCCAGTGAGCAGAAGGGGGAGCCTAGTAAAGATCCTTTCAATGGAGTCCTTACCACGGACCAAGTAAACCAGTTGCTGAGTTACATCAGCAAATCTCAGATCGTCAACAAAGAACAGTCAAGTTCAGAATCGAACTGCAGTTTCATTGGTATGACCACCTTCCAAAATAACTTCAATTTAACTGGAAGTATTTATAATATATTTATGCTTCTGATAATCATAACATTGAGTTAACTGATTGGGTCATAGATACAGGAGCATCTGATCATATGTGGAAATCTCAGTGTTTTTGTGATGTTACCTTTCTTAATAGACCACACACTGTTGGGATGCCTGATGGGCATCCGCAGTTAGTTAATTTAATGGGAAGTGTTAAAATTAACAATCTGATAACATTGAGAAATGTTCTTTTCGTGTCAAGTTTTAAATTTATTTTGATTTCTGTTAGTAAATTGTCTGAACAAATGAATGCCAAGATTTGTTTTGATTCGAATGGATGTTTCTATCAGGATTGTAACAAAGTGCAGAATTGAAGATTGGTCAGATGCTTAGAGGGCTGTACATTCTTGATAGATTTTGTGATAAGAAAGGAGGTTTTATAATCGTTTAGTCAATTCTGTAAAGAATGATTCTCACTGTAATGACCCTTAAGTCTGTGGCACCTTAGACTAGGACACCTACCAAGAGAGAAAATCTCTAAGTTGGGGCTAGTTGGAGAAAATAATTGTGAGAAATCTTTTGTATGTGAACCTTGTGGTAGGGCCAAAAGCCACAGATTATCTTTCCAATCTAGTTCAATAAAAGCTAAAGACATTTTTGAGTTGATCCATATTGATTTATGGGGTCCCTACAATGAATATACACATGATGGTTTTTGCTATTTTCTCACTATTGTAGATGACAAAAGTCGTGCCACATGGATCCACCTATGCAAGTCCAAATCTGAATGTTTTGGTTTAATTGTCAGTTTCATTTCCATGGTTGAGAAACAGTTTAAGAAGAGTGTTAAATGTGTAAGAACTGATAATGCTCACGAGCTTGGGAGCTCAAAGGTAGGTGCTGAATATTTTAGGTTAAAAGGAATAGACATCAAACAACTTGCACCTACACACCGCAACAGAACGGTGTTTGCAGAACGAAAACATAGACACATTTTGGAGACAGCTCGGGCTTTGATGTTTCATTCACTTCTCCCCAAGAAATTTTGGGGAGAGAGCATTCTTACTGCCACATTTCTTATTAATAGGATGCCCCTCACCAGCATAAACAATAAAACACCCTTTGAAATAATCCATGGAGAAAAACCTGATTACTCCATACTTAGAAGCTTTGGGTGCCTCTGTTTTGCGAATATTAATAAGGATCAGCATGATAAATTCCTATCAAGATCTGTTAAATGTGTTCTTTTAGGGTATGCACAAAAATAAAAAGGCTTATAAACTTTATGACTTAGATAACAACAAGGTGATATTTAACAGAGATGTTTTGTTCCATGAGAAGGTCTACCCTTTCAGATCTGTTAAGGAATTAGTCTTGACACTCCTCCAAGTGACTCCTTCTTGTTTGAGAATGATTCTTTCCTTTTATTAACATTGATGCAAGTGATGAGAATATAAGACAGGAAAGACGAGACAGCAACAGGAAGGAAGGAGGAAACAGGGAAAGTTCTCAAGATTTAGCAGATGGAATTTCCACTGAAGAGAACACCATTGAGGAACCTGCTCCAGAAACCACACCAAGGGAAGAGGCCATAGTCAGGAAATCAGGAAGGGCCAAACACCCTCCCAAATACCTAGAAGACTATGAAGTCGGTTTGGCAACTGTGAAAAAAGATAAGTCCTTCATTAACCTTCTGTAGATACCTTCTCTGAAATATTAAATGACAGAATTTCTGTGCATGTTCTGTAAATATTTGTGATACTAAAGTTGATCCTGATCTTCTTATCATAGATGATAAGGATAGCATAGTTAGGGCAGATTGCTTATTGCTCACAGTAGGAGTCATTCCCTCTGATCATACATGTTTGCATGCAAAGCTTAATAGTGAAACTGAACCTAGCTGCTATGAAGAGGCTGTTAGTGACCCAAGATGGAAAAGGGCCATGGAAGAGGAATTCCTAGCCCTAGAAAAGAACAACACTTGGGATCTTATTAGGGCTCCTAATGGTATTAAACCTGTCAAATGCAAATGCAATGGGTCTACAAGATCAAACATAAGGCTGATGGTAGCATAGAAAGATTAAGGCTAGGTTAGTTGCAAAAGGGTACACTCAAAGATATGGCATAGACTACATGGAAACTTTCTCTCCCGTAGTGAAATTCACTACTATCAAAGCATTAATCATTGTTGCTACCAAGAGGGACTGGGTAGTTAGCCAACTGGATATAAATAATGCTTTTCTTCATGGGGACTTAGAAGAAGATGTCTATATGGAAATCCCTCTAGGCCATAAAGAGGAGAAATCTGGAAAGTTGTGCAAACTGAACAAATCTTTGTATGGCCTGAAACAGGCTTCTAGACAGTGGCATCACAAGTTAAGTATTCTGCTTAAATCTTTGGGTTTTTACACAGTCTCTTAATGATTATTCCTTATTCTTTAGAGTGAGAGGAGAGGAGAAGAAAGTTGCTACCTTGCAGTTTATGTGGATGATATCCTGCTAACAGGAAATGATCATACACTAATTGAATCTGTCAAGAAGGCACTGAACCAAAAGTTTAGGATTAAAGATCTGGGCAGATTGAATTACTTTCTGGGGATGCAATTTATTCACACAACAGAGGGTATTGTTCTTATGCAGAAAAAATACTGTGAGGATTTACTAAAAGAATTCAATACATCTGATGATAAGGTCTCTGTCAGTCCCCTAAATACTAATCTCAGACTTATGAGTAATGAAGGAAAAGCTTGAAAGACCCTTTTGCCTACCGCAGGTTGGTAGGAAAGATTAGCTACTTATCCCACAGTCGACCAGACCTTTGCTTTACAATACAAGTTCTGAGTCAATTTCTTGGTAGTCCCACAGATGTGCATTTTAAAGCTGCTTTGCATGTGTTGAATTATATTAGAGGAACTATGAATTATGGATTGCTGTTCAATACAAAAGAATGATTTTTCCTTAACAGCTTCTGTGATTCTGATTGGGCAGGATGTCCAAACACAAGGAGGTCCATCAGTGGCTTCTTCATACAGCTTGGAGGATGTCCTCTCTCATGGAAGTGCAAGAAACAGACTACCGTAGCCTTGTCTTCTGCAGAGGCTGAATACAGAGCCATGAGGAGTGTGACCGCGGAACTCAGTTGGATTACAAGGCTGGTGCATGAACGTGGAGAGTAGAGAACATCATTCCAGTCCCTGTGAAGTCTGATAGTCAAGCCGCCATATACATAGCCCGCAATCCAGTCCTCCATGAGAGGACGAAACACATAGAGCTGGACGTTCATTTTCGTTCGACAAAAAACTGCAAGATGGCATGATCAAGCTGGAGTTCGTGAGCTCTAAGGAGCAGCTTGCAGATGTGTTAACAAAGGCTCTGCCTGGAAGGCTTATCCATTGCAAGTCAGAAAGATGGGCTTGAAGACAGAAGCAGAGTAGTGCAGCGGCTGTTTGATCCTTACTGTTTTTCAAATCTTAGCAGGCTTCTCCTCCTAAGCTTTGAGGGGGGCTGTTAGATTATGTTGTTATATTTATATTATTAGTTATATATTTGTATGTTTAGCTGATTAGTTATACGCTGCGTTTGGGTTGTTGACCGTTGGTCTTGTTGGTATAATAAGTTGTATAGTCAGAGTGCAAGGTAGATTAGTGTCGTGAGTGGTTTGGGATTCTAGGGTTTACTCTGTATCATCTTTCTTCTTCTTCGTGAGTTCAATCCAAGCCTTCCACGTTGTGTACCAGTTTCAATTGTTTTTCACATGACGATCTACGGAGGCAACCTATTTAGTCGCCCCCATTGTTTTATAAGTAAACTTTCGCAAAAACAAACGCTCTATTCTCGACTTGACCGATCTGCTTGCTTTCTATACTACTTCTTCAGCGCTTCCTATTCTCGAGTTGACCTCATTCTCCATCCTCCTTCATTCCGTTGAGTGCAACTATGAGCTCCAACTTTATCATCTACTCTAGTTAAATTTGGGGAAATTTTGGAAATTTGGGTTCTATCTCCATCTCTATCATCTCCAGCAGTGGGCGGTTCATTATCCCAGTAATTACCCACATGAAGCAATGTAAGAGGAAATTATCCCCCGTTTTGACTTTGACAAGGACTGATAACAATAAGAGAGTATATACCTCTGTATATAGTCCCGCCGTCGTTGCTATCTTCATCTCTGCAATCAATTGCTGATCTTGATCACCAGCGACCACGATTGAATTTGAATATACTGACGATCACGCATGTATGATGGATCGCAATGCTGTTCGGAGTGGATGTTTGAACAAAACGAAGACAGTGGTTCCACCTTCGACAGCAACCCACTCACGAGCATCCTACATCTCAGTTTGAAGCGCGTGCGATGGTGGATGACTGGGATTATGATCCTACCGCTTCCGGTTGACGAAAAGAAAAGGAACAGTACAATGGTTGGCGAGGAAAGGAATACCGTGGGGGGAGCACGAGAATGGAAGAGATGAAGCTTGCTTCTGTATCAATTCCTGACGCGAGTAGTGGTGGCTCTGGATCTCCTTTAAACCCCAGCGTCTGCGTTCTCCGTCTATGGCAGTCGAAGAAGAATCCCGTTCAGCGAAGATTGAAGCGTTTAAAGGTGCTGGACCAAGATAGTTTCGTTATTTGCTGACTTGGTTTGATGGCAGATGTATGAGCTTGAATGAGGCAGTGGGTGAAAGAGGAGCTAAGAGTGGTAGCTCGTTGAACAGAGGAACAAGGCAGGACGCAACAAGATGGTGGAGAACATGAATGGTAGTGGACGGAAATGAATAGAAGGGATTAGTGTTAAAAGCAGATGGAAACATGAGTTTTTCCCTTCAAACTCCATACGCTATAGCTTTGTGTTGGTCTACTCGTGTTCTATGTGCCGAGTGGTGGGGATTGTAAAATGAGTATGGCAGATGAGATACTTGGTGTAGAACTGGACACACAGATGAGACAGAACAAGATAGACGAAACACCACGAACACCAAGTTTAACGTATTGCAGAGGAACGGGGGGTGAAGCACAAGAAGAGAAAAAAAACTCTTTCTATGTATACTCTCAAGTAATTTGTCTCCTCCCTTCTGGTGCATTAGAGCTCTCTATATATACAATCGTCAGATTCAAAACTATCAAACAATATGGAAGATAAGGGCTAGAATCAAAACAAACAAATAGGTTAGAGATTAACAAGGAAAAAAAAAAAACAAGCAAGCTAAAAAGAGAGAAGAGAAAAAGAAAATAAGAGAAGAAGCAAAATTGAAAGTATTCTGATTTTTTTCATTTTTCACTACCTAATCATACGTACTAAAAAGAAAGAAATAATTTCAGAAGATTTTTTTCCTATGCAAAACAAAACTACTAGCAAAATATGAAGGATGCATTTTTCTTCTTTTTTTTGAATTTTGAAGATAAACATGTAAGTAGTTACGAGAATTAAAAGGGATATGAATGAACAATAATAAAAATGAGAGATTATCTAGAAAGAAAAGGAATGGATAAAATTAAATAAAAAAAGGAGAGATTACAATTTTTGTTTTGTTTTCTTTTTCTTTTTGAAATCATGTTAAAAAAATAAATGGAAATAATCAACAATAAAAAAAAGAAAAAGAAAAGAACATTTTTTTTGGGATTTTTACTTTGCAAATAAAATCTGATTTCAAAAATTTGAAATAAAAGAGAAAAGAGAAGAATGAAGAATTAAGTAGAAAGCAAAAAACTGCAAAAGCTTGTTTATCAAAAGCCCGAACCATTGACCTCTTGCACATTCTCTATAAGCCTTACCACTATGCTACTATGACTTCCTGTTACACGTGCTACTTTTAAGTTTCCACGTTATCCCATATCACCTTGAAGCCCCTATTTTCTCCAAAACAGGATAAATATCCATTAGGTAAAAAAAAATGACAATTTTTCCCTTAGCCATGTGTCGACCCTAGAAAAGCCTTGTTCACGTATAAAAGAGGGTACAAATTTTGGGGATAACAGATTGCCCCCCGTCAACTTGATTTTGGAATGTCAATGAAAAGTCAAGTTGACGCTTGAAATACCCGAAATCTTTACCAACCTTGTCTCATCTTGCTCGTCCCTTTACCTGTGTTCAGAGGTGTTTTGACTACCTTGAAAAGATGCTTGAGCTTACCGAGCTATTCGAAGGTGATAGTGACCTAATGAGATGCATGTCATTGTACCAAGGCACTTCTTTGGGCCCAAACCTATCCAAGTGAGAAAATTCAAGCAAGTATCCAGGTGCTTCTGGGGACTAGAACCCATCCTCTATATGCAAAATATGTAAGAGATTCGATGCTTTTGAGAACCAAAACTCATTCGAAAGAATGCAAGATTGTGATGCAGTTCGGAAGCTTATAGGGACCAAAACCCGTTCAAAAGAAAATAACTCGGATGCCTCTGGGGACCGAAACCATTCAAAAAGAAAATAACTCGGATGCCTCTGGCGACCGAAACCCATTCAAAAAGAAGAAAATAACTCGGATGCTCTTGGGGACCGAAAACCCATTCAAAAAGAAAATAACTCGGATGCCTCTGGGTGACCGAAACCCATTCAAAAAGAAATTAACTCGGATGCCTCTGGGGACCGAAACCCATTCAAAAAGAAATTAACTTGGATGCCTCTGGGGACCGAAACCCATTCAAAAATGCTCCATGTTGGTTTTCCAAGGGGACTTATTGCCATCGCCCGCCAACTGGGTTGTTGGGATGAACTTCTGGTTTTCACAGGGGACTTATTGCCATCGCCCGCCAGTTGTTATCAAAAAAGTTGACATAGAAATGAGGACTTATTGCCATCGCCCCGTCAACTTGTACACATTGGCCAGTATACACCCTGCTTCAATTCAACGGGCAGCATACCTCTACATGTACTCGTACACATTGGCCAGTATACACCTGCTTCAATTCAACGGGCAGCATACCTCCACCTGTACTCAACCACTCGTACACATTGGCCAGTATACACCCTGCTTTAATTCAACGGGCAACATACCTCCACCTGTACTCGTACACATTGGCCAGTACACACCCTGCTTCAATTCAACGGGCAGCATACCTCCACCTGTACTCAACCACTCGTACACATTGGCCAGTACACACCCTGCTTCAATTCAACGGGCAGTATACCTCCATCGGTACTCAACCACTCGTACACATTGGACAATATACACCCTGCTTTAATTCAACGGGCAGCATACCTCCACTTGTACTCATACACATTTGCCAGTACACCCTGCTTCAATTCAACGGGCAGCATACCTCCACCTGTACTCAACCACTCATACACATTGGCCAGTATACACCCTGCTTCAATTCAACGGGCAGCATACCTCTACTTGTACTCGACCACTCGTACACAATGTCCAGTATACACCTTGCTTCAATTCAACGGGCAGCATACCTCCACCTGTACTCAATAAAAACCATGCTTACTGGTTCGGTGCAAGACATATCAAACAAACGTACTGTCTCAATAAACACAAGCTTAATGACTAAATCAATGTGCGAAATTGACTCAATGTTAATGTTAAACAAACTGTCTGACTTTGTAACACCCCAACCCGAAATCCAATAAACTGAACGGCGATCACTCCCAAATAAAATACAACTGCAGCGGAAATAAATGCAAAAACCGGGCGGTATTACAATGCCGTTGGCCACCTTATGACCAACAAGGCTAAATCCAAATACAATCTCCAAAGTCACGGTCTGAATACGAATACAATCCGTGAAATACCCCAAACCTGAAATGTGGTTTAAATATCAAACTATGTTATATAAAGGCTAAAAGTGCCTTAGAAACATCAGTGGACAATTTAAAATATAGTAAAGTGCAATAAAGCACTAAGACACAGTATGAGCAAAAACATGCTCTAAGCTGATGGTGAACTTGGTTAGGACCCAAAGAGCCTACCAAGACTTAATAATATTCAATTATGAATTAATAGGGCTAATTAAGTCCTTAGGAAACTTTGGTAGACAATGAAACCAAAAAAACACAAATAAATACCTTAAAGTCAATAAGAGCAAAAATGTGCTCTAAGCTTGGGATAAATTTGTATAAGACCTAATGGTTATACATATGCCTTACAAATATGTTAATGAACATATTAAATCAATTACCAAAGAAAACCAAGCTTGAAAACAAGTTAGAACACAAAATGTGCTTTAAGGAGTCTTAAAGCACGTTTTTGAAAAATTGTCTTGTAAATGAGTTTTGAATGGCTAATGTCCATCATTACTCTTAAATATATATGTGTACTATATAGTATCACATTTGGGTGGCTATATCAATGGGAAATCAAAAATTTCACTTCTATGTGCCTTAGTTTGTGAATAGTAAATTTATAAGCTAGTTTGTAACATATAATGTTATAAGTAATTAAATGAGTCAATAAAGACTATATTACCCTTCTAACTAAATGGTGGCCGGTTTTTGTAGTAGTGAGTCACCAAGTTGTAAAAGAAATCAAATAAGTAAAGTAAAGCTTAAAGTAAAGTACTATTTTGCTTTATAACATAAATATCTCAAAAGCAAACTCATCTTCTCACCTTCTCTTCTTTCTTCATTCACACGGTTTCACCTTCTTCATTCTCCCTTCTTGCTGTTCTCTCTCGGTAATACACAATACCACCATGGAAGTCATCTTTGACCACATGTAAAACCTAGCTCACTTAACCAAATCAAAAAACAAACACCACCATTCTCTTCCTCTCATCAGCTCTTCATTCCTATCTTCTCAAAACTTCAAGAGCCCATTTCGGTGCCATGGAGTTCCACCATTGATGGAGCTTGAGCTTGTCTTTCCACATATTATTGATCTCCTTTGCTCCTAGGTAAGGAATCTCAAAGAAAAATCATGTTTCCTCCATGTTTTCATGTTGACCGAAAATTCACCTCACCATGGTGTATTTACCTTGCTTGTTTTAGCTTCATTTGAATCTTCCAAGGGCTAGGAGGAGTCCTCTCTTGATACTTATTCAAGTTCTCTTCCAATTCCAAGGTAAAACAATTACCTTAATGTGTTAAAACAATATGTGTAACTAGGGTTTATAATGAGATGAAGCATAATGCTTGAATACTCATTCTATTATTTGTACATTGTTTAGAAGTTGACAAACAACCAAACACCCCACCGGTTTTACAAGGAAACAAGAAAGAAGTTTGTGAGGAAAAGAGGTAAACAAGCTATCTCAATGTAGTTTAAATGCCTTAGGAAAATGAGCTTGATTTGCTTAATAAAATACCTAAGGAGCCAATGGTGAATGAGCTAGTAAAATGCTCTCAAGGAGTTATTAAAGGAATATGTATTGTTGGATGTATTTGCAGGTCAAAGGCATTATTTATGTGGGGAATTCAGTGTTTAAGGTTATGCAATTTAAGGGCCTAAGAGCCATGTTATTTAAGGGCCTAAGTGCCAAGCAATTTAAGTTATGCACTATATTGTGATGTAGTGCTTAATGTGTGAAGTTTGTGTGTAAAAATGTTCTTGATGGATTTTAGGTGTTCTTGCATGAAATGAGGTAAAAACCTAAGTGTTTGGATGTGAGTAAATACAAGAGAAGCTATGGCCAAATTTGGGAAATGTGTAAGAAGTTCTAAGTGTTTTAAGTGAGTTTTGGTGAACTAGGAAGTGTTAAAGGTGAATAAATGTTTACTTGAGAAGAAAGCATGTGTAAGGTGATTTAGAGTGATGCAAGGATTTAGGTGTTATCTTGGAAGTTCTAGGAATTCAATGTGTGTTTGAGGATGTATTTAAGTCTTGGAGGAGTTTGTTTAAGGTTTAGGTAATGTTGATATCCAAGGAATAAGTAATGTTTAGGTAAAATGTGGAAAGGAGGTTAGTTAGTAAGAAAAGAAGTTGAGAGAAGATGTTAAGGTGTAGAGGAAAAACCTTGGTGTAGTGGTCATTATTGGTGAACTACCACTTATGAATCTTAAGGAGAAAACATCCCAAGTGCTAGGAACTTTGTAAGAAGTTTGTGAATGATAAAATGGTTTGGTGAGTGCTTTAAAGAGTTAGTACATGGATAAAGGTGTGTTGAAGTGCCCAAATGAGGTTAAGGTATACTAGGATATATGGGGTGAAGTTTGGAGTTGAATGTAAAAAGGGAAACAAGGATTGGGGCAGACCGGACTTGCGACCGGACTTGCAAGTTCGGTCGGGCCCAGTTTACCCTGCGAGAATTAGCTTCTGGAATGGACCGGACATAGGACCGGACTTGGCAAGTCCGGTCGGGCTAAATTTACAAGGGAAGAAAACTCTCTGGAATGGACCGACATAGGACCGGACTTACAAGTCCGGTCGGAGTAGAAAAATTTGACGGAAATGTGTTCTGAATCGACCGGACTTGGGAGTCCGGTCGGCAAGTCCGGTCGGACCAAAAACATGGTTTAAGGTTAGGAAATGATATGTAATGATGGGGATTGATAGGTAATGATGTTATAAGGTGTTAAGGACATGTTAGGTGAGTTTTAATGGCAATTAAGTGGGGGAAAAGTTGTACCAAAATGTAAAAGTAAACAAGTTAAAATGTAAAGTTATGTAAACAAGTTAACGGGGAAAGTTAAGCATTAGACATTAATAATCAAGCAAACCCCGATGTTAATAAAAACACATGTGTGTTAACAGTTGTTCAAGAATCGCTCGAGGAACATAAGTGGACGTGGTAAAGTGGACTCCGGTGACAGGTATGGTTTTCTTGCAACCTGTGTCCTACCGGATTACACCGGCTTGTATGCCAATGTGTTTTTCTGTATGTTTGCCACGTTGTAAGATAAAACATGTAATGAGTTTACAGTAATTCATTTATGTGGCGTGTTCAACTCCGATACCATTTAACCTCGGAAGTGTTAACCTTAGTTAACTGAGTTAGGATCACATGAGAGTTCGGTATTCGGGTAAACGACCCGAACCATGGGACGTACTAACCACGGCTATGCGTGCGTTAATGTGTGATATGTGTATGTGAATGTAGGGATCTCCCTTGTGTGTTTAACCCAGTTGTAATACTGTATGGTGTGTAGTCATGATAGACTCCATAGTGGGGTTCTAACTAATATCTAAAGTAAGTATGTACTAACAGTGGTGAGGAATCCGGTTTGGCCGGTCGCGCGTTGTTTGGGAGAGGGTATCCTTCCTAGCCTTACCCTTCTCTTTGTTATGGTTGTTTCCCTCACGGTTATGATCTCCCATTAGCTTACTCCAAGCTTAGCTATTCTGACTTATGATCGGTTTAGGGGAACATGTGTTGTGTGGTGTGTTCGGGCCTCCAAACCCGAAACGCCTTAACTTAAGTTACTCGTCCAACTATTAGGACGGTAATGAGTGTTGTTGTTATTGTATAACGAGCTTATCATGAGACTGGCAACATTCTCTAGGCTCACCAGTGTATAAACAATGTTTGGGTCGGTTCCTAAGAGAACCACTCCAGTTATGTTATGTATTGTTGTGATGCAATATCTATTGCGGTATTATGTTGTGCACGTGGAAACGTGCAAAGTGTTGTTAAGTGTTGTATGTAGTGTATGTTGTAGGTTGTATAATGTGGAGTGTGTGGATCATGGATATGATTCCTAGTTTGTGATAAGAGGCGTTTAAGGATAACCCGATTTAAGGGTATGTGTCGTCTAATAAGGAAGTAGCTCTATTAGAGGAGGAACACTCTAGGGATGATGAATACTATGAGTGACTTATTAAGTAAGGATATATTATCCGTTTGTTGAGCCCGTAAGGCGAATGTTATGTGATGTGTGTTCACTGTTACATGCATGATTTAAATATAATCAACCGCATGCTAAGACGACAAGTAGTTGTGCGTGGCCCGGTAGCATGTGGGCTGCGGGATTACCATACCAGCAAAGGTGCTGAGCCCCTTGGGGGCACCCTTTCTCTTCTTTTCCTGTTTCAGGTACAGAGAGCTGGAAGCCGTTCGAGAGTAGGACGGGGTAGACATTGTACATGGGTAATCATTAAGTGTAGGTATACAGTAGGTGTAGTAAGACCGAAATTGTTGTCGGCACCAGTTTATAAATACTCGGTATAGTGAAAGTTGTACGTTGTTGTTGTTGTTAATGGAAAGGGATAGTAATGTGTAGTCGCTCGGGAATTTAGCCCATCAGACCGGTACAATGTATGTGTATTAGCCTTGTTAGCACGTGGGTGGTTACGGGTGTAACACCAGCGAGTTGAGTTATTTGATGAGTTGTGTATTCCGCTGACAGATTGTTGTTATATTTGTTGTTGGATGGGTGTTACAATCCGAGATACTAGGAATCAAACTCAAATGTAAAATACTTAAGTAAACAAATATCTAGAAGAAGACTCCCATAGCTTGAATCTACCCCACCTACACTCGGTGTGGTAATCTTCTCAACTTCAGGTACCTGAAAAATGGGGGTGCCCCCAAAGGGGCTCAGCAAACAATGCTGGTATGGAAAACGTTCAGCCCATCGTCTACCGGGCCACACCAACTACTTTGTCGAACACATGCAGTTCATTTTTGTAAAGCTGTAAACAAGCATAGTCTGATAATAACAAGTATCCATACAAGGACAATAATGTCACATAGAACAAGACTTCAGAAGGTCAAGTTAGCTGAGCTGAATCATTTGATAGCTGTCGGGTCCACACAGTGGGACTGACAGATGTATAAAGCATATCAATATAGTGGAGGTATAGTGACCCGTATAGAGAAAGGTGGGCAGTTAGTCCCCAAGAGAGATACGTAGTTAAACCCTGTACTGAGAGCTGATGGGAAATAGAACCCACGAGAGGAATAAAGTCTCCCTCTCCACTGAACTGATGGGCATTAGAAACCGAGAGGAATAGAGTCTTCCTCTCCACTGAAATGTTCTGTCGCGACGTATAACTGAATAGGAGACGACCTGAGACAGGTACAACTCCTGTAGCATGCATGGCCAGATCCAACTGGGCTCCTCGTTCTCGTAGTATAGAGTTGTTAAGTGTCATATAAAGACGTTAAACAAGAACACAATGTGTATTGTCAATTATCACGTTTAGGATAATGACGTTTGTTATAAAGTGAAGTTAGTGAGAGACTTGAGTACAAGTCCTCGGTATACTGAAGCGCAGGTATTTAATCCACTGGTATAGTAGTGTTTGTATGCGTGGGACATACACGTTGTAAGTCAGCATCATTCACGCACATAAAATAATACAACAATGCACAAGAGTAAACAACATTTACATTAATTATCTTGGTCGTTATTTCAAAAACACAGATAGCACACAAGCCGGTGCAATCCGGTAGAAAAACAGGTTGCAAGAATCCCATACCGTTCACCGTAGACTGTACTTGTTAATTCCCGGTCAACGTCTGGTCAAACAAAGTCCTAGAATAGGATTAACTGAGAGGGTTAATTTATGTTACCCTTATAATAATTCTATTGGATCTTTTAACAAATCTCGTATTTGTTATTTCATGTGAGGTTTATTTCTTTTAATTACCTCATGATTTAATATAAACTTATTTGTTATTCCTTTTTGATTTATATAAATCCTTTAATGTACATATATGTATTCATATATTCATGTACTATATTTGTGTTTATTTTAATTGTCTAGGTGACATAACAACTTAAAATTTTCTTAACTGTATTTAAATGTCTTACAATGACATAATATTCTCATAATCTCATTATTCTCCTTTTAGTCATAAATATATTATTGTTCTTCCTTTAACTTCCTTATAACTATATAAGCCATAGTTCTAATTCCATAATCCCTTAATTAAAATTCTTTCTTCTAATTCCTCCAAATGTCCATATAGGACTATATTTATTTAAATCTAAATTATACCCTTATATTTGGTTATTTACAAAACAACCACATTAATTCATAAACTTTACATTTAAATTCTAATCTCTTTATATATATAGTTTAATTCCTTATTTAATTAAATCACAAAACTACCATTAATATTTTGGTATATACTTTTAAATATTGTAACTTTGAAAATTACAACTTAGCCCCTCTTAAGTCTCGGCCTATATATAATATTCCTTATAATTGCAATTTAGCCACAAAATCTTATAATCTTTACATAATGCCTTATAAACTATAGTTTTAATTCTAATTCTCCATAAATGCCGAATATATTATATTAAATTCTTAAATTACCAATCTAACCCCAATGAATTTCGGCTTTGTCATTTAATCTTCCTTAATTACATTTTCATCCCAAAACTTTATAATATTCTTAATAACTTATAAACTATAGTCTAAATATTTAATTCCTAAAATTTCGAAGGTGAACCTATTAAATCTCTTAATTATGAATTCGCCCTTTTATGTTCTAAACTTTCATAACAACTTTTATAAATTACATAATAGCCCAAAACTTATAAAAAGTTATTTTAAAGCTTGTTTAAATTATCTAAAATTCTAAACTTAATTCCTAACCTTATATTATATCATAACTACACCAAACACCCCTTAGCTCTCGGCTTTCACAATAAATGCACTAAACTTTGTAAAAATTACATTTAAGCCACATAACTTAGAATTAGCCATTTAAGCACTAATAAAATATTTTTAACTCACCAAACTTTATAGTATAAGTTTATATACATAAGTAGCTCATAAAAATCTATTTTTCACTTAGCAATTCGGCCATAATTAAATAGTTACCTATATAGTATATAAAAGTGGATTTATATGTCATAATAAATATACATAAATTCATAGGAGTCATATAACTCATGTAAAATTATTGTAATGTCTTATATAAATTCTTAGCTCAAAATAAGTACTTTTGCCTTGATAATTCGGCTTGAAGTGTATGTAACTTAGGTAAATTTTGTGACACAAAAATGTGTCTTAAGGTAAATATTTTCCATATAAGTTATAGATTATATTTTTGGCATATAATACTATATAGTTTCGGTTTTAACTAACCTAGGAGATGTACATAATTTTTGTATAATTTTTAGAAGCTTAACAAAGCTTAAACTTAAATATTAGCTTAGTAAACTTACTTCTTAACAAAGGTGGTTAAGTGCTTGAATCTTCTTGAATCTCCAAGCTTTCTCCAAGGTAATATTGATGCTCCACTTCGGTTATATGCAAGTGGTGAAGGTGTTTAGGAGTTAGATCTTCAATAAAGATCTTAAGTAGATTTGTAAGTAGTTTTACAAGAATTTACCTTAGCTTTTTCTCCTTATAATTTGGCTCACCAAAGGTAGATGAAGAACAAATTTTCCTTCATCAAAATGGAGAAGAAAAGGACCTTAGAAGAAGTAGAACTTGGTTACACATAAAATGTGCTTTAAGGATTTTCAAGCATTAAAACTACCTTAAGATAACCTTGAGATGCTCCTTGGATTAATGTTGGTTTGGACAACCTCCTTGGATAACTAATTGATGCCGAACCCTTGTTGATATGCTAGGAAGAGTTTTGCTTCAAGGTTTGACAAGAAATGCTAGGAAATTACCTTAAAGATGAAGATAGAAGTTAAAACTCCATTAATGGACTTAAGAGCTTCAAAGGAAGAAGATGAAGCAAGAAGAGAGAGGAGAGAGCCTTACCAATTCGTGGATGAAGAGGGCAAGGAGAAGAATGAGACTCACGAATTGTATAAGGTAGAAATGCATTTGGAATTTGATTTTTGCTTTGTCAATTTTTAATGTCAAATGACTTTACTTTTCCTTAGTTTATTACATGGGTTATTGGCTCAAAAAATGCCCATGTTCTCTGCATGATTTCGGACATGTGGTGTGTGACAAGGCAAGAGTTGGAAAGAAAATGATTGTGAGCTAGAAGACAAGGTAAGAAAGGTAAGGTATATTCTCTTGATTTTTCTAAGTTATGACTTGTCTTCTTCTTCATTGTGTGCACGATTTCAAGGGCTGAATGGGGGCTCAATCAGTGTTGAAGAGTCAAGGACAAGCATGTTAGGTCACATGGAAAAGAAGGAATAAAAAAAAGTGGATTCTAGATCTACTTTTTGCCTTTTCTCATTTGTTTTGTTCTAGCTCACATGGCCTTATTCCATGCCTAATTTCGACAGCTTATGGTCAAATGAGACCTACATAGTTTGAATTTAAGTAATATAACACATGGGAAGGTGAGTCACCATGTTCTATGCCTTTTATAAACTTTTAATGCAAATTTTATACTAGTTTTTGCCATAAATTCGGCCCCTATAGAGAGCCCTTTTGACTAGTCTCTCCAACTGATTTAGAAGGTCATTTTAACCCTATTTAATATTACCAATTCGTGGCATGTCAAAAACTACAAGGCAATTGCGTAAAACGCGTTTCGTGACACCCGGAGGTGTGTTTTTGTGCTCTAAGGAAATTTTGGGAAATAAATTGTCTTGATGAGTTCCAAGTGTTTATAAACACTTATTATAGTAAATAAACATATATTAAGATGTTACATTGGTTATATGGGGTTACATTAACCCATGTCATAATTACGGGCCATCGGGACACTCCCGGGCAAAAAGGAAAGAGAACTAGCGCTAAGAAATTCTCTGTGGTTTTGTTGAATTTTGAGTAACACTTCGTGGGTTCTCTTTAGAATGGTTAATATGATGTTAGGAACTCAAGGAATTAATTTTATAGGAGTTCGTGCCACCTCGGCACTCCTCCGGACTTTTCGTGCTTTAAGGGGCGTGCGTGAGCACTCCCGAGCGTTTGCGTTTTTGACTGAATATAGCTTAGGGAATATATTTATATATTCATATAATATTGTATGACCATTTGGTTTGAGTTTTATAAGGTCATACAAGGTCATGTTTGACCATCTGCTTCTAAGGCGTTTTAGCGTTTAAGGAGAAACGACTATTTTACGTAACGTTCTCATGCATGGGTTTGCATGCGTACGTGAAATGATTTATAATAGGATTATTTTCCATTAAATAATGGTTTAATAATATTAATTAGATTTGGGGTATTTCAATCTACCCCCCTTAAAAAAGGACTTCGCCCCGAAGTCTCATATCTAAATTATAAGGTTGTGGGGAATCAAGTTCCACTAAGTATCCACAACTCAATCTAGTTTTTGGATCAAGTCCCAAGTCTCTATATTCCTAAGTTCACAGTGTACATCAACACAACAGGAAAACTTTGGAACAATATAGTGTAATGTAATAACACAGTCACTTTTCATATCTAATAGTGCATCGTAGTGCGTATAAACTTTTTATTGTAGTGTAACAAGTACACACCAACAAGTAGAAGTACGAAGTACATTCAAATACAGTGTTACACAAGAAACATACAAGACAAAGTGCACTGAAATGCACCAAAGTGCAACAAAATGCATACTGAACAGTGTTACACAAGAACACATACAAGACAAAGTGTCACTGAAATGCACCAAAGTGCAACAAAATGCATACTAAACTCACAAACGAAAAAGGCTCTACCCCAAAAAAAAGAGGGGTACGCCCGTACCCTAGACTAAAGTGTCTAGTCGGTAAATAATGAGGGAAACTTTGCTCGCATATCGCTTCTAGTTCCCATGTGGCCTCTTCAACATCATGGTTCGACCAAAGAACCTTTACGAGGCTCACAGACTTATTTTAGTATCTCTTGTCTTTCTATCTAAGATTCGTTGCGGTGTTTCCACGTACCGCATTGTTGGTTCTAATGATAGTGTCTCTGGTTGTAGAACATGAGAAGGATGAGGCATGTATTTCTTAAGCTGAGACACGTGAAAAACATTGTGTACTTTGCCCAATTCCTGGCAAATCAAGTCGATATGCCACAAGACCCACCCGCTCTATGATAGCGTAGGGTCCTACAAATTTCGGGCTTAGCTTGCCCTTCTGTCCAAATCTGAATACACCCTTCATGGGTGATACTCGTAGAAATACCTGTCGCCAACTGCGAACTCAAGGTCTCGTCGCCTCTCATCAGCATATGATTTCTGTCTGTCTTGTGCTGCTTTCATGTTACTTCTGATTTGTTGTACTTCTGCCTGGACTTGCTCTAAGTACTCAGGCCCAATGATGACGGTCTCACTAGACTCGTCCCAGCACAATGGTGTGCGACATGGTCTGCCATATAAGGCTTGGAAGGTGACATGTATAGAGGCGTGATAGCTGTTATTGTATGCAAACTCGATGAGATGTAATCTATTTATCCAGCTGCCCTGGAAATCCAAGGCACATGCTCGTAGCATGTCCTCTAAGGTCTGAATAGTCCTCTCTGACTGACCATCTGTCTGAGGATGAAATGCTGTGCTAAGCTTCAATTCAGTGCCAAGTGCTTCGCGAGTAGCTCGCCAATATCGTGAGAGAAATCTAGTGTCTCGATCTGAAACAATAGTCTTTGGTACTCCATGATGTCTGATAATCTCCTGCTCAAATAGTTCTGCTAACTTTGGCACTTTCCAAGTGTCTTTCATCGGAAACCTAGCAACTTTAGTCAGTCGATCAACAACAACCCAAATCATATTAAGTCATCCTCTCGTAGGTGGTAGTCCCACCACGAAGTCCATAGAGATATCATAAAACTTCCACTTGGAACTGGCATAGACTGTACCATACCTCCTGGTCGTCTATGTTCGAATTTCACTTTCTGACAAGTGAGACATCGAATCACATATTCTGTCACGTCGCCCTTCATACCACTCCACCAGAAATACCTCTTTAGATCTTTGTACATCTTAGAAGCTCCTGGATGGACAGATGTGGAAGAAGTGTGGGACTCTCGAAGGATATGCTCCTTTATATCTGTGCTGTCTCTGGGAATACACAATCTGCCCTCAATCTGATAGTCCATCATCATGTAGCTGAAACTCATACTTTCCACCCTCAAATGTACCGTCAGACAACTTCTGACTGATCTCCATCATTCGCTGATCACTCTGCTGTGCGCTACGTATGTCGTCCATAAGACTCGAGCTAGCCACAATGGCATTTAGAGAATGTGCTCGTCGACTCAGTGCGTCTGCTACAACATTAGCTTTCCCTTCTTTGTATGCAAATCAAGTCATAATCCTTAAGAAATTCAACCATCTTCTTTGTCTCATGTTTAACTCCTTCTGGGTGAATACATACTTCAAACTCTTATGATCCGAATATACGGTCATCTGGACACCATACAGGTAGTGGCGCCAGATCTTCAAGGCAAAAACAATAGCTCCAAGCTCCAAGTCATGTGTGGGATAGTTTTCCTCATGTTTCTTCAACTGTCGGGAAGCGTAGGCGACTACCTTCCCATTCTGCATGAGTACACACCCTAATCCTCTGCCTGATGCATCACAGTAAACTTCATAACCCTCTGTGCCTTCAGGTATAGTCAAAACTGGTGCTGATGTCAAAGCATTCTCAAAATACTGAAATGAGGTCTCACATTCAGTAGTCCATGTGAATGGTGCATCCTTCTTCATTAAACTGGTCATAGGTTTGGCTATTTTGGAGAAGTCTCTGACAAACCTCCTGTAGTAACCTGCTAACCCAAGGAAACTCCTGATATCAGTCACTGTCTTTGGCCTAGGCCAGGTGCGAACTGCTTCTATTTGCTGGATCCACTGCGATCCCAGCATCTGAGATAACATGTCCTAGAAAGGAAACTCTGTCCAACCAAAACTCACATTTGGAGAACTTAGCATAAAGCTGGTTCTCCCTTAAGATCTCAAGTACATGTCGGAGGTGACTCTCATGCTCTTCCTTAGACTTGAATAAATTAGGATGTCATCGATGAATACAACCACGGTCTTATCCAACTGCTCTCTGAATAATCTGTTCATTAAATCCATGAAGACTGCAGGTGCATTTGACAAGCCAAAAGGCATAACTGTAAACTCATAGTGGCCATATCGTGTTCTGAATGCTGTCTTTTCTATGTCTTGCTCCTGATAGGTATCTGATGGTATCCTGATCTCAAATCGATCTTGAAAACCTTTGCTCCTCTCAACTGATCAAACAAGTCGTCAATTCGTGGTAGTGGATATTTGTTCTTCACCGACACTGCATTAAGCTCCTGTAATCGATACATAACGAAGGCTTCCATCCTTCTTCTTCACAAAAAGCACTGGTGCTCCCCAAGGAGATACGCTAGGTCGTATGTATCCCTTGTCTAATAAATCTTTCAGCTGCTCCTTCAACTCAGCCATCTCTGCTGGTGCCATACGGTACGGTGCCTTAGCTATGGGACCGGTACCTGGTAGTAATTCAATGGAGAACTCTACCTCTCTGGGTGGCGGTAAGCCTGGAAGTTCCTTTGGAAAAATATCTGAAATTCCGACACCACTGGCATATCTGGATCAAAATCAGGGTCGTGCTCTACATCCTGAACATAGCATAGGTATACTTCCTTCTGCTTCCTGACTTGCTTGTACATAGACATAGCAGATATAACTTTTATTGATGGTGCTCTAGGGCTCTGGCGGTATGATACTGTCACTCCTGATGGACTCTTAAGTAACAGTCTGCGCTCTGCACAAAGAATGCGGCCTCTGTGCCGCCCCAACCAGTCCATCCCGACTATAACGTCGAATCCTAGACCTCTGAACTCAATAAGGTCAATGGGAAAATCCTCCTCCTTAATACTGATAGTGGCTCCTCTATAAAGACGAGTGCAACTGATCTTCTCCTTAGACGGGAGTGCCACCTTAAAATCAGGTAACTCTACAGCGTCTAGCCCCAACTTCCCCGCAAGCGAAGGCGAAACGAAAGTATGTGAGGCTCCGGAGTCAAACAGTACTAGTGCATCCACTCCATTAACAGGAAAGGTACCAGTGAGGATCGCCGCCCTTGCTGGCCTCCTCCTCAGTAAGAATACTTAAGGCACCTTCCGTCTCCTTAGTACAACCTAATAACAGAATCTGAGTAAGTACTTTGATATATGATGGGGTCTAAAGACATTCACTTTCATAACAATAATGCTTCATTGATGAGATGATCTCCTTTCAGATGTCCAAACAATACAATACTAGTACTTTCTAAAAGTCAAACTTAATCTTCCTGGTTTCATGTGAGTGGTGTTTATCACTGTCGAAGGTGCTGTGTTTAGTTTGATCCTCTTAATTCCATGGTATAGCAACCTTGACTTTCCACCCATTACTAAAACATCTCCTGAACTCAATATGATTTTCTTTGCAAGGTCCACACGCTTCTGCTCGCCATAAAGGAACTCTGCGTCATCTCCAATTGACAAAGATAATACTGGTATCCCCTGTTCAAGGGACCCTTTTGTTTCATCATTGTCCTGGTGTAGTCCTAAACGGCCTCCTTCTTCATAGAAGTTGATGATACATAGATCAGCCCTTAGATTGGGAACTGGATCTTCTTCTAGCTGTTGAGCTGTATTAACTGCTTGTTCCACAATTGTAAAAATTCTTCTGGGATTTTTGGTACTTGTGCTCCATCTCCATTTCTTGTATCTGGTAGGTAGTTTTTGTGTAAGGATTCCAATCCTTTCCTAAGCACATCATTTTCAGCTTCATCTTTGATCCTCCTGGAAATTCTGGAGTGTAGAACCCTCCTGGTCCTGCTCCCAATTCTAGAAATTTTCTGATGATTGTAATTTGTGTCTCCGGTGTTAGGTATCCTTTGAGTAATATCAAACCTGGTTGGATAACCTTACATTGTTCGTTCCCTGGTTCTTGTATTTTGATAATGTTTTCTTCCAGGGAGGGCGGTGAGGGGATAGGAAAGCATATCTTATAGCTTCCTACGTGGTTTAAATTTTACTAGTGAGTCTTACTAATTCTTCCTACTCAATTAGGCAATCAAGGCATGCAAGCACTCATTCACATCATCCATTGCTCAATAATAGGTTTACATGGTTTAGAAATACATGGGTTGGTAGAAGGACCAGCCTCATCTGAGCGGTCCATGACATGCAGGGCGGGTCCCGATGCTGGGCCTTTGCCCTTATACCCCTGAGCCTGGTTTGTTGGCGGAGGGCGAGTATCGCTAGCTCCATTCTTAGGGCCGGTGTTTGCCTTTGCTCCCGGGCGGTAGTTCTGCTTTCCGGGTTTCGGATACACTCGAAGGCCGATGTCCAAGTATTTGACAGTGGCGACACTGAACTTCTCCCCTTGGCAGTCCACGCCGGGGTGATCTTTTCCACACTGTCTACAGTTGAAACGGCGGACATACTTCTGGCCCGTGTTTGAGCCAGATCCCGAACCTAATACAATCAAGGTCAATTACACATTCTAACTGTACTGAAGTAATCACACAAGTTTCAAATTTGACTGCTTGGTTAGAGTGCCTACCCTTAGGGGTAGGTTTTCTGTGATGTTGCCGCTCCGTGGGTTCCTGACTGGGGGTTCCCAGTAGTTTGGTTCCCTTCCCTTGGTAGGACCCCTGGCCTTTCTGATAAGGTTTGTTTCTTTGTTGGAGTTCCCCTGCTTAGCATCTTCGCCACCAGGTCCGTCCTTCCTCTTTTGGGAGCTCAAAGCATCCCTTCTCTTACATGTAATCTCCACCACGGAGGCAGCATGATAACATTCCTGAAATCTCAAGGTATCAATCTCCAATTCTCCCATGACGGGGTATAGTAGATAATAAATTTTCAACTGGTTTATGTCTCTCCTGTTTTACCTGTAAACTGGTAGGGATGATTGGTCCCATCCCAAACTGGAGTCGAGGGCTCAGTCCCCCGTAGAATCGGTCGACCAACACTTGGTCCGAGTATCCTATACCGGGTAGTAGTCGGAGTAGCGAAGTGAACTTCGCATGTACTCATCCACTGACATCTTTCCCGTCTGCTCCAGGGCATCAACTCTCTCGTCTTCACCATCTGGTGTGGGCCGGGTAGTATTTGCCCTAAGTAGTGCAGTGTAGTGTCCCCAAGTAAATGCTGGTCATCCAGGTGGTCGGCTTTCACCATGTTCCACCAATCTCTCGCTGCATCCTTCAGATAAAAGGCAGCAAGCCTTACCTTTTCCCTAGCTGGGACTGCAAGCGTCTCGAACGCTGTCTCCATCTCCATGATGTATGTCTCCAAGTGAGCAGGGTCAGTCTGCCCTTGAATGCAGTTGGCCTCAGATCAGCCAAACTCTTCACCCAATCTCTCTCCTGGGTGGTGGTGGTGGAGGTAGCTGCTGCTGTCCCAACCCCCGCCTGTGCAAATGCCTGAGCGATTAAAGTAGCAATGTCTGCCAGCCTGATGTTTGGTCCTCATCGGCCTTTCCACGGCGTCCTCCTCTTCCTGACATCTGCAGGATGTTGAGGTGTATTAGATACTGTGGTCGCAATCTCGGTCTTGGATAGTAGTCTAAGTAAACTAACTTAAACTCCTTTCAATACTATCACTCAACTCATAACCTAAGCTTTTAGAAATCCTAATCTCGGTGTATCCTTGTATCCAGAGCGTAACTACGCTCTGATACCACTTTTTGTAACACCCCAACCTGAAATCCAATAACCTGAACGGCGATCACTCCCAAATAAAATACAACTGCAGCGGAAATAAATACAACAACGGGCGGTATTACAATGCCGTTGGCCACCCTTATGACCAACAAGGCTAAATCCCAAATACAACTCCAAAAGCACGGTCTGAATACGAATACAATCCGAGATACTAGGAATTCAAATCAAATGTACAAATACTTAAGTAAAACAATAATAACTAGAAGAAGACTCCCATAGCTTGAATCTACCCCACCTACACTCGGTGTGGTAATCTTCTCAACTTCAGGTACCTGAAAAATGGGGGTGCCCCCAAAGGGGCTCAGCAAACAATGCTGGTATGGAAAACGTGCAGCCCATCGTCTACCGGGCCACACCAACTACTTTGTCGAACACATGCAGTTCATTTTTATAAAGCTGTAAACAAGCATAGTCTGATAATAACAAGTATCCATACAAGGACAATAATGTCACATAGAACAAGACTTCAGAAGGTCAAGTTAGCTGAGTGAATCATTTGATAGCTGTCGGTCCACACAGTGGGACTGACAGATGTATAAAAGTATATCAATATAGTGGAGGTATAGTGACCTCGTTATAGAGAAAGGTTGGGCAGTTAGTCCCCAGGAGATAACGTAGTTAAACCCTGTACTGAGAGCTGATGGGAATAGAACCCACGAGAGGAATGAAGTCTTCCTCTCCACTGAACTGATGGGCATTAGAAACCCGAGAGGAATAGAGTCTTCCTCTCACTGAAATGTTCCGTCGCGACGTATAACTGAATAGGAGACGACCTGAGACAGGTACAACTCCTGTAGCATGCATGGCCAGATCCAACTGGGCTCCTCGTTCTCGTAGTATAGAATTGTTAAGTGTCATATAAAGACGTTAAACAAGAACACAATGTGTATTGTCAATTATCACGTTTAGGATAATGACGTTGTTATAAAGTGAAGTTAGTGAGAGACTTGAGTACAAGTCCTCGGTATACTGAAGCGCAGGTATTTAATCCACTGGTATAGTAGTGTTTGTATGCGTGGGACATACACGTTGTAGTCAGCATCATTCACGCACATAAAATAATACAACAGTGCACAAGAGTAAACAACATTTACATTAATTATCTTGGTCGTTATTTCAAACAACAGATAGCACACAAGCCGGTGTAATCCGGTAGAAAACAGGTTGCAAGAATCCCATACCGTTCACCGTAGACTGTACTTGTTTAATCCCGGTCAACGTCTGGTCAAACAAAGTCCTAGAATAGGATTAACTGAGAGGGTTAATTATGTTACCCTTATAATAATTCTATTGGATCTTTTAACAAATCTCGTATTTGTTATTTCATGTGAGGTTTATTTCTTTTAATTACCTCATGATTTAATATATAACTTATTTGTTATTCCTTTTGATTTTTTTATAAATCCTTTAATGTACATATATATTCATATATTCATGTACTATATTTGTTGTTTATTTTAATTGTCTAGGTGACATAACAACTTAAAATTTTCTTAACTATATTTAATGTCTTACAATGACATAATATCTCATAATCTCATTATTCTCCTTTTAGTCATAAATAATATTTATTGTTTTCCTTTAACTTCCTTATAACTATATAAGCCATAGTTTAATTCATAATCCTTTAATTAAAATTCTTTCTTCTAATTCCTCCAAATATCCATTAGGACCTATATTTATTTAAATCTAAATTATTACCCTTATATTTTGGTTATTTACAAAACAACCACATTAATTCATAAACTTTACATTTAAATTCTAATCTCTTAATATCATAGTTTTAATTCCTTATTAATTAAATCACAAAACTACCATTAATATTTGGTATATACTTTTAAATATTGTAACTTTGAAAATTACAACTTAGCCCCTCTTAAAGTCTCGGCCTATATATATATATATTCCTTATAATTGCAATTTAGCCACAAAATCTTATAATCTTTACATAATGCCTTATAAACTATAGTTTTAATTTTAATTCTCCATAAATGCCGAATATATTTATATAAATTCTTAAATTACCAAACTAACCCCAAAGAATTTCGGCTTTGTCATTTATTTTCCTTAATTACATTTTCATCCCAAAACTTTATAATATCTTCTTAATAACTTATAAACTATAGTCTAAATATTTATTCCTAAAATTTCGAAGGTGACCTAATAATCTCTTAATTATGAATTCGCCCCTTTTTATGTTCTAAACTTTCATAACAACTTTTATAAATTACATAATAGCCCAAAACTTTATAAAATGTATTTTAAAGCTTGTTTAAATTATCTAAAATTCTTAAACTTAATTCCTAACCTATATTATATCATAATTACACCAAACCCTTTACTCTCGGCTTTCACAATAAATGCACTATAATTGTAAAAATACATTTAAGCCACATAACTTAATTAATTAGCCATTTAAGCACTAATAAAATATTTTTAACTCACCAAACTTTATAGTATGTTTATATACATAAGTAGCTCATAAAAATCTATTTCACTTAGGCAATTCGGCCATAATTAATAGTTACCATATAGTATATAAAAGTGGATTTATATGTCATAATAAATAACATAAATTCATAGGAGTCATATAACTCATGTATAAATTATTGTAATGTCTTATATAATTCTTAGCTCAAAATAAGGTATTTTGCCCTTGATAATTCGGCTTGAAGTGTATGTAACTAAATAAATTTTGTGACACAAAAATGTGTCTTAAGGTAAATATTTTCCATATAAGTTATAGATTATATTTTTGGCATAATACCATATAGTTTCGGTTTAACTAACCTAGGAGATGTACATAATTTTTGTGGAATTTTAGAAGCTTAACAAAGCTTAAAACATAAAGATTACTTAGTAAACTTACTTCTTAACAAAGGTGGTTAAGTGCTTGAACTCTTCTTGAATCTCCAAGCTTTCTCCAAGGTAATATTGATGCTCCACTTCGGTTATATGCAAGTGGTGAAGGAGTTTAGGAGTTAGATCTTCAATAAAGATCTTAAGTAGATTTGTAAGTAGTTTTACAAGAATTTACCTTAAGCTTTTCCCTATAATTTCGGCTCACCAAGGTAGATGAAGAACAAATTTTCCTTCATCAAAATGGAGAAGAAAAGGACCTTAGAAGAAGTAGAACTTGGTTACACATAAAAATGTGCTTTAAGGATTTTCAAGCATTAAAACTACCTTAAGATAACCTTGAGATGCTCCTTGGATTAGTGTTGGTTTGGACAACCTCCTTGGATAACTAATTGATGCCGAACCCTTGTTGATATGCTAGGAAGAGTTTTGCTTCAAGGTTTGACAAGAAATGCTAGGAAATTACCTTAAAGATGAAGATAGAAGTTAAAACTCCATTAATGGACTTAAGAGCTTCAAAGGAAGAAGATGAAGCAAGAAGAGAGAGGAGAGAGCCTTACCAATTCGTGGATGAAGAGGGCAAGGAGAAGAATGAGACTCACGAATTGTATAAGGTAAGAAATGCATTTGGAATTGATTTTTGCTTTGTCAATTTTTAATGTCAAATGACTTTACTTTTCCTTAGTTTATTACATGGTTTATTGGCTCAATAAATGCCCATTTTATCTGCATAATTTCGGACATGTGGTGTGTGACAAGGCAAGAGTTGGAAAGAAATTGATTGTGAGCTAGAAGACAAGGTAAGAAAGGTAAGGTATATTCTCTGATTTTTCTAAGTTAATGACTTGTCTTCTTCTTCATTGTGTTGCACGATTTCAAGGGCTGAATGGGGATCTCAATCGGTGTGAAGAGTCAAGGACAAGCATGTTAGGTCACATGGAAAAGAAGGAATCAAAAAAAGTGGATTCTAGATCTACTTTTTGCCTTTTCATTTGTTTTTGTTCTAGCTCACATGGCCTTATTCCATGGCCTAATTTCGACAGCTTGATGGTCAAATGAGACCTACATACTTTGACATTAAGTAATATAACACATGGGAAGGTGAGTCACCATGTTCTATGGCTTTTATAAACTTTTAATGCATTTTTATACTAGTTTTTGCCCATAAATTCGGCCCCTATAGAGAGCCTTGTTGACTAGTCTCTCCAACTGATTTAGAAGGTCATTTTAACCCTATTTAAGATTACCAATTCGTGGCATGTCAAAACTACAAGGCAATTGCGTAAAACGCGTTTTCGTGACACCCGGAGGTGTGTTTTTGTGCTCTAAGGAAATTTTGGGAAATAAATTGTCTTGATGAGTTCCAAGTGTTTATAAACACTTATTATAGTAAATAAACATATATTAAGATGTTAAATTGAGTTATATGGGGTTACATTAACCCATGTCATAATTTACGGGCCATCGGACACTCCCGGGCAAAAAGGAGCGCTAAGAAATTCTTATGTGGTTTTTGTTGAATTTTGAGTAACCACTTCGTGGGTTCTCTTTAGAATGGCTAATATTGATGTTAGGAACTCAAGGAATTAATTTTATAGGAGTTCGTGCCACCTCGGCACTCCTCCGGACTTTTCGTGCTTTGAGGGCGTGCGTGAGCACTCCCGAGCGTTTTGCGTTTTTGACTGAATATAGCTTAGGGAATATATTTATATATTCATATAATAATTGTATGACCATTTGGTTTGAGTTTTATAAGGTCATACGAGGTCATGTTTGACCATCTGCTTCTAAGGCGTTTTAGCGTTTAAGGAGAAACGACTATTTTTACGTAATGTTCTCATGCATGGGTTTGCATGCGTACGTGAAAAATTTTATATAGGATTATTTTCCATTAAATAATGGTTTAATAATATTAATTAGATTTGGGGTATTTCAGACTTCAATGCTAAAAACAAGTTCATGGACTCACTATGAAAACAAGATCGGTTCAATTTTCAAAAAATATGGGTGTCTTAGTGCCAAAACAAGATTGACTGACTCAATTTTCAAAAATATGGTTGACTTGGTGTCAAGATTGGTGTTGACTCTGCTGTCAAAAATTCAGATGTATAAGCAAATACTTCTTTCAGCTAAAATTCTTGGAACGCTCATTTTTCAAGAATGGACTTCGAGACCAAAATTTGATCCTTCAAAACTGAACATGCTTCTGGGCTTTATGATTTTCTCAGGGTTATGGAGCTTGGGGTTTTGAGATGCGGTACTTAAGGCTTATGATAAGCCTAAGTATTTGGGATTGCAATGTCGGAACATGATGCTTAAGGCTTATGAAGTGCTTAAGGCTTAAGGTTTTGGGACATGGTGCTTAGAGCTTATGACGGGCCTAAGACTTTGGGCTTCTTTGTGTCATCTGTTGAAATTGCTGGAAACGATTGCCCCAGTATTTCTTTGAGCTATCTGAGTTAGAAACTATAGCAATCATCGAAACGATCGATTGCCCCCAGTATTATTTTTGATTAAACATGTGAACAATTCTCATCCTCACAGGGTAAAGGTTTTCTTTGATGTGGTGCTTTATCTACGTACACTCGATGTGTTTAGCATTTGCACTCAGTCCTCACTTACAGTCATAAATTCTAGACTTTTGAATTCGATATTTGATGGACTTACGCCTTCGATCTGTTACTTTCACTTGATTTAGACACATAACTATCAAGTCGGATGTCTTTGAGGCTTATAACGGGGCCATTGGGTATGATGAATGTCAGAAGGATCATGAAGGGATATTTTCGGTCTTGTGAGGCTTAAGGGTGACCAAAGCTGCAACTTGACCTTCTCCTGGATTCGCCTTCCCGTCCTAATGTGTGAAGTGTTTTACTACTGGGTGTGTGGATTTGCCTTCGGACTCTGGACTTTGACACTGTCTTTTTTGTTGCTTTGTTGCTGTTGTTTGGAAGCTTGACGCTTTCAATTGCCTATACATCTTCGGGGTTCTTGTGTCTCCCAATCTTGGAGCTCTTAGAGCCACTTTGACTCATCTTCGGTGTTCTTGTGTATCCTGATCATGGAGCTCTAAAGCTGTTCTAAATCAACTTCGGGGTTCTTGTGTTTCCCGATCTTGAAGCTCATGGAGCTGCTTTGACTCGTCTTCGGGGTTCTTGTGTTTCCCAAACTTTTGGAGCTGCTTTCGTTCAAGCTCTTGAATCCTGGGACGCTTTGTGACCGTTTGTGGATTTTCATCATGTTTGTGGTAGTGTCGCTTCTCATTTCAGACTTAGGGTGTCCTCATCCGAGAGTTGGGCTCCTCGCTTCCTTTAGTCACCAGGGTAAGTAAACATCATGAGCTGGCTTTTTGTGAAGCTTTATGGATAAAAGAGGATACATATGAAAGGCTCAGCAAGGGTGCCTAGGGTTTGATTTCAGGGTTTCATAAGCTTTTGGCTATGTGGTGGTTTACCTAGATGCTTCGTCATTCCTGATAGTTATGTGTCTCTTCTTGCTACTTTTCACAGGTCTTAGTGTAAATTTACAAGTTATCTCCCTCAGTTAGAGTTATGCTGCTTACCAAACATGTATGTGGCCTCACCGCGTGTAAAGATAATCACATGTTTTCTCTCATTGGTTTTTTTTCACTCAAGACATTCTCGCACTCTTTCACTCAGAGAGTTTCGTTCACACATTTGTTAGAAAAAGTTAAAATAAATGATTCTAACTCAGATTGCCCTCAGTATTGTGTCGGGGATTCAACAACTATTTGATAACCATGTACTCTACTAACCATTATGTTGGTTGTTTTGGTGTTTTGGGACGTGTTTTGGTACTTGGATAAGCATATTCATGTTCTTAGAAACAAAACAAGTCTTTGTGTATTCCACTGTCAGAAAATGATCGTTTCACAAACCTTAGTTTTGAGAGACATTTGTTTAGCAGAAATGGATGTTCCTTGCAAAGAAAGCTCACTCATGAATTTATCTTTTCATCTTGGAAAAGTTTTGGACTTGGAAAAGTCATTTGCTTGTGAATTTGAAGAAGATGATTTAACAAAAACAATGCTTCTTATTGTTGATGTCAAGAAATGTTCATTCAAAACATTCCTTGCTTGAAAAATTCTGAACTTAGATTTCACAAAACATTTGTTTGCCAACGCATTTGAAAGATGAATGACAGTTTATAGCAACATTTTATGCATGCGAACCCCGATCTGCTTTATGAACTTGAATACCACCAATTTGCATGATGTTGGAGTACAGAAGACTCAAGCTTTGAGCCGTGACATACCTTTGGGAGGACGTAGAAATGTTTGTGATCTTTTTTTTTCTTTTTTTTCCGAAGATAACTTAACAAAGGAAAAAGCTAACGAATGACAAAACGTCCTAGAAATTTGTAAACCTACTAAAACGGTAATTACTACGCAAACCTAAGAAAACACAACAATGAAATCTAACGTATTATGAGAGGAATCTTGGGCTGAGAAATCTAGACTAGAAATGTCCCTTAACTATGGCAGAGGCCCTTAGGCTGGGATGCTCTTTGGACTGTGGATAGGCGCATGGGCCTGAATATCAGTGTACTAAAAGAGAGACACATGGGCCATGATGCATTTGGACTATGGATAGGCGCATGGGCCTGAATGTCAGTGGACTGAAAGAGAGGTACATGGGCCAGGATGCATTTGGACTATGGATAGGCGCTTGGGCCTGAATCTCTTTGAACTAAAAGTAAGGCACATTGACCAAAACGGTGTCATGACTGTGGATAGGCGTTTGTGCCTGAATATCTAGGGACTCATAGTGAGGCACTTGGCCCAAGATGCATTTGGATGTGGATAGGTGCTTGGGCCCGAATATCTTTGAACTGAAAGTAAAGCACATGGGCCGAAACGATGTCATGATTGTGGATATGTGCTTGGGCCTGGCAGATCTGAATTGTGAGTGAGGCACTTGGCCCGAAACACTTTGAGAATGAGGCCCTTGGGCCGAAATAATTTCTAGTTGTAGGTTGGCGCTTGGGCCGAAATGCTTTGGACATTGAGTGGAGCGCTTGGGCCGGAATGTGATTTGAATTGTAAACATCTTGAACTGAAAGTAATACACATGGCCCAAAAGAAATTATATGGAATATGAATGGTTGCTGGATTGAAAGAGTTTTCAGTGTTCAAGTGAAAGACCTAATCCAAGTTCTTGATGGGTGAAATACCCTAAACGTTAATGTGTTAAATAATTATGTAATTATTATTTCTAAGGCTAATTAAGTCCTTAAGATCATTGGTGAAGAAATAAAAACCAAAAAGAAGAAGAAGATGCGTAAAAGTCACAAAACGTGTGAAAACGCGTATTTAATTATTTTAGGAGGTACATAACCTTAATTAGGGTTATAAATATATTTATATACCATAATTACACACTAAGAACATGGGGGAAAATTCCAGGAGAAAACGGATCCAAATAATGCGTTAAAACGCTAACGGAGTCTTAAAGCGTGTTTTTCGAGGAAATCCGAAAACGTGACTTTAAACGGTCAAATGACCCCGTAAAAAATTATAGTTGACTACATAACTATAAATAAACATTAATGGGAGTTAAATAGCCATAAAATTAAATAAACAAGAAAATCCCAGAAAACGGGTCCGGTTAGTGAATATTGCTAAACCGGGTAAATAAACGAGCGTTTGTGTAAAAAATGAAAAACGCTCCAGCATGTGTTACTGTAAGGGGGCCGGTTTAATATGTTAATAGCTCTATCACACTCTTGACTAGTTAGCTAGTTAAATCAGTCAAAAAGCAATAAAACAAAAAGTACCTTATACCCCCACCCACACTCTCTCTCCTTTATTTTTCCTTTTTCCCTCTCTTTCCTCTTCCTTCTTCCTCCACCGATTTTTCTCCTCCTCTCTCTGGTTGAACGGTTTGAGCTCCTCCCATGGATCCTCCCTCTTTCTCTCCATGGTCTAGCTTCATACAAGCTCAAATCACAAAAATAATTACATATTCTTCTTCCTCTCACCCTCCTCTATCATCCTCTCTTTTCGAAATTCCAAAAGGATGAAGTCGACCTCCATGGGTTTTCCCCATTTGAAGAGAAAATGGCATCATTGTGGAGCTTGGAGTCTCCTCTTCCTTCTAAGGTAAAAAAATTTCCAAGAAAAAGTTATTCTCCTTTCATCTCTTGGTGTAACCGATTTTTCACCATGTTGATACCTTGTTTTCTTCTTAATTTGAGCTTCATTCCAACCCTTCAATGGTGGAATAGTCCCCTTCTTGATTCAAGGGTGAGAACCCCTCTTAAAAGCTTCAAAAAGGTAAACCCTAACTTGTGTTCTAAGCCCTCTGATTGAATTGAGATTTTCTAGGGTTTAGGTAATTAATTGAGTATGTTTTGTGTTCTTGAATGTTGGGATGGAGTTTGGAAACTCCATTCCCTCTTGACAGATTTTGAGGAGATGTGGAGCAAGAGGAGAATTAAGGAAAGACTTGTGAATTAAGGTAAGAAATCTACCTCAAAACTTGTTCTTAATGGTTGTAGAGTTTGGGATGGGTGAACAAATTAATGAACCCAAGTTAAGGATTCGAAATCTATGTTGGAAATGTGTTTAAGTGATTTTTGAGAGAGGTTTGAGAATTAATGGTTGAATTGAGGGCCTTAAGAGCCAAATGTTTCAAGTTGTGGTTGAAATTGTGGTTATGGAGATTATGGTGATTACATTGTTGTTGATGGAATTTGAGGATTTACTGTGTGCTGTTAGGACCCTTGAAAGGGTGTGGCTAGATTAGGAATGGAGAGGATGTGTATTGATGAAATGGATGTGTAAGGTTTGTGGGGAGGTTATGGCGAAATTCTAGTAGAAAATGAGTGTTTTGATGATGGCTTGGTGTATGAAAGAGCTTAGGTGTTCAATTGGGTGTTTAGTGTTGAGTAGAGTGGAATGATGGCTTTATAATGATAGATGGATAATGGAGATAAGGGAGTGCAAAATCTATAGCATAATGATGCTTGGTAACTTGGAAATTCAAGGAAAAGGGGTGGTGTTTGTGGCTTGTGAAACAAGGAGTGAGTGTGGGTTTTTAGGAGTGCATTTCAGGGTGGAAATTGCCTCTGTTAACTGAGTTTTTCGGCACGTCCGAACTTCCGTCCGAACTTGGAAGTTCGGACATGCCCTGTTTCGTCTAAAGGTTTCTGAATTTTAAGCTGTGTCCGAACTTCCGTCCGACCTTTGATGTTCGGACAGGGTGCGAGGACGAGTCCGACTACAAGTCTCGAGTGGTGTCCGAACTTGTAAGTCCGGACAGAAGTTCGGACACACCTTCTCCTTTCTCTGATTTTGCTTTGCTTGTGCTTGTGTCCGAACTTTAAAGCTCGGACACAAGTTCGGACACTCGAACTTTTCCCTCTGATTTTGCTTCGACTTATGTCCAAACTTTGAAGCTCGGACACAAGTTCAGACATTCGTCTGGTTTCACCTTTGGAGTCTCGGCTTGCGTCCGAACATTTATGTCCAGACACAAGTTCGGACATAGTGCACTTTTGACCAAAAACCTAGTTTAAGGTTAGGAAATAATCTCCAATGATGGGGATTTATGAGTGATGATGTTATAAGGTTGTTAAGGACATGTTAAATGGGTTATAATGACACTTAAGTGGGTAAAAGTTGTAGGAGAATGTGAAAGTAAAATAAGATAAAACATGGAGTTATTTACCTAGTAACGGGGTTAACCATAAACAATATACTGTAAACAATCATGTTACCCCAATATTAATGAATGTAATTATAATGTTACCAGCTGTTCAAAGAGTTTTCGAGGAGGAACATGTGATGGCACGTTAGAGTGGACCCTCGGTGACAGGTATGGTTTTCTTGCAACCTGTGTTCTACGGGTTACACCGGATTGTATGCCAACTTGTTTTTCTGTGTGTTTGCCACCTTACAAGATAAAGCATGAAATGAGTTTACAGTAATTCATTAATGTGGCGTGAATAATTCCGATACCGTTTAACCTGAATTATGTGTTAAACCGTAGCTAACCGACTCTAGATCACATAGGAGATCGGTATTCGGATTAAATGTCCCAACCCACGGGAACATACTAACCACGGCTATCCGTGCCTTAGTTGTATATTGTGGTTATGTGTGTGGTGTGTTGCCTTTGCTTAATGTATCGTTGCTTAACGAATGTTGTGGTGCATGCTTGTCGAAGGGGAGATGATACATCCTTGTGTGTGATTAACCAAACTTGTAACATCAAAAGGTGTATGTATGTGATAAGTTCCATAAAGGAACTCTTAACTAATATGTATATATTATGGGGGGTGAGGAATCCGGTCGTTCCAGTCGCGCGTGTTGTTTGGGAGTTGATGTATATATGTTAATTAACTCCCACTGTGTTATGTTATGGTTGTTTTTCCTTCTTGGATTACAACCACCCTCAAGCTTAACCAAGGCTATTTATCTGACTCACGTCGGACTAGGGGGATATGTGTATAATGTGTACGGTCCTATATTAGACCGGGATGCGATAGCTTAACCAAAGCTATTATCTGACTCACGTCGGACTAGGGAATATGTGTATAATGTGTACGGATCTATACTAAGACCGACCCATCTAAGTAAAGTAAATATGTACGATGTGCGAACTTATATTTAGTCCGGCACACCTTAAGTAAGTGTACGTTCTAAGAAGAACGATGGGTTGTTGTGTACGTGTTGTTACGGAATATGTGTGGTAATGTTGAGTAAGCTGATAACCAAATCAACCCAAATTCAGTGAAAGGAATAGTTGTAGCCCGATCAATTCGGTGAGTGTTGCTTAGTAAAATTAAGTCCCATTAAGATAGAGCCCTCAAGGGACCAGGAATACAATGAGGTGGTCTAACCAATGTGATGTGTGAATGTTATGTTGTATCCTTTTATTTGGATGTGTGTGCTTATAAGTATGTTATGTGTTTATAGTTTTCTTGCGTGCTTAAAATAAAATAACATGCATGCTCACTCGGCAATTAGTTGTGCGTGGCCCGGTAGCATGCGGGCTGCAGGATTACCATACCAACAAAGGTGCTGACCCCTTTGGGGGCCCCCGTACTTTTCAGGCACAATGAAGCTGGTAGCCGTTCGAGAGTAGGATGGGGTAACTGCTTATGTATGGGTGGTTATTTAGTTAGCGTGATATCGATGACGGAATGTATTAGACTTGGTTCAGTTTGGATTGTAGAGGTATTTGTATTCAGTTTATAGCGGATTTGTAAATGTAAAGTGTAATGCTCGGTAATCTTGTCCATCAGACCGGTACGTTGTGTAAGTAATAGCTTGTTAGCCACGTTGGTGGCTAACGGCGTGTAACACCCATTGAAATAGTCAGTGTTTATGATGTGATTTCCGCTGCGGTTAATGGTTAAGTGTGGGTGTTATAGTAGGGGTGTTACAATGGGCCTTTGGGTTGGAATGTAAACATGATCCACAAATCATTTTTCAGTCTTGTGAATCATTGCAAATTCAAATGAATTTTTTTTGGGCCTAAACCTAAATGGATCAAAATGGATGTTTCAGATTTAGACACTAATAGGCCAAAAGAGACCACCTTGATCTAAGGTTTCTAAGCCGAAGCCTAAACGAATAGTTCACCTAGACTAGAATGGGCCTATAGGCTGAAAGGTAAAGATCTAATAAAAGATGATTTATTCCAGCTGCTAACCACAGACAATCAAGCTTACCATAGAAGTATGGAATCACGAAGATATAAATAGAAAATATGCATGTCCTCACAATGCAGGTTTCATCAAATGGGTATGGGTACATCCGGAGAGTTCTTGGGGCTTTGGGCCCAGGTAGTGAAGGGATGAGGCTTGCACGTCATCCTCTTCATTTCCCCCACCTTTACACATCACCCTAAGGGTGTGTCTCAGGATGGGTCATGTCTTGGCACGACCGCAATTTGGTTTTTGGGTAAGGGTACGTTGGAGAGGTGCTTGGGGCTTTGGGCCCAGGTAGTGAAGGGATGGGGCTTGCACGCCATCCTCCTCATTTCCCCCACTTTTACACATCACCCTACGGTGTGTGTCTCAGAACGGGCCATGTCTAAGCATGACCGATGATTGTTTATTCGGACCCTCATCTCTCGTATGCACAAGATAATAAAAAGGATAATATCATAAAAAGTAAGCCTTAAAGATTATATGTTCAAGTTAAGCCCTTTCCTAAGTTCAAATTTTTAAAACTTAGCTGGTGGTCCCCAGCAGAGTCGCTAGTCTGTGGGCGTTGGTTTTGAACCCTTTAAGTATTGAGCTTGAGACTTCAAGGTTCGATTTTCAATTAGAACAATTAAACCAAAATTATAAAATTAGCTTAATTAATCTAACTGACCTCACAAACTAATAGAGTCGCCACCTAAGTTTTTACCTTTTATGAAATACCCCAAACTAAGTATGCTAAGTAAACATCTCAAATTATGATGTAGTAGGCTAGAATATAGCCTTAGAAAGATTGGTAGACAATTTAAACCAAGGAAAAAACAAGAAAATGCCTTAGGGCAATTTGGGCAAAAACGTGCTCTAAGCTTGGAGTGACTTTGATTAGCACCCAAATACCATTATAAGACTTTAGTAATATGCTAATGGACATTTTAAATCAATTAGCTAAGAAAACCAAGCTCAAAAACAAGCTTAAACACAAAATGTGCTTTAAGACTCCTTAAAGCACCTTTTTGAGAAATTGTCTTAGAATTGAGTTTTGAGTGGCTAAATCCCTATGATTACACCTTAATCAACAGTGTACTAATTATTATCACATTAGGAAGCTAAATCAATGGGAAATAAAAATTTCACAAATATGTGCACTAGTTGGTGATAGTGCCAAATTAAGCTTAAGTCAACATAAGTCGTTTGGTTGGTCAACAAAGACCATGTTAGCTTTATCTAATGAGGGGGCCGGTTTCTAAGGGATGAGTCATTAAAGACTTAATCAAATTAAGAAAGAAAAAGGGAAAGGAAAGTCAAAGAAAGATCTATTCACCTTTTATAACAAATATCTTCACTTAAGTTACCTTTCTTCTTCTCTCTCTCATTTCTCCTTCCTTCCACAGTTTTTCTTCTTCTCCTATCCTGCTCCAAAACCTAGAGAGAACTCCATTCATGGCTCCTCACCTTCATTCACTTGCCAAGTGCAACTCCAAGCTCCAAATCCAAAACAAATTGCATATTTATCTTAGTTAAGTCAAGGCCCTCCTTTCTATCTTTTCAAATACTTCAAAGCTACATTTTGGTGCCAAGATAAAACTCCATTGATGGAGGAAAATCAAGTTTGAAGAGCCCATTTGGTTCTCCATTCATTCAAGGTAAGGAAAATGTAAGAAAAACCATGTTTCCATCATTTCTTCTACATGGCCGAAAATTACCTTCTCATGGAGCCTTGTTTTATCCATTGTTCTAGCTTGATTCTATTCTCCAAGGGCTAGAGGAGGTCCTACTTGATTCATATCCAAGCTTGTTTTGAGAATCCAAGGTAAAACATTCAATTTAATACCTTAAAACACATTTTCAACCTAGGGTTTACTCCTTAAGGTTAGTGTATTATTTAGCACTCATGAGAGTCATTGAATATTGATTAGAACATTGGCAAGGGAAATTTAAGTGGTGGCCGATATTCATTCAAGAAGAAGGTCTAAGGAGGAAGATAAGATAAGCTTGAGAAAACAAGGTAAATTACTTACCTAATGGTGGTTTAAGGTTTAAGGAATGAGTTTTAGAGGAGTACCAATGTAGCCTAGGGCTTACATTAGGTAATGGGTTATATAACCTAGGAAAAAGAGTATAAACAAGCTTGTGAACTTGTGACCAAGGAGCCAATGAGAATGAGTTAGTAATATAAGTTTAAGATGGATTTTAAGAGTATTATAACTACTATGAGATTGATGGGTGTATTTGCAGGTTGAAGGCTTTTATATGTAGGAAATTCAGTGTTTAAGTTTAAGTCTTTAAGGGCCTAAGAGCCATGTCATTAAAGAGCCTTGTGCTATGCAATTTAAGATTATTGCAATATATTGAGTATATTATGAATGAGTTGATTTGGGTGAGAAATATGATGAGAAAGAACTTGATGTGTATGAGATGGTTGAATGAGGAAAACAATGCTTATGGGCATGATAATATACTAGAGGAGCTATGGCGAAATTTGAGTAGAAAAAGAAGTTTTTTAGTGATGGTTGTGAATTGATATTACCTAGGGTTCACTAGGGATCATTAAGAGGAATTTGAGTGGAAATGAGTTAACTAAGAAGTTCTTGAGGATGAGAATGACCTATAGATGTCTAGGTGGAATAGAGGATTGGTGAGTGTATTATACACACCAAAATCATGGCATGAGGATGTAAGACTTGTGCAAAACCTAGAGGAAATGATGTAAAATGCTTTGAGATGATTTAGGTATGAACTAGAGAGTAAAACAGTGAGAGTTTCGGGAAGTTTGTGTAAGAGGTGGTGATGTTAGTAGTGGGCTAGTAGGGTTTAGTTTCAATGGTAATGTGTGGACTTGGGTGATGGAAGTGAAAACTGTAGGAGAATGTTGTAAGTCGTCAAGGAAATGACTAGAACCGTATAAGAGTGTATGATCATGAGAGTGGTGAGTAAGATGCATAAAAGAGGTGGAAATGTCTAAGGAGGGTGTTACATGGTCAAGGTAAATGAAGAACAATGGCAAGGTGTTAAGGTAATGGAAAGCAATATAAGTAAGCTCAAGAGTTTAGGAGTGATGAGTAACAAATGTAAAGAAGAGAAGTTGTGCATGGACATGCAAGATGACCTTGGAAGGTTTAACAAGCAAAGATGGAAGATAATGATGTTAAGGAGGAGTTATATGGGTTGAAAGAAACACTTTGGTTAGTTGAAGTTTAGACAAAATGTACATGTTGGAAATATAAGGAATTAATAACAAGTGTTAGGAATTTCTTGCAAGAATTGAGCTAAAGGTTGGAATGATCTTTGGAGGTTATTTTAATGAGTTTGAAGGATGATTAAAGGTGGGTTTAAGGGTCTAAATGATGTTAGACACATTAGGAGGCTTTAGGAGAAGTTTGGTGAAGATTTAACATTTTTAGACTTGTTCTGGTGGCGTCTGACCCAGGGGTCCGACCCAAGTTTGGGTCGGACGGCCTCTGTTAGACGCCAGTTAAGGGTTCTGGAACGGTCCGACCCAGAGGACTTGGGTCGGACAGGTGAGGCTTAGAAGACGGAAAATTATTGGAATGGTCCGACCCAGTTGGTTGGGTCGGACGGTGGGTCGGACGGCCCTTAAGATTAAAAAAAAAACCTAAGAGGGTTTAGTGGTATTAATGGTACCCGGTTAGAGGGCAATGACGATTAGAGGTATAAAGACCTAAGGGATTAAGTTAAGTATAAACTTAAAAGTTTAGGTTAAGTTTGTAAGATTAAGTTGTAAAACTTAAAGAGGTGTTAGGTGGGGATCATTAAGGGTTTGGTAAGTTAAGTAAGTTCAATTGAGATAAGTTGTTAACAACCTAAAACTGAATGAATGTTTTAGGACATGGAAATTGGACTCCGGAAGAGATTAAGCAACCCAATGACCAACGGTGAACGGTACAGTTCTTCTTGTGACCTGCTTGCTAACGAGGTGTCCCTCGGCTTGTGTGCTATTTGTTTTGTGTGCTCACTAAACAAGATAAAGCATGCAACCGGAATATTGTGTTTATTGTATTGTTGTGCGATGTTGAAAACTAACACACACATACCGTGAGAACTTACTAACCAACGTTTAGTAAGGAATTGAGTGAGACTAAGGAACGCTCCCTAATATGAGTTTGATATAAACCGAAAGAGGTTAACCAACAAACATGGTCTTGAGACTACTACTAACTGGAACTTAAGGGGGGGAGTGAGGAACCCGGGACTGACTCTGGTCATGCATGCTAAGGAAAAGGGGTCGGTATCTATAGCAGATCCGACTTCCGCTTAAGGACTAGTCCTCGGACTAGTAGCCTTGGGTCGGTTGGCCGGCTCGGCTACATTGGACATCCAGTCCAAGGTAGGTGGCTTTAAGATGGCGTGGGGGGTTCAAGCCTACATCCCCAACATTTTAAGAATGTTGTTTATTGCCGGTAAGTGTCCTGCTGCTGGCTAGGGTTAACCAAGCCCTACAAAAATAAACAACGAACTAAGGGCTAACCTGTTCCCAATGAGAGAACGGTTGGCATACATAAGGTAAGGTTAAGATAAGTTGCAACCATTCCTCTTTAAAGGATGGTTTGTATTATTAAGACTAAGATAAGCTACATCCGCTCTTTTTAAAGGATGGTTGCTTCTAAGATTAAGATAAGACTAAGATTGAGGTGAGATAAGGATGGACTAGATCAAGAGGAAATATAACTTAAGGAGTTAAATAATTAACTCTCTAATTAAGGGACGCATTTAAGTCGTTCATTGTGTGTGAACTTGATTGTTCAAATTTGGTTTGTTGTTTACTGCATTTACTATTATGTTTTGCATCTAATCAACCTCCATGCTATCGACAATTAGTCGTCGTAGCCACGTTAGCTTGGGGGCCATGCGAGGATTGTACCAGCATTCGTGCTGACCCCCTTTGGTGGCTGTTTTTACTACACAGGTGAACATCAGGAGGCGGCCGTCGTGAGAGTTAGAAGGGGTACAAGTGTTATGGGTTAAGCGTGGCCTACGAGTGGTGTATGTACACTCGTATGGCAATTGTGTTAGTAAGATGTATAGGATGTGAGGGGATTGTAAGAAGGATATGTATTTGGTTAAGGTTGTTTGTACTAATGTTCGGTATATTCTGTAGTCAGACCGTGGCAAGGTCCTGAAGTGTAAAGAATTCCACTGTGACATGTATATATATATGCTGTTAAGTTGCGAGACCACATTGGATTGAGTTGGGGTGTTACAAAAAGTGGTATCAGAGCGTAGTTACGCTCTGAAGACAAGAAATACCGAACTTAGGTGAATACTGAGGTTGAGTTTGAGTGATGGGTTAAGGGTTGAGTGTTAGAGCGAGAGGTGTGTTAGCTAGGACTTCCCGGTGTTTACCGGATATCCATAGTACCTAGACCCGCCCTCCACATCCCTAACCCTGAATATGGGAAACAAACGCCAGAGAGAAGAAAGCCTTCTCTTACTCGGGAAAACCCGATCTGGCAGTGAGTTAACAGCAGGCAATACGAGAAACATCTTGTTGCTCAACAGTTACGGAGAACTTGAGATTTTTAATGGAGTGCATCGGTGAAACAGGCGCTACCAATGGAACTTTACCAGTAAAAGGATGGTAATTACCGGCAACATGGGTCGACATGCTACGCAGTCAAAATAACCCGCAATACCAATGATAAGGAAAGCACTACGAGTGCAATGGATAGGAAATATTAAGAGACCTGAGTACCGGACAGTGGTCCGAATGAGCATAGCAATGGGATAATACAAAGCTTAGGGGATAAGATTACTGGAAAGTCCAGTTAAGAACCGGAACTCCAAACCCCATACAATGAAGAAGGTTACAAACCTGGCCGACATAGCGCGGACGACGGTAGGAACTCATACAAACTGATACCGGAATAGGACTACGATGTAGTGCCTAAGGGAGAACCATTACTTAGTGACCACGAAAAAATGTGTGAGAACGGGAGCGAGGATTAAGACATAAGAAAAAAAAATGGGGGGGATCCCTTAGAAAGAGGAACGCCCTGATAAGCGATAGCACTATCAAAACGGCAAGGAAACTGCTAAAGGGTCAGTTATCCAAACTAAAGAACATCGAAGGAGTCCCGAGGACTACCAGGATATAAAATATAAGGAGGGAAGTACCACTACAGACGCACACAGCCCGGTAACCCATCCTGCATGGCGCACTTGCCATAGCAAGTGCTACCACGGTTAAGCTACATGGAAAGCCAACATGGCAAGATAACAGAACGCTACAGTTGTAGTACACACTAATACCAGATTGTACTCTATAAGAACGGGAGAAAGAGACCTTGGAAGGGCCTGACGGCCTGACCATGATGAGATGAGTGGATACACCAGTCAGCAGGGAGCTGAACTTGGACAGAATACTAAACGATATAAATTTTAGCAACAGTACAACCTACTATGACACCACACCGACAGTTTCGGTAAGAACACTAACCCGGATCCTAAAGAGAAGAAATAAGAGATCGCTCAATAATCCGAGCAAAACACTATGTAAACAATAACATACAAGGATGTATTATAGATACGATTGAGACTGTTGAAGCAACGACTTCCAATGAAAACGGGATAAGACTCCCAGAGTGACCATTAAGAATACCAATAACAACATTCTTCAATGAAGATGTTGGAAAACCCAGAAAACAAGGATAAAAGAAATAACGTAAGCTATAACCTACTAATGATTAAAGTCGTACAACCTAGAAAAGGAAAGCTCAGAGGACTACCCCCACAGAGCGGGCATAGTCGAGCCGAACAAACAGATGAATGACAGTTAATATTGTTTGTCTAACTCATTAACACCCAAGTGTGAACAATCATCAACGGGTGGCGTGGTTAACGGGAGATGAACGAAGCGTTGAGGTGGGAGTATAAGATGATGGACGATGTCCGACTTGGACACCGTAAGGCAAACGCCTAATACGAACTTAGCCTTATTTTCTAAAGACATAAGTCTAATAAAATGGTAGTATCGTCAAGGACACTAAGTAACCTCAGATCACCTGAATAAACTTCCATAACAGGAAGCAGGATGCAGCAACTTACCATGAAACCCAATACTACATTTAGTATGTAACCTAACGTGGATAGTGTTCAAGGACCAGAAGCTTATGAGGATAACCTACAGATGAATAAGAGTACAAGTAATGAACTGAGGCATTAAGCACTAAGAGCCTACGAGCCAAGGATGTTAACCACATCAGAGCCCGAGGCATAGTAAGTTGTAAGGGAGCTTATTTAAGCCACGAAGGAACTACAATTCGTAGATATGAACGGTTACCAAACCTATAATTTAGATTGTGGAGAACTGCCAAAAAAAAAGGGGGCACCGATGAGAATAAGGGGCTAATGCTAAGGACAAGGCGGAGAACGAACCATTCCTTATAGGGTGGGGACACCTCTCCTTGTTGTGAGGCCATGAGTGGGAATGAACCCCTCAAAAAGGGCTTTCACTTATTAGAGATGTAATACACTTTTGTTAGAGAATGAAAACTGTAAACCTTGAGATTACCTTAGAACATACCAGATACACTTGAGTAATAAGGAAGGCTGTAGAGACAGACCTCATATCCAACCCCATGATGTAACAATCAGTAATCATCTAAGGTAAAACGTGTGAGTGCACCGAGTGGCACATCAAGTGACCAATGCTCAGAAGAGCTTGTGATTCAGCGGATGACTTCTTCAGGAACCGGTTAAATTACATGGTAAACACCATCATAAGGATGAATAATGCGAGAGGAATTAGCCTACTTACGAATCTGAGATTGAAGCAGAACATCTTCATATTAAGAGTCAACCATTTTACAACACGGTACGGCAACCGCCAAACACCGGAATTAAAGAAACCTTAGCGTGTTTACACCAGGAACAAATTGAATAGAAGATAAGATGTTTGAATAAATGAGTAAGGAGTTGCACCATCAATGGGCAACATGGTAAGGCCAACTACCACGGTAGTAGTGGTCGTGAGTACAATATTTATATGAGGGAATTAAGTCATGGTGCGCGGTAAAGCGACCGTTATGTATGAGCCGTCAAATATTGACACTGGGCAATTAGATTTATGAGTTAAGACCAATATAAGTAAGGAAATAAGATGGTAGACAACTGCGCATTGATGCCAGTAGTCTGGACCTGGTTAGGTAAGTTTCACAGGAAGCACACTACCCATTCTTAAGAGACTGGAGGTGCATTCCTAGTAGCATAAATATGAGAAACAAGATAAGGCTCTACGGAAGAGACCTCAGTTATTAAGAGACCGAATCAGTACAAGATACATAAAGAGCTAGAGCATACAATACCCAAGACACAATAAAGTTTTCCCTTGATTAAATTCAAGAAGAACAATGAATGTTATCATAGAACGATGAAGAGGAGATCGACAACAGAATACTTCATAATTAGCAATAGCTAAACGTGTGACGGACACTATGAGTTTACTAAAACGAGACGTGGGACGACTGCACCCCCACAGGGGCTTGCAGGCCTGACACGCTCATTTATGAGTTAGTTGGTAAGTAGTAATGTACCAGTAAGGTACCCCATGCATGTAAACGAGTGGTGTAAGGAACACGGGAAGTAGTCGACTCCGTACACGGACAATGACGCAAGATCAGACAAGAGCAACTACTACCACAAACAGTCGAAGAGAAGAATTCAGTTGAACCAACAACACAAAGGAATCAGAGAACAAATAATTAAGGAATATGAAATGCAAAGAGCACGGATTGTTAAGTACAGACATTGGACATATCTTAAGATGTATAAGATTAAACTGTAAAGTGCAATAAGCACTAAACAGTAGTTTCAGATTAAGAATAATCCTCAGACCAAAGGTCAGTTGGAAAGAACGATTTAGACACTTGAGGAAACACTAAGAGTACAAACATTAGATCTCTAGGAAGACTGGATGGACAAGCTACAACTCATCAAGGCCGTGTATATAAAAGATAACACGTGACCATTGAGAGACCTTTAGTGCTAAACCATAAGCACGCAGGAGAAAGATATACAATACTGTAAAGGATAAGCGAGACAGTTAAGCCTAGACCGTCAGAGTTGTGCAGCGGAAGCTAGCAGATCACTACCTTTGAGATTTGACCAAACTAAGTTAAGGAAATGGTATAAGTACCGTTAAGATCCTCATACAGAGACTAAGTCATTTCTGATCGAATTATAAGTGAGATAAACGACATGGAAGCTAGAATGCTTGGTGAGAATTAGACATCTTGAACTATGTTCAAGAATGATATAATGTTGATTACGTGGGCGTAATCCATTTTAAGGGGGTAGAGAGAAAACCGCTTAGCGTGTGTTTGTGTACTGAGTACATAAAACTACGGTGTGCATAGCACAAAATAATTTGAGAATATGTTTTACATAAACATTTTGAGATAAAATATGGTTATTGCGCACAAAAGATGTGAATACCATACATATTAAGTACCTATCTCGTTAACTCCGGCGTGAGTACAAGTTAAGAGAATTAAGGAAGAGGATTAAGGAGACTTAAGAAATAAGGAATATATGAGGTATGAGTCGATATGAGACTATGTGTGAGATAAGAATAGAGATAACACTATTGGATACTGTTCGATATGAATATGAGGAAGAAGATAGTAATGCTATGAGATATAAGATGGTGCGAATTGGCATGAGACGGTTATAGAACTTAGTGGGAATTTAAGTCTTGAGGTAATTACTAGAGATGAATCGGGAATGTAGATGGACTGAGTCCACACTTTGGAGATGTAATGATTACGATTAGAAAGACTAAAAAGATAGAAAATTGGACATGAGTGAATTATTTGATGTTTGAAAATGACGTGGGAGGTGGAACTTGATTTTCTAGGGATCAAGGGAAACCGAACACAAATTGGAGTGGAAGGATAGTTTACACTGATGCTGATCACATGAGGGTTGGATGATTCCTGAAACTCCCTACCAGTGGTCACAATTAAATCACACTATGGATAGAGGACTTAGGAAAAAATGAAATTGGAGTTGATTGTATTTTTCATTAGGGAATTATTCCTCACATGACCTCGTAAAAAGGATTACCTTTTTACTGAGTCTCGCCCATGAAGTCGAGGACGCACGAGCCTTTGTCTTCGGACCGTGACATGGGGAGAGCAAAGTGTTTTGTATTCTGGCCCTGGTGACGAGGACGAATGAGCCATTGTCTACGGACCGTGACATGGGAGAATACGTTGGAAATTATGTGAATGTTTTAATCATCAAAAGGAACAAAGGGATTTTGAGTGCTATACATGCGTAAGCATGTTGTGTGATATTTAAGTATAAGCATATGGTGGATCTAATGATCCAATGATTTTAAGTATACATAAGTATGATCTATATGATCTATGGAATGAGGTAAGATGTATTCTAATAAGATAAGATGCATGGGAACTTTAGGGAGAATGTTCTTTTTAAAGGGGGGTAGATTGAAATAACCCAACCTAAGTATGCTAAGTAAACATCAAATTATGATGTAGTAAGGCTAGAATATGCCTTAGAAAGATTGGTAGACAATTTAAACCAAGGAAAACACAAGAAAATGCCTTAAGGGCAATTTGGGCAAAAACGTGCTCAAGCTTGGAGTGACTTTGATTAGCACCCAAATACCATTATAAGACTTTAGTAATATGCTAATGGACATTTTAAATCAATTAGAAAAGAAAACCAAGCTCAAAAACAAGCTTAAACACAAAATGTGCTTTAAGACTCCTTAAAGCACCTTTTCGAGAAATTGTCTTAGAATTGAGTTTTGAGTGGCTAAATCCCTATGGTTACACCTTAATCAACATGTGTACTAATTAGTATCACTTAGGAATTCTAAATCAATGGGAAATCAAAAATTTCACAAATATGTGCACTAGTTTGTGAATAGTGCCAAATAGTGCCAAATTAAGCTTAAGTCAACATAAGTCATTTGGTTGGTCAACAAAGACCATGTTAGCCTTATCTAATGAGGGGGCCGGTTCTAAGGGATGAGTCATTAAAGACTTCATCAAATTAAGAAAGAAAAAGGGAAGGAAAGTAAAAAAAGACTATTCACCTTTTATAACAAATATCTTCACTTAAGTTACCTTTCTTCTTCTCTCTCTTCATTTCTCCTTCCTCCACGGTTTCTTCTTCTTCTCCTCTCCTGCTCCAAAACTGAGAGAGAGCTCCATTCATGGCTCCTCACCTTCATTCACATGCCAGGTGCAATTCCAAGCTCCAAATCCAAAACAAATTGCATATTTATCTTAGTTAAGTCAAGGCCCTCCTTTCTATCTTTTCAAATCCTTCAAATCTCCATTTTGGTGCCAAGAGAAAACTCCATTGATGGGAGGAAAATCAAGTTTGAAGAGCCCATTTGGTTCTCCATTCATTCAAGGTAAGGAAAATGTAAGAAAAACCATGTTTCCATCATTTGCTCTACATGGCCGAAAATTACCTTCTCATGGAGCTTGTTTTATCCATTGTTCTAGCATGATTCTATTCTCCAAGGGCTATAGGCGGTCCTACTTGATTCATATCCAGAAGCTTGTTTTGAGAATCCAAGGTAAAACATTCAATTTAATACCTTAAAACACATTTTCAACCTAGGGTTTACTCCTTAAGGTTAGTGTAGTATTTAGCACTCATGAGAGTCATTGAATATTGATTAGAACATTGGCAAGGAAATTTAAGTGGTGGCCGATATTCATTCAAGAAGAAGGTCTAAGGAGGAAGATAAGATAAGCTTGAGAAAACAAGGTAAATTACTTACCTAATGGTGGTTTAAGGTTTAAGGAATGAGTTTTTAGAGGAGTACCAATGTAGCCTAGGGCTTACATTAGGTAATGGATTATATAACCTAGGAAAAGAGTTTAAAACAAGCTTGTGAACTTGTGACCAAAGAGCCAATAAGAATGAGTTAGTAATATAAGTTTAAGATGGATTTTAAGAGTATTGTAACTACTATGAGATTGATGGTGTATTTGCACGTTGAAGGCTTTTATATGTGGGAAATTCAGTGTTTAAGTTTAAGTCATTTAAGGGCCTAAGAGCCATGTCATTTAAGAGCCTTGGTGCTATGCAATTTAAGATTATTGCAATATATTGAGTTTGTTGTGAATGAGTTGATTTGGGTGAGAAAATATGATGAGAAAGAACTTGATGTGTATGAGATGGTTGAATGAGGAAAACACTGCTTATGGGCATGATAATATACTAGACGAGCTATGGCGAAATTCGAGTAGAAAAAGAAGTGTTTAACTGATGGTTGTGAATTGATATTACCTAGGGTTCACTAGGGATCATTAAGAGGAATTTGAGTGGAAATGAGTTAACTAAGAAGTTCTTGAGGATGAGAATGACCTAGAGATGTCTAAGAGGAATTAGAGGATTGGTGAGTGTATTATACACACCAAAATCATGGTATGAGGAATGTAAGACTTGTGCAAAACCTGGAGGAAATGATGTAAAATGCTTTGTGATGATTTAGGTATGAACTAGAGAGTAAAACAGTGAGAGTTTCGGGAAGTTTGTGTAAGAGGTGGTGATGTTAGTAGTGGGCTAGTAGGGTTTAGTTTCAATGGTAATGTGTGGACTTGGTGATGGAAGTGAAAACTGTAGGAGAATGTTGTAAGTCGTCAAGGAAATGACTAGAACCGTATAAGAGTGTATGATCATGAGAGTGGTGAGTAATATGCATAAAAGAGGTGGAAATGTCTAAGGAGGGTGTTACATGGTCAAGGTAAATGAAGAACAATGTCATGGTGTTAAGGTAATGGCAAGCAATGTATAAGTAAGCTCAAGAGTTTAGGAGTGATGAGTAACAAATGAAAAGAAGAGAAGTTGTGCATGGACATGCAAGATGACCTTGGAAGGTTTAACAAGCAAAGATGGAAGGTAATGATGTTAAGGAGGAGTTTATGGGGTGAAAAGAAACACTTTGGTTAGTTGAAGTTTAGACAAAATGTACATGTTGGAAATATAAGGAATAATTAACAAGTGTTAGGAATTTCTTACAAGAATTGAGCTAAAGGTTGGAATGATCTTTGAAGTTATTTTAATGAGTTTGGAGGATGATTAAGGTGGGTTTAAGGGTCTAAATGATGTTAGAACACATTAGGAGGCTTTAGGAGAGTTTGGTGAAGATTTAACAATTTTTGGACTTGTTCTGGTGGCGTCCGACCCAGGGTCCGACCCAAGTTTGGGTCGGACGGCCTCTGTTAGACGCCAGTGAAGGGTTCTGGAACGGTCCGACCCAGAGGACTTGGGTAGGACATGGGTCGGACAGGTGAGGCTTAGAAGACGGAAAATTACTGGAATGGTCCGACCCAGTTGGTTGGGTCGGACGGTGGGTCGGACGACACTTAAGATTAAAAAAATACCTAAGAGGGTTTAGTGGTATTAATGGTACCCCGTTAAGAGGGCAATGATGATTAGAGGTATAAAGACCTAAGGGATTAAGTTAAGTATAAACTTAAAAGTTTAAGGTTAAGTTTGTAAGATTAAGTTGTAAAACTTAAAGAGGTGTTAGGTGGGGATCATTAAGGGTTTGGTAAGTTAAGTAAGTTCAATTGAGATAAGTTGTTAACAACCTAAACTGAATGAATGTTTTAGGACTTGGAAATTGGACTCCGGAAGAGATTAAGCAACCGAACGACCAACGGTGAACGGTACAGTTCTTCGTGTGACCTGCTTGCTAACGAGGTGTCCCTCGGCTTGTGTGCTATTTGTTTTTGTGTGCTCACTAAACAAGATAAGCATGCAACCGGAATATTGTGTTATTGTATTGTTGTGCGATGTTTGAAAACTAACACAACATACCGTGAGAACTTACTAACCAACGTTTAGTAAGGAATTGAGTGAGACTAAGGAATGCTCCCTAATAGAGTTTGATATAAACCGAAAGAGGTTAACCACAAACATGGTCTTGAGACTACTACTAACTGGAACTTAAGGGGGGGAGTGAGGAACCCGGGACTGACTCTGGTCATGCATGCTAAGGAAAGGGGGTCGGTATCTATAGCAGATCCGACTTCCGCTTAAGGACTAGTCCTCGGACTAGTAGCCTTGGGTCGGTTGGCCGGCTCGGATACGTTGGACATCCAGTCCAAGGTAGGTGGCTTTAAGATGGCGTGGGGGGATCAAGCCTACATCCCAACAATTTAAGAATGTTGTTTATTGCCGGTAAGTGTCCTGCTGCTGGCTAGGGTTAACCAGCCCCTACAAAAATAAACAACGAACTACGGGCTAACCTGTTCCCAATGAGAGAACGGTTGGCATACATAAGGTAAGGTTAAGATAAGTTGCAACCATTCCTCTTTAAAGGATGGTTTGTATTATTAAGACTATGATAAGCTGATAAGCTACATCCACTCCTTTTTAAAGGATGGTTGCTTCTAAGATTAAGATAAGACTATGATTGAGGTGAGATAAGGATGGACTAAGATCAAGAGGAAATATAACTTAAGGAGTTAAATAATTAACTCTCTAATTAAGGGAACACATTTAAGTCGTTCATTGTGTGTGAACTTTGATTGTTCAAATTTGGTTTGTTGTTTACTGCACTTACTATTATGTTGTGCATCTAATCAACCTCCATGCTATCGACAATTAGTCGTCGTAGCCACGTTAGCTTGGGGGTCATGAGAGGATCGTACCAGCATTCGTGCTGACCCCCTTTGGGGGCTGTTTTTACTACACAGGTGACATCAGGAGGCGGCCGTCGCGAGAGTAAGAAGGGGTACAAGTGTTACGGGTTAAGCGTGGCCTACGAGTGGTGCATGTACACTCGTATGGCAATTGAGTTAGTAAGATGTATAGGATGTGAGGGGATTGTAAGAAGGATATGTATTTGGTTAAGGTTGTTATGTACTAATGTTCGGTATATTCTGTAGTCAGACCGTGGCAAGGTCCTGAAGTGTAAAGAATTCCGCTGTGACATGTATATATATATGTTGTTAAGTTGCGAGACCACATTGGATAGAGTTGGGGTGTGTTACATTTTAAACTTGGAAAGGAAATATTGTTACAATTCTTAGAGTTCTGGGTCCGGGGGCTTGGTATGAAATTTATAAGGGTTCAAATTCTTTCATTACCCTCACAAACTTCTTTTCCTTTACTGTTATAACTCTAAGGCTGAGCAATTTACAAAATTATCCTATGATTCCTAATGTAGAAAGACAGTAACCCATAGTGTTTATGGTATTTTGAATTTTAATCGAACATTCCATGTCATAAATGGTCTTTCCAAAGAAATAAAAAAACAATTAAATTAGCCTAGAGAACCTTTCGAGCAGGCTATCATCTAAACGAAAAAGATTAGTCATCTTGTTTCCTAACACTTAAAACTTACGATCTATCTATGTAATTCAAGAAGAAATATAATAATGGGAAATTTCATGAAATGCCACTATATTTTTGCCTAATTCATGAAATGCCCCTAAAAAAAAGAAAGTCACGAAATGCCACTATATTTTCCGAAAAGTTCATGAAATGCCCCTCCGCCCTAACAGACGTTAACTTTCCGTCTGAAGTCATTTTTTTTAAAATGTCATTTTTGCCCCTAAACTTACTGTTCCACACCGTTTGCTTTTCTGATTCTCTCTCCCGTGTCTCTCTCTTCTCCCCCTTCCCGTCTCTGTTCTCCCCCTTCCCGTCTCCCTTCTTCCCCGATTCTTCATCTTCCTTACCGTAAACCCTAGATTCATACTGCTACTGGTTCAAAGACTCGACCTTTCGACTCTGTGAAGCGTGAAGTGAAGCGCAAGGAGGTATACGCTTCCTATTTTGTACTCCATTGTTGTCGGCTAGTATCACTGTAGTACATCCGCCATTGTTGAGTTTTCTTTGTGAAATTTCCTTTCTTTCGTCCTTTCTCTCACAATCACGCCATTGTAGTGCGGGTTAGGGCTTTTCTGTGAAATTTCTTCTATTTCCATTTACGAAGTGGCATTTTGTTTTCTTAAACAAGAAAATCGCATGTTGTGTAAACAGAGTTCGCTCCTGTTTTTTTTTTGTGCAACTCTGCTCGATATGCTGGTTAGTTTGGTAGTTGGTGAAGAAGTATTTTGTGGGTTTCTTATGAAATGGCATTTTGTTTTCTAAACAGTGAAACTGGTGCAGATTTCATTTTGTTTTTGGTGCGATTATGCAGGATAGTTCGCTTAACAAATTTGAGTGTTTCTTATGATGTCCTTCGGTATCACTCTTATATCATCAAGATTTGTGGGTTTCTTATTATGTTCATGTATTTTGCTCATCTGATCATGTTTTTGTTGATTTTCAGATGGTGAAACGGCATGGGGGGTTGTGGGTGGAATTGAAATACAAGGAGGAAGCATTTAGTTTAGGATACGGGATGAGGATTCCCCCTACCTTGACATGGTAACGTTCATCCGGGCGGTCATACACGAAGCTGAAAAGCAATTAGTACGCAGTCCCCCAAGTACCCGGTGTTCAAATATTATAGTCCTCGAGCTCAGAAAACATATGTCATCGATGATGATGATTGCCTTCAGGCAATATTGTTTGAGAACAGGAATGAGGCAGAAATTTCCGTGGTGATTGAGGAGAGTACCAAACCCAGTGAGGCTGTGAAAATCGCTCTAGGTCTGGAAAGTGAGGATGAGGCTGATGAATCTGATGATTATGAGGACTCAGATGGAAGTAGAAACTATCATGGTCGTGTGGAGGTTGAGGAACCTGGTGAAGCCCCCACTGTTGAGTTAGACGATGATGAAGATGATTCACATAGACCTCGGCGAGCAAGAAAATATATGAAGTCTGACATCATTTCAATTGACCCAATAGTAAACGAGTCCACTGTCCATCCCACGACAAACTATAAGTGGGATTCTTCATCGTCTGATGGCAGCAGGATGTCTCTGTCACCACCGACAGTCTCAGTTCATCCAGACAATCAGCACAATGATCCCATGGAAGTAGATCAAAGTATGGATGCCAATGATCCTGGGTATGAGGTGAACCTGGACGATGATCCAATTAATCAAACGAATGCCAATGAAGAAACTGCACAACCACCGGTTGATGAAGAAGCTGCACAACCACCGGCTGATGAAGAGGCTGCACAACCACCGGCACATCCTGAATCTGACCCAACTGCCAAAAAGAAGCTAGAGCATCGTCATCAAGTAAAAGGTATTTTTACGTAATTGTGTACATTTGATTGTGGTTATGATGTTTAATGAAACTGTTGCAATTTTCATTGATACATGTCACCTTTTATAGGTCCAAAGATGCTCCGAAGAAAAGAAAACTGCAAGACTACTTAAAGGAGAGAAAGAGAGGAGTGTCCACGGGCGATACACCACCAACCAGCAGATCAACCTGTAAGAGCTGCTGCTACAGCAGCTCCAGCTGATGATGATGATGGTGAGTTTATTTCCAGTGATGAGGATGATGGTGACTTTGAGGAAGACGATCATGTCACAGCATCAATAGAGACTGAATCATCAGAATCCGCATCTTCTCTCTCGAGCATGATCCGGTTGATGAGGCAACCACAAATATGGAAGACGAAGCTGTTTTTGTAGGATTAATGGATCAAGAGTATGACTACGACCCTACTGATGTTAACAAGGTAATGACTGGTGTAGATGATGATGAGGAAGACAGCATAAACAAAATCTTGCGCACTTGCTCATTCTACAAGGAGGAAGATTTTGGAGGTGTTAAATTGGAGGTGGGCATGTTGTTCATGGATAGAGATCACTTTGATGAAGTGCTGAGGCAGTATGCTGTACAAGAGGGATTTGATTTGGTGAGGCAGAAAACAGACCCCAGGAGATTTAGAGGATTGTGCCCCGCCCCCGGATGCAAGTGGAGGATTGCTGCGTCCGTGATTTCAGATAAGAGAAGTTGGCAGATTCGAAGAATTGAAGGAGAGCATGTGTGTGAGAAGGTGACGACAAACAACATGGCCTCGTACACTTGGTTGGCTCAAAAACTAATGGCTGATGCAAAGGCTAATCTAAACCTAAGTGGGACGAACATAAAGACTTTGTGCATGGAAAGATTTGGTTTGGAAGTGAAAAAAGGTGTATGCTACAAAGTTCGAGAACAACTGAAGCGCATACTTGAAGGTGGCCATGAGCAGTCCTATGCGCTGATTCCAAAATACCTTGATGTCATACGTCAAACAAACCCTGGATCTTATACAAACTGCTCGGTGCCAGAGAACCACCTTATGTTTTCACAAAATGCTTCATTGCATTTGGCAGTTTGGTTCAGGGATTCATGTCTGGATGTCGGCCGTTGATAGGGATAGACGGGTGTCATTTGAAAGGGTATTATGGTGGTGTGTTGTTATCGGCAGTGGCGTTGGACGCCAATCAAGAAATCTTTCCATTTGCTTATGCGGTTGTTCATGAGGAGAGAACACTGACATGGGAATATTTTTTCCAATGTCTGAAGATGATTGAGTGGGGAGAGACCACTGCCATGGACTTTCATCTCAGACAGACAGAAGGTATGATCTCACATTCTGTAAATACTAATTACAGGGGCATTTCATGAACTTTCTAAAAGTTGTAGTGGCATTTCATGAACTTTCGTAAAAGTTGTAGTGGCAATTCATGAACTTTCGTAAAAGTTGTAGTGGCATTCATGTACTTTCATAATATTTGTAGTGGCATTTCATGCACTTAACTAATAGCATTTCATGTACTCTTTTTCAACAGGGGATAGATCAAGCAATGGCTACATGGTTTCCTAATAGCCCTAGGAGATTCTGTTGCAGGCATTTGTATCAGAATTTCCGGAAGAGTTTTCCTGGGGCAAAAATGATGTAAGTTATTGGTTTTCTTAATACTTTATTACCATAAAGTGATGGTAACCATTTCATAATATTGAATTCTTATGTAATTGAAGGCAAGCGTTCTGGTCTGCTACAAACGCATTTTCGGAATTCAGTTTCCTAAAAGCAATGGACCGGATAAAGAAATGGAAAGTGGGGCGTATGACTATCTTAATGACATACCTTTAGAGAGCTGGGCAAGACACAAATTTGATCCTGAGGTATGCATTCTTTTCCTCTTGGTTATCTGAAAAATGAAATTTCATTATGTATTTCCTGAACTATTTTTCCTGATTGTTCTGCAGATAAAGTGCGCTGAAAATACATCAAATTTTGTGGAAGGATTCAATGCTACTCTAACTGTTCATAGAACCAAGCCGATTCATGTGCTGCTTGAAGGTACTATATACTTTCGTGGAATTAGCTCATTAATGTTTTGCATAACTATCTATAGTACAATTTGATTGAAGTTGACAATGTGTTTAATGTAGGTATTCGAGCGCAAATAATGCTGAGACACTGTGAAAGGAAGGAAGATGCAGCCAGTTGGGATGCGGATGGCATTTGCCCGGGAATTTTGAAGAGATTAACAGCAGTGGAGAGGCATCAAAGGACAAGAGCTTGCTTTGCAAGACCTTCTGGTCGGTCAAAATTTGAAGTACTTGACGGGAGTGCAACTTTGATTGTTGATCTGGAAAAGATGGAGTGCATATGTGGAAGGTGGCAGCATACCGGCATTCCTTGCAGGCATGCATTAAGGCCATAAAGCTATTTGGAGGGGATCCTATTGCATACATAAGTCCATACTTCAAAGTTGGATCCTATCATGCTAGTTATCAGCACAACATCAATCCCGTGCCTTCTCAGGAATTTTGGCCTACTACGGCAGAGGAGACAGTTGAGATTCAGCCACCACCACTGAAGAGGGGCATCGGTAGGCCAGCTAGAAACCGTGTAGGGAGGAGAACAAGAAAAGAAAAGGTCCACGGTCAATCAGAATCAAATGAACAGCAAGTGTGGCACTTTTGGCCACAATATAAAGACTTGTAAGGGGGGACCTACTCAGAGGGAAGTGAGATCCACGCAAGGATCAACAGCACAGGCCGGTCCAAGTCAAGCTTCGCAAACCGAAGCTGCTGCTGCTGCTAGTACTGCTGGTACTACTTCTGGTGCTGCTGCTGCTACTGCTGCTGATGGTGCTGCCGCGCCAAGAAAGAAGAGAGGAGGGAAGCGCAAGAAAGGTGCGACATGAGCAGGTTCATAATTTAACTATTATGGTGAATATTTTTGGGTTTTTGGGTAGCTGATGAATATGCAAACTTTTTATGCATTTGCTCTAATGAACATATGTGGTTCTGGTGAACCTTTTTGGTGGGTGAATAGGTGCTGTTCTGTAAACAGCATTACAACTTTTTGTAAAAGCATTAGAACTTTTTGAATAGGTGTTGTTCATGAAGCTGTTTGTACTCTACATATGTGGTTCTGGTGAACCTTTTTGGTGGGTGAATAGGTGCTGTAAACAGTTTTACAGCTTTTGGTATGCTTAGGACTTGTTTGTATTCTGATCAAAGAATGGTTTGAACAACAATGCTAAGACATATTATTTGAATTAAAAGGAAATCTTACAATTTGCGGATACATGTTACAACAACTAGTATTACACACTTTTGATACACCACTTTTTGATGGCCCTTTTCATTTCCTCCTCTACCTCCTTCTTTATCTGTTGCCTAAGGTTGTCAATACCATGCAATGAGTGTCCTGATTCTGCAGTCCCCTCCTCTTCATAGACAGCAGGTCTTGTAGTCGACATTCGTTGTGTGGGATTTGTTTGTGATGTATTCCCGGGTTGAGAAGTTAAGCGGGGATCATATCGATCTTCCATAACTGGTGCCCACCATTTGAAGAACCCACAGTTCCAGCAATTATAGTAAGTGAACCCTGCTGATTTCCGGTTGTATGAAACTTTGAGAGTTGCTGGAACTCTACACTTGCAATGTATTGTTTGAAATTTCCCTTCAATTGTGGTTGTGTATGTGGGTGGATACATTTTTGATGTGCTATGGGTGAGTATGGGAGAGATATAAAACATTATACACCCTACAATGAGTTTTTATAGCACAAAAGGGGGTCTGAATGAAGAACTAGCCGTTAGAAACCAAAAAATAGCCGTTTTTTTTGTAACAGGGGCATTTCATGTACTTTCGTAAAGTATCAGGGGCATTTCATGTACTTTCGTAAAAGTTATAGTGGCATTTCATGTACTTAGAAAATTTTTCAAAAAAATTACCGTTGGAAGCCAAAAGCATCCGTTGAACAGTGCTATAAATTTTCAGGGGCAAAAAGGACATTTTAAAAAAAAAACTGACTTCAGACGGAATTTAACGTCTGTTAGGGCGGAGGGGCATTTCATGAACTTTTCGGAAAAATAGTGGCATTTCGTGACTTTTTTTTTTAGGGGCATTTCATGAATTAGGCAAAAATATAGTGGCATTTCATGAAATTTCCCTATAATAATATTAACAAACTAACTAGTGGACAATATCTAAAAACTTAATGCTATACTGTATAACATAAAGAAAAGATCAATTTGTTACGAATATAATAAGCAGATGCATCCCAGTAATTACCCACGCATGAAGCCAATGTAAGAGGAAATTATCCCCCGTTTTGACTTTGACAAGGACTGATAACAATAAGAGAGTATATACCTCTGTATATAGTCCCGCCGTCGTTGCTATCTTCATCTCTGCAATCAATTGCTGATCTTGATCACCAGCGACCACGATTGAATTTGAATATACTGACGATCACGCATGTATGATGGATCGCAATGCTTGTTCGGAGTGGATGTTTGAACAAAACGAAGACAGTGGTTCCACCTTCGACAGCAACCCACTCACGAGCATCCTACATCTCAGTTTGAAGCGCGTGCGATGGTGGATGACTGGGATTATGATCCTACCGCTTCCGGTTGACGAAAAGAAAAGGAACAGTACAATGGTTGGCGAGGAAAGGAATACCGTGGCGGGAGCACGAGAATGGAAGAGATGAAGCTTGCTTCTGTATCAATTCCTGACGCGGAGTAGTGGTGGCTCTGGATCTCCTTTAACCCCAGCGTCTGCGTTCTCCGTCTATGGCAGTCGAAGAAGAATCCCGTTCAGCGAAGATTGAAGCGTTAAAGGTGCTGGACCAAGATAGTTTCGTTATTTGCTGACTTGGTTTTATTGATGGCAGATGTATGAGCTTGAATGAGGCAGTGGGTGAAAGAGGAGCTAAGAGTGGTAGCTCGTTGAACAGAGGAACAAGCAGGACGCAACAAGATGGTGGAGAACATGAATGGTAGTGACGGAAATGAATAGAAGGGATTAGTGTTAAAAGCAGATGGAAACATGAGTTTTTCCCTTCAACTCCATACGCTATAGCTTTGTGTTGGTCTACTCGTGTTCTATGTGCCGAGTGGTGGGGATTGTAAAATGAGTATGGCAGATGAGATACTTGGTGTAGAACTGGACACACAGATGAGACAGAACAAGATAGACGAAACACCAAGATTAACGTATTGCAGAGGAACGGGGGTGAAGCACAAGAAGAAGAAAAAAAACTCTTCTATGTATACTCTCAAGTAATTTGTCTCCTCCCTTCTGGTGCATTAGAGCTCTCTATATATACAATCGTCAGATTCAAAACTATCAAACAATATGGAAGATAAGGGCTAGAATCAAAACAAACAAATAGGTTAGAGATTAACAAGGAAAAAAAACAAGCAAAGCTAAAAAGGAGAGAAAAAGAAAAATAAGAGAAGAAGCAAAATTGAAAGTATTCTGATTTTTTTCATTTTTCACTACCTAATCATACGTACAAAAAAGAAAAATAATTTCAGAAGATTTTTGTCCTAATGCAAAACAAACTACTAGCAAAAATATGAAGGATGCATTTTTCTTTCTTTTTTTTGAATTTTGAAGATAAACATGTAAGTAGTTACGAGAATTAAAAGGGATATGAATGAACAATAATAAAAATGAGAGATTATCTAGAAAAGAAAAGGAATGGATAAAATTAAATAAAAAAGGAGATTACAATTTTTGTTTTGTTTTCTTTTTCTTTTTGAAATCATGTTAAAAAAAATAAATGGAAAATAATCAACAATAAAAAAAAAAGAAAAAGAAAAGAACATTTTTTTGGGATTTTTACTTTGCAAATAAAATCTGATTTCAAAAATTTGAAATAAAAGAGAAAAGAGAAGAATGAAGAATTAAGTAGAAAACAAAAACTGCAAAAGTTGTTTATCAAAAGCCTCAACCATTGACCTCTTGCACATTCTCTATAAGCCTTACCACTATGCTACTATGACTTCCTGTTACACGTGCTACCTTTTAAGTTTCCACTTTATCCCATATCACCTTGAAGCCCCTATTTTCTCTAAAACAGGAGAAATATCCATTAGGTAAAAAAAATGACAATTTTTCCCTTAGCCATGTGCTGACCCTAGAAAAGCCTTGTTCACGTATAAAAGAGGGTACAAATTTTGGGATAACAGATTGCCCCCCGTCAACTTGATTTTGGAATGTCAATGAAAAGTCAAGTTGACGCTTGATAATACCCGAAATCTTTACCAACCTTGTCTCATCTTGCTCGTCCCTTTACCTTGTTCAGAGGTGTTTGACTACCTTGAAAAGATGCTTGAGCTTACCGAGCTATTCGAAGGTGATAGTGACCTAAATGAGATGCATGTCATTGTACCAAGGCACTTCTTTGGGCCCGAACCTATCCAAGTGAGAAAATTCAAGCAAGTATCCAAAACAGGAGAAATATCCATTAGGTAAAAAAAATGACAATTTTTCCCTTAGCCATGTGCTGACCCTAGAAAAGCCTTGTTCACGTATAAAAGAGGGTAAAGATTTTGGGGATAACAAGCGTTTTTCGCTTCTTAAGCGTTTTTTCATTTCTTTTGGATTTATTTTTCCTTACCAATATTACTTAGGCGTTATTAGGCCCTTAAATACGTATTAGAATAATCTGAATCACTATATTTAAGTTCAGGGTTTTCAACATGTTTTCCCACATGTTTTAACACCTTTTTGACACACTAAAACCCTCTCTAATCACCCCATAAAATCCTTTAAACATTACTCAAACCTTACCAAATTCTTGACACTTAGAACATTTTTTTCTTACACTTGTAGCTTGTATTCTTGCCTAAAACTTCACATAACCAAAGTATTCCTCACTACATTATAACCACTCCTTAACAAAGTTTTTAACCCTTCACGTATGAGATTGCCTATGAGCCTTGTGCTTCCCTTTACAGAAGGACGATGTAAACGTTCTTCTTATAGCTCTTGCTCAACTCACATCATTTTGCACTACAATCATCCCCTTTACACAAACTTCCTATGTCCTTCCCACAAGCTCTTATTTTTAAACCTTCACGAGGTATTACCCTTCCATTGTTCACCAAACCTTGCACAAGACTAAAACACACTCTTACCACTACTTTGGTATACCTAAAATCATCCATTTGATTCTCTAAACTTCCATGAACTATGCCCAAGCCATTATCATACTTATGAACACTTAAATTCCCTTTTCTTCACCAAATCAACTGAAATACCCCAACCTAAGTATGCTAAGTAAACATCAATTTATGATGTAGTAAGGCTAAAATATGCCTTAGAAAGATTGGTAGACAATTTAAACCAAGGAAAACACAAGAAAAATTCCTTAAGGGCAATTTGGGCAAAATGTGCTCTAAGCTTGGAGTGACTTTGATTAGCACCCAAATACCATTATAAGACTTTAGTAATGTGCTAATGGACATTTTAAATCAATTACCAAAGAAAACCAAGCTCAAAAACAAGCTTAAACACAAAATGTGCTTTAAGACTCCTTAAAGCACCTTTTTGAGAAATTGTCTTAGAAATGGGTTTTGAGTGGCTAAATGCCCATGATTACATATTAATCAACATGTGTGCTAATTAATCACATTAGGAAGTCTAAGTCAATGGGAAACCAAAAATTTCACGAATATGTGCACTAATTAGTGAATAGTGCCAAATAGTGACTAGTTTAAGTTTTAGTCAACATAAGTCAATAAGTTGGTCAACAAAGACCATGACTAGCCTTATTTAATAAAGGGGGCGGTTTTCTAAGGGTGGTGAGTTACCACAACATGTTAGCTAAGTTGGAAAAAGAGAGGGAAATAAAGTAAGGTAACTATTCACCTTTTTAGTAAAATATCTCATTTAGCTTACTTCCCTCCTCTTCTTTCTTCTTTCTCTCTCTTCTTCCATCGGTTTCTCTGCTTCTCTCTATTCCAAAACTGAGAGTTCTGCTCCTCCATGGTTCTCCATCTTCTATCACTTACCAAATACACAATATTGCTCCAAATCAAAAACTAAACACATATTATTCTTAGTTAGCTCAAGCTCTAGCTTTCTATCTTTACAAAATTGGAAAAGCTTCATTTTGGAGCCATGGGAAATCTCCATTGAATGGGGAAATATAAGCTTGGAGGGTGCATTAGCTTCTCCATTCTCTTAAGGTAAAGAAAATGTAAGAAAAATCATGTTTCCATCACTTCCTCACCATGGCCGAAAATTTGCCTCTTAAGATACTTTGTTTTTTCACCTTGAACTAGCTTATTTTCATTCACCAAGGACTAGTGGAGGTCCCTCTTGATTCATGCCCAAGTCTACTTTGAGACTCCAAAGGTAATCATCCACTTGTATACCTTAGAACACATTTTTAACCTAGGGTTTACTCCTTAAGGTTAGTGTATTATTTAGCACTCAAGAAAGCCAATGTATATTGATTAGAACATTGGCAAGGGAAATTTAAATGGTGGCCGAGATTTCCAAGGGAAGAAGCCTAAGGAGAAAGTTGAGAAAAACAAGGTAAATTGCTTACCTAATGGTGGTTTAAGTTTTAAGGGATGGTATTTAGATAAGTACCAATGTAGCTTTAAGCTACATTAGGTAATGGGTTATATAACCTAGGAAAAGGAATTAAACAAGCTTGTGAACTTGTGACTAAGGAGCCAATGGGAATGAGTTAGTAATATAAGTCTAAGATGGATTTTAAGAGCATTATACTATTATGAGATTGATGGGTGTATTTGCAGGTTGAAAGCTTTTATATGTGGGAAATTTTTAAGTTTAAGTTATTTAAGGGCCTAAGAGCCATGTCATTTAAGAGCTTTAGTGCTATGCAATTTAAGATTATTGCAATATATTGAGTTTGTTGTGAATGAGTTGGTTTGGGTGATAAAATATGATGAGAAAGAACTTGATGTGAGTGAGATGGTTGAATGAGGAAAACAATGCATTTGGGCATGATAATATACTAGAGAAGCTATGGCGAAATATGAGTAGAAAACAAAGTGTTTAAGTGGTAGTGGTGAGTTAAGATGCCCTAGGATTCACTTGGGATCATTAAAAAGGAATTTGAGTGGAAATGAGTTAACTAAGGAGTTCTTGAGGATGAGAATGACCCAGAGTGTCTAGGAAGAATTTGAGGATTGGTGGGTGTATTGAACACACCAAAGTCATGGTAAGAGGAATGGTAAGACTTGTGCGAATTTGGAGGAGAAGGTGTATAATGCTTTAAGGTGATTTAGGTATGAACTAGGGAATATATCAATGAAAGTTTTGGGAAGCTTGTGTAAGTAGTGATGATGCTAGTAGTGGAACAATAAGGTTTAGTTTAGATGGTAATGAGTGGACTTAGGTGATGGGAGTGAAGATTGAAGGAGAAGGTTGTCGATTGTCGAGGAATCGACTAGGAATGTATAAGAGAGTAAGATCACGAGAATGGTGAGTAAATTGAGCAAAGGGATGAAGGTGTCTAAGGAGGGTGTAGGAAGATCAAGGTAATGAAGAGCAAGGTTAAGGTGCTAAGAGGATGTGAAGAAATGTTTAGGTATGTCCAAGAGTTGAGGAATGATGAGTAACAAATGGATAAGAGAGGAATTTGTGCATGGATACGCAAAAGGACTTGAGGAAGTTTTGGTAAATGAACTGAAGATGGAAAATGATGTTTAGGAAGTGCTCGAACTGTTAAGAGGGAACACTTGGGTTGGTTGAAGTTTTGGTAAGGTTACAAGTTGGAAATGTAAGGAAATAAGTCCTAAGTGTTAGGAGTTTTAAAAGGATTGAGTGAATGTTTAAGAAGATCATTGGAAATTGTTTTGGAGAGCTTGGGAAGTTCTAAGGTGAGTTTAAGTGCCTAAGTGGTATTAGGACACATGGGGGAACTTGTGGAGAAGTTTGGAGTCAAATGGGAATTTAGAAACAAGGTTCTGGAGCCGACCGACCTTAGGGACCGGACCTGCAAGGTCGGTCGAGCTAAGTTTACACTACCGGAAAGAGTTTCTGTAATCGACCGAACTTGGGGACCGGACTTACAAGTTCGGTCGGGCTTGTATTTTGTGTACGAATTGAGTCTCTGGAACCGACCGAACTTGGGACCGACTTTGCAAGGTCGGTCAGGGTGAAATTTTCAAACGGTGAAATGTTCTGGAATGGACCGACCTTGGGTAAGGTCCGTCGGTAAGGTCGGTCGACCCTAAAGATAAAAAAAAAAAAAGAAACCCTAAGGAAGTTTAATGGAAGTAATGGTACCCCATTAAGAGGGCATTGATGATTAGAGGTATAAAGACCTAAGGGATTAAGTTAAGTATAAACTTAAAAGTTTAAGGTTAAGTTGTAAGATTGAGTTGTAAAACTTAAGAGGTGTTAGGTGGGGATCATTATGGGTTAAGTAAGTTAAGGAGGTTGAATTAAGTCAAGTGATTAACAACCTAAAACTGAATCAATGTTTTAGGACTTGAGAGTTTGGACTCCGTGTAATACCCAAATTTCTTAAACTGTGATTAGGTCTTATTTAATTGTAAACCTTAGGAAACCCTAATTTCTAAAGATGGAGAAGGTTATAACTAGATGGAGGTGCTTGGTGAACATTAGGAACTCTAGTTCCCGAGTATCACCCGGTAACCTTAGTTTCACAAGATTTCTGAAATTCCAGAAAATTACTAAATTCCTCAGGAACTGAGAGTGGGTATCAACCTTAGGAAGTGTGTTAGATACTTTTGAGAGGTTTTTGAGGAAAGAAACAATCATATCTTTCTTCTTTTAATATAAGACAATCTAGTTACATTTTTCAGTATTTAGTGGTTCTGGGCAAACGAGGCTTCGGGAGAGCTCAAAAGTGACCAGAGGAAATTCTGAAACTTGATAACCCACACTAGTATTAACACACCTACACATATAGTCTTAATTCCCATAAAAAGTTCAAGCCAAACATGGCCTAAGATGGTGGCCGAAAATATCAAGGAAGGAGGAGAAAAATATCTCGGTTACTATTCACACCTCCTTACTATTCACACCTCCTTACTATTTGTAATAATGATCAAGGCAAGTTGCCCCCTCCTTATCCATTCAATGGCGGTTTGGCATGGGTGGTTAGGATTGGTTTTTGTCACCTAACACAAATCAATGGCTATGGACAATTCTAGAAGTAATAAATACAAATAGTAAGATAAGGATGAAAATTTTAGTATAAAAGGGGGGGTGGAGGTCGGCCATGGTAGGTGAGCAAGGTGGCCATTCTTCTTCATCTACCTTGCTTCTCCTAAGCTAGAAAACACCATTGGAGCTTAGGCAACAACACTCCTCCATTGAAACACAAAATCTAAGGTAGTAATTCACTAGTACAAAAAACGTCTATTTCAGCGCCCCTATTTCGGCGGTTGTAGATAAAACCGCCGAAATAGTGGCCCGAGGTGTATGGGGTCTGTAAAGATTGGGTCTATTTCGGCGGCTCCTAGATATGAACCGCCGAAATAGGATCTATTTAATAATTAAAAAAATAAAAGAGACCTATTTCGGCGGTTCCTCACACGAAACCGCCGAAATAGGTGTTTCTATTTTTCTTTTCTTTTTTAAAACGACCTATTTCGGCGGTTCTTTGTTAGAAACCGCCGAAATAGGTATTTTTATTTTTTTATTATTACAGAGGTCTATTTTGGCGGTTCTTTGTTAGGAACCGCCGAAATAGATCGTTTTAAATAAACCCCCCAGCCCGCCTCGACACAATTACGAGTTCAATTACCCTAATTAACCCCTCTTTCTCTTCTCCGCGGCGAACTACGATTTCCCGACGTCACCACCACCAGACCGCCGCACCCGCCCTCCTCCTCCACCCGCCTTCGCCGGACGTCGCGCCGTCGGTGGTCGTCACGTCGGTGTCGTCGCTGCCGTCCTCCCGGTCAGCAACAGAGGCGCAGGTGAGTATAACCTCTAACTTTCATTTCGGTTTTGTTTAAATTATTATTAATGTGTTGTTAAATTGATAGATTGTTGTGACATTGTGATTGTGGATATGCTGATTTTATTGTGTGTGTGAAATCTTTGCAAGATTTGGTTGTTAAACTAATAAATTTATGTATGCACACAAGGTGTTTAACGAAATGTCCGAGTGAATTTTTTTGCTGTTTTTGGCCCTTCTTTTAAGTATAGTTAGGTTAGCTTATTTGGGCTAGATTTATTATGCTTATATATGGGGTGGAACAATGTTTGAGCATTATTTGTGCTTATAATTATAAGCTAATTATAAACATTGTAAGCAATATAGTTTTGCGCCCTCAATTAATATTTATTTTGCGTCTGCGTTGCCTCTTTAGAGATTGGTATTGCTACACGCGTCTCGCACGCCTGATTGAGAAGAGGGGCTGAAAACAATTCATTTAGGAACCGGTAATTTTTTTTAATTTAACTCTTCATTCTCTTCACTCACTGTAAATTTGCAACCTAACTGCATATAAGGAACAAACACAACTACTGAGTTTCTCTTGTGTCTATACGTATTTGTGTCTCTACAGATAAATACTTAAGAAGCTTCTTTACCATTTGATGGTAGATTGAAAGCGGAGCGGAGAACAATTCATTTTCGAACCGGGTATATAATCTAACTTATCATTTTTCTCTTTTGTACTTTGTATTTTATTTCCACAAATTATTGGAATTTCGTTTGATGAATAAATTTGGTATATATTAGTTTGGTTTATGATAGAAATTTGGTTGTTGAATAATTGGTGAATGCTTAATAATAAGCATGGTTGTCTTTTTTTTCTACTTTGTATTTGATTTCCACAAATTATTAAAATTTGGTTTGATGGATAAAGTTGGTATTAGTTTGATTTGTGATGGAAATTTGTGTGATGAATGGTTGGTGAATGCTTAATAATAAGCATGGGATAGGTAAAATTATGCAAAAGTCATGCTGATTTTTTTTTCAAAATCCTTCCGTAATTATATTGTTTGATGTATGTGTATATGTCTAACAATATCTAAATTTTTTTTAATCAGGTCTCACTACATTCAGTCCTGTGATCACCTCTCTTGTTTCCCGCCTTCTTCCATTACTGTGGCACTTTCTCCTCTGTGCACAAGTAAGTAACTAAACCTTATTTTTTGTTTACTAAATGCAATTATGTATTTAAATATAAGTGCTAGTACATAATTTAGCTTCATTCCATATTTGTTGATGCATTTCTTTTGTAATTTATTTTTGTTGCTCCCTTGCAGAGACAGAATCAGAAGTGGTATTGCTGCATCTCTCGCACAAAAGCCTACCTCTCACGCACCAGTCTCCCTGTCCATAAATCCTTAAAAAACGTACGTAATGTTTAACTCTCGATTCTGTTTTTAAATCTCTAAACCGTTTGAACTTATACTTGGAGAATTGGAAAATGTTGGTTTTTTAATGATCTGAATTTGCAATTGGTTTTCAGTTAGCTAGTAAAGAATTGATTTATTTTAATTGTTGGTTGTTGCCATTGTTGGAATGTTTGTGTTTGTGATGACTTTGGTGAGTGCTGAATAATAAGCACGGGATGTGTACAATTATGCAAAGGTCATGTCGAATTTTTTGCAGAAAAAGTATTCGTAATATTGTTTTAAACACTGTTTTCTGTTTTAGAAGTGCAACAATTTGTTAAATTTAAAATGCTAGTTTATTTTGTGTTTGCAACCTTAGAGTTAGGCTAGACTAATTGACAATCATCCCAGTCATGCTCCATTAAGAAATAAACATGTGCAACTTAATACAGACCATATTCTATAATGGCTCAAACTCACACCTTTGATCTGTTGCACATATAGTATGGAGCGTGACTGGATGTATGGTGATAGAGGGGAACATTTTGACAAAATGCTGAAAGAGTTTTGCAAAGCTGCAGTGCAACACAGGACAGGACAAAGGCGGACAAAATTCCATGTCCTTGTGTTGATTGTGGTGTGGTTAGACATTATTCAAGCATCAACGTCGTACAATGCATGTGAAGACCCGTGGTTTCATGCCGCATTATAAAAAATGGATTTTTCATGGAGAACCTGTTGAAGATAATGCTTCATCTTCCTATAGTCACGATCGGTGTAACTTGAGAAACCGAGCAGACATTCGATACTATAACGAGTCAGAACTCCCAAGCGCTTCTGAGTCAATGTTGACAGTGAGTCGACTTATCATGATGAGCAAATGGACGAGATACTTAATAACATTGAGGATAATTTGTCGACCGGCCGGATGAGTATCAAAGGTTGTTGGACGCATCCAAAATGGCGTTGTATCCTACTTGCACTAAGTACACGAAATTGACAGCTAATTGAATTTGTTCAACCTGAAGGGAAGATATGGATTGAGTGACAAAGGTTTCACGGCATTCCTTGAGCTGATTCATGATATGCTACCGGATGAGAATGGTCTCCCTACCACCACATATGAGGCAAAGAAATGGGTGTTCCAATGGGAGTAGAGTACAAAAAAATTCACGCGTGTCCAAACAACTGTGTTGTACAGGGGTGAATACGAACATCTGGACAATTGCCCGAAATGTTCGTTGTCCCGGTATAAGCATAAAGATGGTGAGTACTCCTCCGTTCAGAAAAAAAAAGCCCTCCAGCAAAACTAGTTTTGTATTTGCCGATTATACCCAGATTCAGACGGTTGTTTGCGAATCCGAAAGATGCAAAGAACTTACGATGGCATGCGGAGGGTAGAAAGAGTGATGAGAAACTAAGAGATCCAGCTGATGGGCCTCAGTGGAGAAAACATCAATAGACGGTACAAAGAACATTTCGGACATGAAGATAGGAATATGAGGCTTGGGTTATGTACTGATGGAATGAACCCGTACGGCACATTGAGTAGTCAACACAGTACATGGCCTGTTCTGCTAGTGATCTACAATTTGCCCTCATGGTTGTGTATGAAACGAAAGTACATCATGTTATCTCTCCTGATATGGTCCCAAGCAGCCAGGTAATAGCATTGATGTGTACCTTGCCCCACTGATCGACGATCTGAAGCTATTGTGGAATGAGGGGACCGTGGTATATGATGCTTATGCAAGAGAGAATTTCACGCTCAAGGCTTTGTTGTTCTGTACCGTCAGTGACTCCCTGCGTATGGGAACTTGTCCGGTTACACGGTTAAAGGAACATTTGCATGTCCCATATGCGAGGAAGACACTTGTTTGGACCGTTTAAAACATTGTGGGAAGAATGTTTATATGTGTCATCGACGTCTTCTCCCTGAAGATCACCCTTATCGAGTAACGAAGAGAAAGTTGTTCAATGGTCAAGCCGAAACTCGTGTGGCCCGTCTACCTCTGAGCTCTGAGGAAGTGTACGAAAAGGTTAAGGACATTGCAAATGTATTTGGAAACACATCAAAACCGGCGATAAACATTTGGAAAAAGTGTTCTATCTTTTGGGAACTACCTTATTGGCGTCATCTTTCTGTGAGACACTGCTTAGACATCATGCACATTGTGAAGAACGTTGGTGAGGCAGTGAGTGGGACTTTACTCAATATACCCGGCAAAACAAAAAATGGATTGAAAATCAGAAAGGACAAGCAAACCATGGGTATACGAAAGGAGTTATACCCACAAGAGAATGGGAAACGAATCTACCTACCTCCTGCATGCTACACGCTCTCAAAGGCTGAAAAGATTAGTTTCTGCAAATGTCTGCACTCGGTAAAAGTACCGTCTGGGTACTCTTCAAACTGGAAGAACATTGTATCGATGAAGGATTTAAAACTTTTAGGCATGAAATCTCACGATTATCATGTACTGATGTTACATCTTCTTCCGATCGCAATTCGAGGGATATTGCCATCTGATGTCAGAAATGCTTAACTCGGTTATGTTCTTTTTCAACGTTGTTTGCTCCAAGGCAATTGACGTAACCTCTCTAGATGATCTACAACGTGAAATTGTTATCACATTATGTCAACTTGAGATGTATTTCCCACCACCTTTCTTTGATATAATGGTTGCATCTAATTGTGCACATCGTTCGAGAGATACAGTTCTGTGGTCCGGTATACTTACGGTACATGTACCCTTTTGAACGGTACATGGGTATTCTGAAAAGTAGAATGAAGAATAGGTATCGACCAGAGGGGAGCATTGTTGAAGCAACAGTGACTGAGGAAGTCACGGAATTTGTGACCGATTATTTGAGTGAGGCAGAGTCTATTGGTATCCCAAAACCACGACACTATGGCAGGTTTAAGGGCAAAGGTGTTATTGGTAGAAAGATCGTGCAAGTTTCGCGTCTACTTATTCATCAAGCACATTTGTTTGTCTTACAACATCTTGAGGTTGTTGAACCTTATTTGGAAACCCATATGGTTGAGTTAAGGCATCAAAATCCTTTGAAAAGCCATATTGGCTGACAAAGGAACAAAACCGAGTTTTTATCCAATGGTTCAAGATCATGTGTTGACATTAGCATCATCAGATCAGAAGCTGTAAGCGAAGATATCAGATGTTTGGCAATCGGACCTGAAACTAATATTACATCATTTGAGGGGTATGATATTAGTGGGTATACATACTACACTGCACGCCAAGATGCCAAATCGATAAACCAGAATAGTGGGGTAAAAATTGAAGCTGCTGCCACTGAGTACCACAGCGGTAACCGATCTCAACCAGTTAGTAACTATAGTTGGTATTATGGTGTCATCGAAGACATCTGGGAACTAGACTATGACATTGATTCCTTTCTGTTGTTCCGATGCAAGTGGGTGGACAACCGACGCGGGTACCAAAATGATGGAGGGCTTACCTTGGTTGATCTTTCACGGTTACACGGTTATAATGATGATCAATTTGTTCTGGGAAAGGATTGCGAACAAGTGTGGTATGTTGAGGATCCGAAAGACTGCAGATGGTCTGTTGTTCTTCAGGAAGAAGGCCGGTTGTAATCGAAAATGAAAATGAGGATAACGATGAAAATGGGACTGTAGAGGAAACATCCTTGTTTCCTACCGGATTCGATTGATGATACGAAAACGATTTGCTCTACGCACGATCAGACCATGATGAGGGTGTTTGGGTAGAAAATATGAAATGATTTATGTTTTTGTACGTGTCAGGTAATGTTGTTAGTAGAATGTAGACTGTAATGTCATCTTAACTGTTATTGTTATGCATCATAGTATTTATGTTATGAGTTTATCTGATGAAAATGCTTTATTATTTTTTTTGCAGTGGATGATCACCCTATGGATGACCCCATTGGACGGCTTCTCTTGACTGGAGAACCTGAGCCACAGCAGAATAGACCAAGTAAGCGGGTCACAAGAGGAGGAAAGAAGAAGAAGGACCAGTTAGCAGTACACGAGACTGAGGCTGGCCCTTCACAGCAGACCGAAGAGGAGTCAGTTGTCCCACCAGAGGCGAAGAAGCAAAAGAAGAGGTGTGCAACACGTGGGCTGAAGGCTAACAAGGGCCCTCCTACAAAACCGGTGGACTTCAATCAGTTCAACCAACCCCATGGAAATTGGAAGAAGCTTACGGTAGCCATTTGGTGAAGTCATATTGCAACATAAACCACAACTGGAAGCAAGTGCCTCAATCATTGAAGGATACTATGTTTCAGCGTCTTCAGGTAAATCTCTACATTATTACTATGATCTTTTGTGAAATAATAGAACATTTATGTTTACTTTACTAACTGAATGATCATGTACGTAGTCTCGTTTCTCCGTGGATCCCACACTTAAAAAGGATGTGCTATCAGCGATGTCGAAATAGTTCCGGGACCACAAGAATAAGTTGGCTGACAAGTTCATCTACAAGATGCCTGCTCCAGAAGATCCAGATGATCCAGATCATGGTGGAGACGGTGAGAGACCACCATGGGAGGTTTACGAGGGCATAACAGAAGAGCAATGGGTACAATTTGTTGAGAGGCGTCACACACCGGAGTTCCAGGTGCTTTATTGTCATACATACATAAATTAATCTTAATTTCATATGTTTTTTGTGTTCAATTTCACTAAACATGATCCCATTAATTTATGCAGGCTCTCCGTGCGCAACAACAAGCAAATGCTAAGAAGAATCTGTACCCTCACAACTTAGGTGGAAAAAGTATTGCTCAAAGGGTACCAGAATGGGAGCAAAAGGGATATCTGCCCACGGATGGCTCATTGGATGCCAGGGGCAGAAGAATGAAAGTGTGGGAGTTAAGCCACATTCCGAAGAACTCTACTCCCGAAAATCCTCAATACGATGAAGCCACGAGAGCAGTTATTGCTCAAATGGTAAGTGATATACTTAATTAGACTGTTCATTTCATTTGTATATGAACTTATGTTTACTAATAACTGTATTTGTGTGTTGTATTAGGGTGAATTAAGCTCTCAGCTCACCCAGGGCACCTGGACCTCACAGAGGAATGATGATCCTCTTACACGCGCTCTTGGTAAGAAGGATCATCCAGGTCGTGCCATTGGGTTTAGTGGGCACGTTGGTATCCGCCAGGCATTTGGCGTACCGGGTCCAGAAGTGCACAGGGAAAGACGATTAGCTATGAGGAGCACCTAAGAGCGTTGGCTGAGATGGAGCAGAGGATTACTCAGAGCGTCGACGAGAGGATCGCTCACGCTATGTCAAGGCTTCAGCCACAGCAGCATGACAACCAAGAGGTTTCTCTACCACCAGTTGAGTCACCCATTCAGCAGCAGAGTGCACCTGTAGTGAGAAGTAGTGTCCACTCGGCTGATCCGTTTCCCTATGCATCTCTAAAGGTTAGACTAACATTTAAATTGAGTGCATGACGATTAAGATTTTTCACTTGATCACTAATATCATCATAGAGGAATTCTCAATTTTTATCTAAACAAGTTCCACATAACACTCAGGCACCCACTGAGTGCCATCTGTTTTTACAAATTGGAGTAGAAGAGGTCATGGTGGCATGGGGAAAACTTTTCCCCTCTCTTCCAAGTGATATTCTGCACGGTGAACCACTCCGACATTACATGCACGAGTGCTTCTGGACGAATTTGTTGCAGAGCATGCTGACGTCGGTTTACCCGTGTCGATCCCCAAAGACCTACCTTGCGTTCCGCACAAACTGCGACAGTGCAGTGGCCTATACGATTGGTCAGACTCCTTGGGCAGGTATTTACTCTTAACGTTGCTATAAAACTATGGTGTACCACCTTGCATCCATATACTTAATTTGACTAATATCATAGGATATGAGCCGACCGAAGACTGATAAGGGCAAAGGAAAAAGAATTGCTGCGCCTGTGCAATCAAAGGCATCCACAAATTTCGTGCTTAGACCTGCTTTGGTGGAGAAAAGAATATTGGCCGGCCTGCCGACTAATATGCAGATTCTGCATTCATCCTTGTTACTGCTACCACTGATTGTGATTCCCTCACTGTGGAAGATCCCGAGCGGATATTTCACTTTGTAGTTCAAGGAGAAGATATACATCGATTTGGGATGTATATGTCCGACTTCGAGGAGTGCTTTAGGAGGGATTGGTTGAATGTGTCGATTATCAAGTCAGCCGCCATGTGAGTGACTTCTACCTTTTGTATTTTGAATTCATTGATTGGTGATGAATTAGATGTTTGAATAAAAAGTTAATGATCGACTAATGATATTGCCTCATAGGTGGGTGCATGATAAGGCGATCAATGTCTATGAAGATCACAGATTCGGATTCCTGTGTCCTGCTATGTGCAGTGAAGTCCAGATGACAAGTGATATGGAAGGCCTTATGCAGTATATGACGAATGCCCTCTTTGAATGTTCTAACAAGTCATTTATTATGCTGCCATATCATTCAGGGTATGATATTTGACTATTTCTCTTAGTATTATCTAAAACATATAGTTTGTGTTAGTTGCTTAATGATTACAACACATTGTGTAATTTGTGGACAGTCGACATTGGTCATTGATTGTGCTGGTGATGTTGAAGCACCCACGAATCTTGCAATTTGACTCACTTGGTAAGGCTGCCAAGAGACCGAAGATCTCCACCGCAATACTGGGGTAATTAGTTTGTTATCATAAACAACAATTATTATTACTTAACATTAACTGTTTCATAACTTGCTACTGATGCTTAAAACTATATATATTGCTGATGTATATAGTTCCATGAGAGCTGCATTATCTCTCCAGAATAAAACAATGAAGCGTGACACCTTGGAACCTAGTCAAGGTACTCTATTAATTGATAAATTTGTGTTATAATGTTTAAACTTGTTTATAATTGTCAATATGTGCGTTTGTATAGTGTCCGGTCCAGCCTGGGGGTTCAGAATGTGGATACTATGTCATGAGATTCATGAGTGACATAGTAGGAGCGTCGAACCTTTACCAGAGCACTCGTTAGACAAGGTAACATTCTTTGAAAGTTTCAGTTATGCTCTTTACATGTTGTTAGACTTATACTTTTTAGATTAATGTTCATTTTTTTTCAAGGCTTACGAAGAAGTGTTCAAAGGTGGTCAGTATGATGATGCTCAAATTGTTGAGATGCTTGAGGAATGGTCGGAGTTCGTCTGCACAAGTTAATGAATTGATGATCATGAAGATGTTTTGTGAACTTTTTGAAGTATGTAATTGTAACTCTGTACACTTGTGGATGGTGTAATGGTAGATTTGAATTGTAATGTTGTTTTTTATTTGTAATGAAAGTGTTAAATAAGTGTAATTGCATTGGTTTTGTTAACTCTCAAATTGTGGTGCGTCGTTGGTATTAATTGGGAGCTTTTATAACTTTTTAAATGTGTGCTGGAGCTCCCTGTATGGATGAAGCTTTATTACAGGTCTCATTGAAACAAATGCGGTGAATATATATATATATAAGCTAGGATGGAAAAAAACAAAAAAAATACCCCAATCTCGGCGGTTCTTAGAGCACAACCGCCGAGATAGACCCATGGGATTGACCGATGCTGAGTTTGACCATGAGTCTATCTCGGCGTTCTTAGAGAACAACCGCCGAGATAGACTCATGGTCAAACTCAGCATCGGTCAATCCCATAGGTCTATCTCGGCGGTTGTGCTCTAAGAACCGCCGAGATAGACTCATGGTCAAACTCAGCATCGGTCAATTCCCATGGGTCTATCTCGGCGGTTTGTGCTCTAAGAACCGCCGAGATAGGTACACCTATTTCGGAGGTGCTCATTTTGGCGGTTAAAACCGCCGAAATAGGCCCATTGGAACCGCCGAAATAGGCCTTTTTTTCTACTATAATAAGCTAAAATCAAGGAAAAAGGCAAGTTAAGGAGGTGGAAGCCAAACTCCAAGGTGGGTGGACTGGTTGGTGGAGATTTTGAGCTCAAGCAACTTATAATCAAGGTATAAAAGCTCCAAAATGGCTAGGAGAGGACATGTAACATCTATGCATATCACTTTCACCTTTAAGCTTATTTTTCCTTCTTAAGTCATTCTATTTGTTATCTACGAATCCTATCTCTTATTTTCTTAAAATTTCTACAGCAAACTAGGGATGAATAGTTAGGGAACATCCTAGAAAATCAGTCGAGATAAGGTTGGGAAGTAGGAAAACACTAACGAACTTTGAAAATGAAGAAAAATGAGCTTTAAGCTTTAGGAATTGTTTGGATGGGTTTCCGACATGGGCTTGAGCTAAATTTTGAGCGTAGTCTTGAATAGTGAATATATGGTTATGGTTGAAAAATCAAGTCGAATGGAGAAATTTAAGTCGGTTAGACAAGGTAAAGAAGCTAAAATGAGGGAAAATGTGCTTTTAAGCCTTTCCGAATGTTTGAATGGGTTTCGAATTGATATTGAGCTGAAAGTTTGAGGAGATACTTGTGTTGTGACATTGGATCATGGTTACAATTTTAGGCCGAGACTATTTTGGGAAGTTGTTTAAGTTTGTGAATAGGTGATTTTGGCTAAAAATAAGAATTTAAGCTTTCTAAGGTGGTTTCTTGGAAATTGTTTGATCCTCTGGTTTATGGAGCTGGTATGGTGTAATATTATATTGATACTAAGGTTATTTTACAAGTGGTGAGCTTGATGTGTGAATTACTACTTGTGTAAAGCTTGATTATGAAATCTTACTCATGGTTTGTAAATGTGTTTAAGGATAACCTTTTGTGGTGGTGGTGAAAAGTATTGTGTGATGTTGATATCATGGTTATCCTAAGGCTATGCCTCTTGTGAGACCTTTAAGGCCAAACCGACGTTCCGGCAACAAAATAAGCTCCTACTAATGAAATTGGAGCTACCACTATGATCTACTCCTATTGGGCAGAAGTTTTCAATAGGGGGGTGTGCACACTTAAGGACATAGGGTGGGTGGTGGTGGTGGACTTCATTGGAAATATCTTGTAATTGATGTTGATTATCTCTGATAATTCTTGGTACAGGTAATGGTGTGTGATCTATTCTGATTTGTTATATTTGTTAATATTGCTGGAAACAAAGGTTTTAAAGAGAAAATAAGTTTTTACGGGTGTGTGGTAGTGTTACTCAGTTTTTACTGATTTTATTTGTTGGTGTCTTCCTGTGTATATGTATTATGTGGATTCAGGGTAACTGGGATGGACACCTTCTCTGTACTGAGGACGAGTCCACCGATACTTTCTATATTTTCATGTTTGTCACCTATCGTAGAACTATACAGCCTGGGGTCACCGAGATAGTGTATGAGGAATGGAACAAGAAGATTCAAGGATTAGGCACCCGGAGAATGGTAGCAGCCAGTCTATCACACATGATGTTCCACTATTACGAGTATATGCAAGTGGTCCCTAGTTAGATGCTAGCGATGTAATAGCCTTTTGATACCCCTTTACTTTTGGTGTAAAATAGGAGTAGGAGCTAACATAGTAGTTGGCTGGAAGGGGTCTTTTGGTACTAAGGTGTAAAGTGACGGGTTGGTTGTGTCACTCTTTTGATAGTAACAGCAATGTAAGATAGCTAACGTTAAGGTGGTGGTGGTAATAGCCTTACACTTACTAGTGGTAGTAGGTGTGGCGGTAACCCCCGGTGATAGTATTAGGGGACCTTTTGGAAAAGAAGACTGACGCATGTATAACATAAGTTGTTATTTCAGTTATAACATGTCTCTAAAGAATAAAAAAAGAGGCTAAGTAAATGGTGGTGGTAAACCGGGGCGTTACAGAGTGGTATCAGAGCGACAGGTTAGCTGGAGGGGAAATTTGAGGTTGACTAGGAAGCAAGGTGACTCAGGCTTAGGTTAAGAGACTAGGCAGAACCATGTGGTTCTGAAAATATGTTTGCTGTGAAATTTGTGTGTGTGTGCTTGATTGATTATAGTTAACTATTTATATTGTAACTAACATATCTGTGTGTAGAATAATGGAGAGGGGAGTGGACGGAGTAAAGGAGAGGGGAGAGGACATATGGATGAACTGAGGGAGTTGACACTGAGTATGGGAAGAATCCTGGAGCAAGCATGAGGCTAGAGCTGAAATACCCAAGGGATTTCTCCCGGAGGATAGCAGCTAGAAACCCAGTACTTATTCGGGAGAAGAGGATCCAGTAATTCTGGAAGAGTGGATCGGAGAGTTTGACAAAATATTTGATATTATTGATTGCCCTGAAGAAAAGAAGGTAAGTGGGGCTGTATTTTATTTTAAAGGTGAGGCTGATCTGTGGTGGACTGCGGAGGAGGAGAGACTCAAAGGAAATCCGGGTTTTGGGTGGAATATGTTGAAAAGATGCGACGAGGAAAAGATTTTATCCGGAGCATGTAAGGTTGCAAAAATATCAGGAATTTACTGGATTGAGGCAGCGGACAGATGATGTTAAAACTTATCATGCTAAGTTTGTGGAGCTTGCTAGATTTGCTCCGCATGTGGTACCGATGAGACTGCTAAGGTTCAACGTTTCCTAGAGGGTTTAAATTGGGATTTACAAGAAGCTCTAAGTGTAATACCTATAACTACTTTACAAGAGGCGTATGATAAAGCTGCTAATCTTTATAGGGTACAACAGAGAAGGAAGGAAGTACAAACGGGGCGGAAAAGGAGAATGGAGACTCGTAAGGCCGAGAGCTTGGATAAGAGGGCTAAAGTAGAAGGTAGACCAAGTGGGGAGCCAGACCCAATTATCTTGGACGACGATTCAATGATAAAGGAACTAGATACTTTTATTGCAAGATTTGTGGAAGGAATCATCCTGGTGAAGATTGCGAAGGAAGGTTGGTAAAGTGTTTTAACTGTGGGAAGCTGGGCCATAGGGCCTATGAGTGTAGGGTAAGAAGGATGGAAAGACGGGTACTGATCAGGTAGCAAGACCTGCTGTAACTAGAAATCTCACAACCAGAACAATCGTGGAACCAAGGAGGAGTAACTGAATAATCAAATGGACAGAGGAATAATTAATGGGTCAAGAGGGTGTAACATGAGTGGACAAGGGAATAATCAGGGAAGCAAATACAATACGGAAGTGGTAGTACCCCGGGAGGAGGCTATAAGAATCAGGGATAATCAATGTAATCAGCAAGTGGAGGCTGAATCTCAACAAGTAGGGACGTCATTACAGGTACTTTTACCGTCTTGGAACTAGGGCTAAATATTATTTGATTCCGGTGCAAACCTGTTCTTTTATATCCTCTGAGTTCTTGAAGAAAGTAGGGTAGTCCCGAGAATATAGAAGTTGAAATTTTGTTTCTACACCTACGGAAGAGTGGTGGGATGCACTAGAAGATGGAAGGAGTAAACAATAACCATAGAGGGTAGAGAATTTGAGATGGATCTGGTAGAGTTTGATTGAAAGGATTTTGATATAATCTTGGGATGGATTGGTTAAGTAAGCACAAGGGGCGCATAGAGTGAAAAACAAAAGATTAGCTTATGGGGAAGAAAGGAAAGAGAGTGTCGTACACATGCGAAGGAGCTAAGCAAAGGGTAAAAGTCCTACCTGCCTTAAAATTTTTAAAAGGAGTTGCGAAAAGGAGAGCCATTTTATTTGTGTTATGTTCAAGAGGGAAAAATTGGGCGCAGAGAACAGAAGTCATCCGCACTTGAGGATCTTCCGGAGTCAGGGGAATTTCAGATGTTTTTCCAGAAGAAATTCCTGGACTTCCACCAACCGTGAGATTGAGTTTACTATTGATTTAGTACCAGGAACAGCTCCAATTTCTAAGCACCCTTATAGGATGGGCCCCACATGAGATGAATGAGTTAAAGAAACGTTGGAGGAACTTTTAGAAAAAGGTTATATTCGACCGAGTGCTTCTCGTGGGGAGCCATAGTTTTGTTTGTAAGAAAGAAGGATGGAACTTTGCGTCTTTGCATTGATTACAGGGAGTGTAAATAACGTTACAATCAAGAATAAATATCCTTGCCTAGGATTGATGATTTGTTCGACCAGCTACAAGGAGCAAAAGTATTTTCTAAGATCGATTTAAGGTCAGGCTATCATCAGTTAAAGATAGCAGAGAAGGACATACCAAAGACAGCCTTTTGAACGGGGTATGGACATTATGAATTTGTGGGTATGCCATTCGGGCTACAAATGCGCAGCATTATTTATGGACTTAATGAATCGGGTTTTCAGCCAATTCCTGGATAAGTTTTGTAGTGGTATTTATTGATGACATATTGGTGTACTCAAAGGATGAGGAGCAACATGCTGATCATCTGCGGCAAGTTCAACAAGTTTTAAGGGAGAAGAAGTGTATGCCAAATTATCTAAGTGTGATTTTTGGCTCAAGGAAGTATCGTTTTAGGTCATGTGGTAACCGGTGATGGAATTTCGGTTGACCCGGCTAAAATTCAGGCTGTTAAGGATTGGCCCAGCCCAAAGATGTACGAGAAGTTAGAAGTTTTCTTGGGCTAGCTGGATACTTAGGAAGTTTGTTCAAGACTTCCCTAAAATTGCGAGACCGCTCACAAATCTGAGAAAAGGAAGTGCGGTATAAGTGGGATAAGATTGTGAAAAAGCTTTCAGATTTGAAAGAGAGAAGTTAACCACAGCACCAGTTCTTACGTTGCCCTGTGGAACAGAGGTTTTGAGGTGTATAGTGACGCGTCAAATATGGTTTAGGGTGTGTGTTGATGCAGAATGGCAAGGTCATTGCCTATGCCTCTCGACAGTTGAAGAGTATGAGACCAGGTATCCTACTCATGATTTGGAACTTGAGCTGTAGTTTTGCCTTGAAAATTTGGAGGCACTACTTGTATGGAACTTCTGTAAGATTTACACGGATCACAAGAGCTTGAAAATATTTTCACTCAAAAAGAGCTAATATGAGGCAAAGGAGATGGTTGGAACTAGTAAGGATTATGATCTGGAGATTTTATACATGAAGGCAAAGCCAGTGGTGGCAGACGCTTTAAGTCGAAAGAGGAGGAGTCACGAGGAGAAAGCTAATGGATACTACATGATGAATTGGTACAAGATTTCAAAAGGTTGAACCTTGAGGTGGTAACTACGGGAGAGGTGGATAGAGAAATTGGTCTAGTATGAACGTATTCCTCGACATTTACAAGGAAATTTTGCATCATCAGCAGGAGGAGGAGGAACTACGAAAATAAAGGAAAAAGTGGAAAAAGGGGAAGCCCTAGATTTTAAGATTCATGACGAGGCATTGAGATTTCGTGGAAGATGGTGTATACTAGATTCATGTGGCGATATTAAAAGGAAAGTTGATGCAGGGAAGCTCATAACTCAGTGTATTCCATACATCCGGGAGGAAATAAGTTGTATAAAGATTTGAAGAAAGGGTTTTGGTGTGGTCAGGCATGAAAAAGGAACGGTAGCTGAGATGTGTCGAAGTGTCTAACATGAAAAAAGTTAAATTTGAGCTAAGAAAACAGGAGGCATGTTGCAATCATTGGATATACCTCCCATGTGGAAATAGGATTCGATATCTATGGATTTCATAGTGGGATTACCACCGACCAGAGGTGGGATGGATCAGATTTGGGTGATTATGGATCGGTTGACCAAGACTACTAGACTAATTCCAATGAAAAGTACTTGGTCTATGGAACAGCTGGTGGAAGCATATATTAGAAATGTGGTTAAGCATCACAGAGTCCCTATGGAAATTATTTCGGATAGAGATTCTAGGTTTGTCTCAAGATTTTGGCAGCAATTTCAAAAAGCCATGGGAACAAAATTGAGCCTTAGTAACTTACCACCCACAGACTGATGGGCAGACGGAGAGAACTATTCAAACATTGGAGGATATGTTGCGGGCTTGTGCGATGGATTATCAAGGGTCATAGAGTGACAAGTTGTACTTGATTGAATTTTCTTATAACAACAGTTACCACTCAAGTATCCATATGGCCCCGTATGAAGCCTTATATGGTAGAAAGTGTCGTACTCCGTTGTGTTGGAATGATGCGCAGGAGGTGGTTGGGTGGGCCTGAGTTAACAGAGGAAATGGCCCAGCAGGTCAAGAACATTCGGTAGAGATTGAAAGCTGCACAAGATAGGCAAAAGTCTTATGCTGATTTGCATAGAAGGCCAGTTGAGTTCAATGTGGGGGACAAGGTATTTCTGAAGGTTTCACCCACTAAGAGCGTGGTACGATTTGGCAAGAAAGGAAAACTTGCTCCTAAGTACATTGGTCCGTATATGAAATATTGGAAAAGGTTGGAAATTTGGCTTACCGATTAGCTTTGCCGATGAACTTGGATAGGGTCCACAACGTGTTTCATGGATCACAATTGAAACGGTACGTTCCAGACGAATCACAGTGTGTTGCAACCGAACGAGGTAGAAGTTGCACCTAATTTGACTTATGAGGAACACCCAATTAAAATTTTGGATCATAAGACAAGGGAGACCCGAGGGAAGTCTGTGGATTTGGTTAAAGTTTTATGGACTCATCATGGAGTTCAAGAAGCTACATGGGAACTAAAGAGCAAGATGAGAACTCAAACCCAGAACTCTTTGATTAAGGTCAGCAATTAATGTTTCAGAGAGAAACTTTCTTTTAGGGGGGGGGAGAGTCGTATGGTAAGTGGTGAATGACTACTAGTGTTTGTGAATGTTTGTGATTGTGAATGTTTGTTGGTGCCAGAAATGGTTGGTAATACTTGAATATTATTTTAGGAGTTGTCCTCTTAACGATTTCATATATGTGGTATCATTGAATTTGTGGATGGTTTATATTGTGTGATTGTGTGTCTGAGGTTTTGTGTGATGTTGCTGAATCATTTGTGGTTGATGAGGTTAACTAAGAATTATTGTGTGGAGTATTGTTTTAATTTCTTGGAGTATGTGACTCTATTGTTTGGTGTGATGAATTTAGCTTCGAGGACGAAGCTTTGTTTAACGGGGGGAGGATGTAATACCCCAAATTTCTTAAACTGTGATTAAGGTATTATTTAATTGTAAACCTTATGAAACCCTAATTTCTAAAGATGGAGAAGGTTATAACTAGATGGAGGTGCTTGGTGAACATTAGGAACTCTAGTTCCGGAGTATCACCCGGTAAACCTTAGTTTCACAAGATTTCTGAAATTCCTGAAAATTACTAAATTCCCAGGAACTGAGAGTGGGTATCAACCTTAGGAAGTGTGTTAGATACTTTTGAGAGTGTTTTGAGGAAAGAAACAATCATATCTTTCTTCTTTTAATATAAGACAATCTAGTTACATTTTTCAGTATTTAGTGGTTCTGGGCAAACGAGGCTTCGGGAGAGCTCAGAAGTGACCCGAGGAAATTACTGAAACTTGATAACCCACACTAGTATTAACGCACCTACACATATAGTCTTAATTCCCATAAAAAGTTCAAGCCAAACATGGCCTAAGATGGTGGCTGAAAATATCAAGGAAGGAGGAGAAAAATATCTCGGTTACTATTCACACCTCCTTACTATTTGTAATAATGATCAAGGCAAGTTGCCCCCTCCTTATCCATTCAATGGCGGTTTGGCATGGGTGGTTAGGATTGGTTTTGTCACCTAACACAAATCAATGGCTATGGACAATTCTAGAAGTAATAATTACAAATAGTAAGATAAGGATGAAAATTTTAGTATAAAAGGGGGGTGGAGGTCGGCCATGGTAGGTGAGCAAGGTGGCCATTCTTCTTCATCTACCTTGCTTCTCCTAAGCTAGAAAACACCATTGGAGCTTAGGCAACAACACTCCTCCATTGGAAACACAATCTAAGGTAGTAATTAAGCTAAAATCAAGGAAAAAGGCAAGTTTATGGAGTGGAAGCCAAACTCCAAGGTGGGTGACTTGGTTGGTGGATATTTTGCGCTCAAGAAATATAATCAAGGTATAAAAGCTCCAAAATGGCTAGGAGAGGACAGGTAACATATATGCACATCACTTTCACCCTTTAAGCTTATTTTCCTTCTTAAGTCATTCTGTTTTGTTATCTACGAATCCTATCTCTTATTTTCTTAAAATTTCTACAGTAAACTGGATGAATAGTTAGGGAACATCCTAGAAAATCAAGTCGAGATAAGGTGGGATTTAGGAAAACACTAACGAACTTTGAAAATGAAGAAAAATGAGCTTTAAGCTTTAGGAATTGTTTAGATGGGTTTCCGACATGGGATTGAGCTAAAATTTTGAGGGTAGTCTTGTATAGTGAATATATGGTTATGGTTGAAAAATCAAGTCGAATGGAGAAATTTAAGTCGGTTATACAAGGTAAAGAAGCTAAAAATGAGAAAATGTGCTTTAAGCCTTTCCGAATGTTTGAATGGGTTTCCGAATTGATATTGAGCTGAATTTTTAGGAGATACTTGTGTTGTTGACATTGGATCATGGTTAAATGTTTAGGCCGAGAATATTTTGGGAAGTTGTTTAAGTTGGTGAATAGTGATTTTGGCTAAAAATAAGAATTTAAGCTTTCTAAGGTGGTTTCTTGGAAATTGTTTGATCCTCTGGTTTATTGGAGCTGGTATGGTAATATTATGTTGATACTAAGGTTATTTCGCAAGTGGTGAGCTTGATGTGTGAATTACTACTTGTGTAAAGCTTGATATGAAATCTTACTCATGGTTTGTAAATGTGTTTAAGGATAACCTTTGTGGTGGTGGTGGAAAGTATTGTGTGATGTTGATATCATGGTTATCCTAAGGCTATGCCTCTTGTGAGAGCCTTTAAGGCCAAGCCGACGTTCCGGCAACAAAATAAGCTCCTACTAATGAAATTGGAGCTGCCACTATGATCTACTCATATTGGGCAGAAGTTTTCAATAGGGGGGTGTGCACACTTAAGGACATAGGGTGGGTGGGTGGTGGTGGTGGACTTCGTTTGGAAATATCTTGTAATTGATGTTGATTATCTCTTGATAATTCTTGGTACAGGTAAATGGTGTGTGATCTATTCTGATTTGTTATATTTGTTAATATTTGCTGGAAACAAAGGTTTTTAAAGAGAAAATAATTTTTACGGGGTGTGGTAGTGTTACTCAGTTTTTACTGATTTTATTTGTTTGTGTCTTCCTGTGTATATGTATTCTGTGGATTCAGGGTAACTGGGATGGACACCTTCTCTACACTGAGGACGAGTCCACCGATACTTTCTATATTTTCATGTTTGTCACCTATCGTAGAACTATACAGCCTGGGGTCACGAGATAGTGTATGAGGAATGGAACAAGAAGATTCAAGGATTTAGGCACCCGAAGAATGGTAGCAGCCAGCTATCACACATGATGTTTCCACTATATACGAGTAATGCAGTGGGTCCCTAGGTAGATGCTAGCATGTAATAGCCTCCTTTTGATACCCCTTTACTTTTGGTGTAAAATAGGAGTAGGAGCTAACATAGTAGTTGGCTGGAAGGGGTCTTTTGGTACTAAGGTGTAAAGTGACGGGTTGGTTGTGTCACTCTTTTGATAGTAACAACAATGTAAGATAGCTAACGTTAAGGTGGTGGTGGTAATAGCCTTACACTTACTAGTGGTTAGTAGGTGTGGCAGTAACCCCGGTGATAGTATTAGGGGACCTTTTGTAAAAAGAAGACTGACGCATGTATAACATAAGTTGTTATTTCAGTTATAACATGCCTCTAAAGAATAATAAAAAAAAGAGGCTAAGTAAATGGCGGTGGTAAACCGGGGCGTTACACTCCGGAGGAGAGTAAGCAACCGAAACGACCAACGGTGAACGGTACAGTTCTTCTTGTGACCTGCTTGCTAACGAGGTGTCCCTCGGCTTGTGTGCTATTTGTTTCTATGTGCTCATTAACAAGATAAAGCATGCAACCGGAACATTATGTTTATTGTATTGTTGTGTGATGTTTGAAAACTAACACAACTTACCGTGAGAACTTACTAACCAACGTTTAGTAAGGAATTGAGTGAGACTAAGGAACGCTCCCTAATATTAGTTTGTTATAAACCGAAAGAGGTTAACCAACAAACATTGTCTTGAGACTTCTACTAACTGGAACTTAAGGGAGGATTGAGGAACCCGGGACTGACTCCGGTCATGCATGCTAAGGAGTAAGGGGTCGGTATCTAAAGCAGATCCGACTTCCGCTTAAGGACTTGTCTTCGGACTTGTTACCTAGGGTCGGTTGCCGGCTCAGCTACATTGGACATACAGTCCAAGGTAGGAGGCATTAAGATGGTGTGGTAGGATCACCTAAATCCTAAATTATAAGATAAGTTGTTTATTCAACCAATGGAGTTAATAGCTCATTGGCTAGGGTGCTTTTGACCCGACAAAAATAAACATTGAGGTAAGATGCAATCATTTCTATTTAAAGAGTGGTTTGTATCCTAAGATTAAGATAAGGTTTGAGATAAGTTGCAACGATTCCTTTTTAAAGGATGGTTTGTATTATAAGACTGAGATAAGCTACTTCCATTCCTTTTAAAGGATGGTTGTTTTCTAAGACTAAGATTGAGGTAAGATAAGGATGGACTAAGATTAAGAGGAAACGTAACTTAAGGAGTGAAAAAATTGACTCACTAATTAAGGGAACGCATTTAAGTCGTTCATTATGTTTGAACTTTGATTGTTCATATTTGGATTGTTGTTACTGCACTTTCTATTATGTTGTGCATCTAATCAACCTCCATGCTATCGACAATTAGTCGTCGTAGCCACGTTAGCTTGGGGGCCATGAGAGGATCGTACCAGCATTCGTGCTGACCCCCTTTGGGGGCTGTTTTTACTACACAGGTGAACGTCAGGCTGCGGCCGTCGCGAGAGTAAGAAGGGGTACAAGCGTTACGGGTTAAGTGTGGCCTATGAGTTGTGCATGTACACTCGTATGGCATTTTGAGTTAGTAAGATGTATAGGATGTGAGGGGATTGTAAGAAGGATATGTATTTGGTTAAGATTGGTATGTACTAATGTTCCGTATATTCTGTAGTCAGACCGTGGCAAGGTCCTGGAGTGTATTTGAATCCACTGCAGAGTTGTATATATGGTGATAAGTTTGTGATGACCACGATTGGATCGAGTTAGGGTGTTACAAAAAGTGGTATCAGAGCATAGTTATGCTCTGAAGACAAGAATTACCGAACTTTGGTGAATACTGAGGTTGAGTTTGAGTTATGGGTTAAGGGTTTGAGTGATAGAGTGAGAGGTGCGTTAGCTAGGACTTCCCAGTGTTTACTGGATATCCATAGTACCTAGACCCGCCCTCCACATCCCTTGCTTGAATTATGGGGAACAAATGCCAGAGAGAAGAAAGCCTTCTCTTACTCGGGAAACCCGATCTGGTAGTTAGTTAACAGTAAGCAATACGAGAAATATCTTGTCGAACAACAGTTATGAGAACTTGGAGGTTTTTAATGGAGCGCAACAGAGAAACAGGCGCTACCTATGGAATTCTATCAATAAAGGATGGTAATTACCGGCAACATGGGTCGACATGCTACGCGCAGTCGAAATAACCGCAATACCAATAATAAGGAAAGCACTACGAGTGCAATGGATAAGGAAAGATAAGCGACGTGAGTACCGGACAGTGGTCCAAATGAGCATAGCAGTGGGATAATATAAATCTTGAGGGTTAAGACTACCGGTAGCTCCAGTTAGAAACGGGAACTCCAAACCCCATACAATGAGGAAGGTTATAAAACCTGGCCGACATAGCGCAGGCGACAATAAAAACATGTACTACTGTATACCAGCATAGGACTACGATTTAGTGCCTAAAGGAGGATCATTACTTAGTAACCACAACAAAATGTGTGGAGACAGGAGCGAGGACTAAGACAGGAGTAAATAACAAGGGGTTCCCTCAGAAAGAGGAATGCCCTGATAAGTGATAGCACTGCTAAAACAACCAGGAAACTGCTAAAGGGTTAGTTATCCAAACTAAAGAATGTCGAAGGAGTCCCGAGGACTACCAAAGATATAAAATACAAGGAGGAAGTACTATTACTGATACGCAAAGCACCGGTAACCCATCTTGCATGGCGCACTTGCCGTAGCAAGTGCTACCATGGCTAAACTATGCAGGAAGCCATCATGGCGAGATAGTGGAACACTACAGTTATAGTACATTTTAATACCGGACTGTAAATCTATAAGAATGAAAGGATGAAACCTTGGAAGGGCCTGACGGTCTGACCATGATGAGATGAGCCAACACATTAGACAGCAGGGAGCTGAACTTGGACGAAATACTAAACCATATAAATATTAGCAACAGTACAATCTACTACAACAACATCGACAGTGCGGTAAGAATACCAAACCTAAACCCCGAGAGGAAAACATAAAAGATCGCTGAGTAATGCGAGCGAAACACTACGTATGTGATAACGTACAAGGAATGCATTACGGAATACAATGGAGACCGTCGATATAAAAACCTTCAACAAGAATGGAATAAGACTCCCAGATTGATCACTAAGAATACCAGTAATAAGCATTCTTCAATGAAGATGTTGGAAACCCAGAAAACAAGGATAAAAGAAATGAACGCAAGCTATAACCTACTAAGGATTAAAGACGTACAACTCTGGAAAAGGAAAGCTCAGAGGACTACCCCCACAGAGCGGGCATAGTCGAGCCGAACAAACTGATGAATGACAGTTAATACTGTTTGTCTAACTCATTAACACCCAAGTATGATTGATCATCAATGGGTGGCGTAGTCAACGGAAGTTGAACGAAGCGTTGAGATGGAAGCATAAGATGACAGGATGATATCCAACTTGAACAACGTAAGGCAAACGCCTAATACGAACCTAACCTTGATTGCTAAAAGACATAAATCTTGTAAATTGACAGTATTGTCAAGGACACTAAGTAACCTCAGATCACCTGAATAAACTCCCATAGCAGGAAGCAGGATGCAGCAACCTACCATGAAACCCGATACTACATTTAATATGTAACCTAACGGTGGATAGTGTTCAAAGGACCAGAAGCTTATGAAGATAACCTACAGATGAGTAAGAGTACAAATAATGAACTGAGACGTTAAGCACTAAGAGCCTACAAGCCAAGGATGTTAACCACATCAGAGCCCGAGGCGCAGTAAAGTAAGTTGTAAGAGAGCTTATTTAAGCCACGAAGGAACTACAATTCGTAGATATGAACGGTTACCAAACCTATAACTTAGATTGTGGAAAATATTGCCAGGAATAGGCACCAATGAGAATAATGAGATAGTACATTGGCAGGGGCGGAGAACGAACCATGCCTTTTAGGGTGGGGATACCTCTCCTTGCTGTGAGGCCAAGAGTGGGAATAAACCCCTCAAAAAGGGCTTTCACTTATTAGAGAAATAATACGTTTGTTAGAGAATGGAAACTGTAAACTTTGAAATTACCTTAGAACATACCAGATACACTTGAGTAATAAGGAAGGCTGCAGAGACAGACCTCATATCCAACACCCAGCATTTAAGAATCAGTAATCGCCAGGGATAAACGTTGTGAGTGCACAACATGGCACGTTATGTGACCAACGCCCAGAAGAGCTTGTGACTCAATGGATGACTTCTTCAGTAACCGGTTAAATTACATGGTAAATAACATAATAAAGGATGAAAGAATGTGAGAAAAATTAGCCTACTTATGAACCTGAGATTGAAGCAGAACACCTTCTTATTAAGAGATAACCATTTTACAGCACGGTATGACAACCGCCAAACACCGAAATTAGAGAACTCCCAGTGTGTTTACACCAAGAAGGGATTGAGTATAAGATAAGATATTAAGGAAACGATTGAGTAACTGCACCATCAATGGGTAGTAGAATAAGGCAAACTACCACAGTAGCGAATGTCGTGAGAACAATACCTATATAAGGGGATTAGGTAATGGTGCGCGGTAAAGCGACCGTTAGTATGAGCCGTCAAATATTGACACTGAGGCAATTAAATTTATAAGCTAAGACCGATATAAGTAAGGGAATAAGATGGTAGACGAACTGTGCATTGATGCCAGTAGTCTGGACCTAGTTAGGTAAGATTTCACAGGAACCACACTACCCATTCCTTAAGGAATTGGAAGTGCATTCCTAGTAGAACAAATATGAGAAAGTAGATAAGAGGCTCTATGGAAAGAGACCTCAGTTACTAAGAGACCGAATCAGTACGGGATACAGAAAGAACTAGAGCATACCATACTTAAGAACACAGTAAATAAATTTCCCTTGATTAAGTTCATGAAGAACAATAAATGTTATCATGGAACGATGAAGAGGAGATCGACAACAGAATACTTCATAATTAGCAATAGCTAAACGTGTGATGAACACTATGAGTTTACTAAAACGAGACGTGGGACGACTGCACCCCACAGGGGCTTGCAGGCCTAACACGCTCATTTATGAGTTAGTTGGGTAAGTAGTAATGTACCAGTAAGGTACCCCATGCATGTAGACGAGTGGTGTAAGGAACACGGGAAGTAGTCGACTCCGTACCATGGACAACGACGCAAGATCAGACAAGAGCAGCTACTACACAAACAGTCGAAGAGAAGAATTCAGTTGAACCAACACACAAAGGAATCAGAGAACAAATTGTAACGACCCCAAAACCGGCCTAGGAGTTAGGGCCGTTACACGCCGCGAGTCTACTACCTAACGTCGCAAGGCTCTAAGCAAAACAATCCCCAAACCGAATAACGAACTTGCATAAATACCGAAAGAGTTTACAAGGTCTAAATACTTATAGGTCAAATACAATGAAAGGCCCGAAGGCTACACAAGCTCTAAAGCGTCCAACGCGCAAAGCAAACAAAGTCTAAAGAAACATATAGTAAACGGAGCTCCAGAAGAGAACATGAAGAGAGGATCCCACGAGCTCAATCTGCAACAAAGTAAAGGGGTGAGCTAAACAGCCCAGCAAGCAGAAGACTTCCTCAAGGAAGCCCACTCATAACAGAAGCAGGAGAATAATTTAAACAGAGAAGAAGGCGGAGTCATTATAAACAGACATAATGGAAACACAAAACAGAAGCGGAGTAGGACGTCACTTCAAACCATAGTCGGACTTCCAGAAACAAATACGGAAGAGTGGGACACTAGAAACAAGCTAACACAACAGAAGGACTCACATAAGGTCCTATGGATCCGAAGATCCCACATCAGAAGCCGTAGAGACAGCTAACAGAACCGTCGGTCAATGATTTCCTAAGGGAGACCCTAAGGAATGTATTCAGAAGGAATTCCTGCGCAGCATGCTGCAGGACAGCCCAACCCGACTATACAAGGCTCAGAAGCAGAGTAACTAGGTCCCAAAACAAAAGCTCACAAAACAGCTCTTAAGTGCATGGAAATGCATATAAACAGCATAAGAAGCTTGTACACAAGTAGGGGAATCCAACCCCGCAAACGGAACTCAAAACAGAGAAGTTATGCCCAAAACAGTGGCTTGTCCGAACTTGCGTCCGACCTTGCAAGTTCGGACAGAGGCCGAGAATCAGAGGCCGCGAAAACGTCGAAGTCCGAACTTACGTCCGACCTTCGAAGTTCGGACGTAAGTCGAAAGTCAGAAACCAAAACCTTCATCGTGTCCGAACTTGCGTCCGACCTTGCAAGCTCGGACAGATGTCAAAACTCACACAAAAATTCGTCTCTCGCGTCGGGTCCGAACTTACAAGTTCGGACCGATGTTCGGACACTTCAAAATCTCAAAAATCAAAACGCGCCCGATGAACTGTCTGAACTTGCATGTTCGGACACAAGTTCGGACAGCGCAAAACTGTCGAATTCCAGATAGAACAGCCGCGCAAAAAATCACAAAAACCATCACAAACTCACCCAAAATCCGCAGAATTGTAAATCAGTACCCTCGGGGGTTTAGCCAAACGATTAACAACGCAAAACCGATGTGAAAAACACACAATCACAACATAATTACAGATCATAAACGCTAGAATAAAACAGTACCCGAGGGTGAGTAAACTACCCCGATTCCATCCCCCACTTACATGAATTCGAAGCGTTGATTCAGCCCAAACGTTATCAGCAACTCAACGAATAGAACGCAGCAGAGGAGACGCACCAAACCGCACTGGATTCGCAGAGAACAGCCCCCAAAATCAGAATGCAAAATCAGAAACTGATCCTTCCAAAACAGTAATAACCCTACCGAATTCACAAAATTCACCAACCTGAACACACAGAGGAGACCCGTACAGAAGCAGCAGCAGAAATCCGACAGAAACAGCAGCGATTCACACCAGAAGACAAGGTTCTCACCAAGGAAGAAGAAAGAGAAGAGGAACGCAAAAACTGTCGAGAGAAATAGAGCGGGCTTCAGATTTGATCGTGAGTTGTAATGCAAATAAAAGACTTATCCTTCCTTAATTAAGTCTTACCAAAATAAAAGAGAGGGGAATGACCTCTTTGCCCCCGTCTTTTTATTCAATGACTCCGATGTCCCCTCAACTGAACAAGCACCACATAAATAAGCAATACATAAACCAAAATGTTATAAAATCTGAAAACGAAAAAATACGGAGTATTACACAAATAATTAAGGACTATGAAGTGCGAAGAGCACAGATTGTTAAGCACAGACATTGGACATGTCTTAAAGTGTTAAGGATAAGACTGTAAAGCGTAATAAGCACTAAACAGTAGTTTCAGATTAAGAATCATCCTCAGACCAAAGGTCAGATGGAAAGAACAATCTACACACTTGAGAAAACACTAAGAGTATGAACATAAGATCTTCAAGGAAAATGGATAGACGAGTTACAACTCATTAAGGCCGTGTATATAAAAAGATAACACGTGTCCACTGAGAGACCAATATTCCAAAACTGTAAGGAGGCAGAAGGATATACGATACTATGAATGATTAGAAAGGCAATTAAGCCTAAGATTATTAGAGTCGCGCAGCTGAAGCTAGCAGACCACTACCTTTGAGATTAGACCAAACTAAGTTAAGAAAATGGTATAAGTACCGTTAAGAATCCTCGATACAGAGACTAAGTCATTAGCATAGTTATGACCCTCTGATCGAATCATAAGTGAGATAGATGACATGGAAGCTAGAATGCTTGGTAAGAATTAGACATCTTGAACTTATGTTCAAGCATGATATAATGTTGATTACGTGGGCGTAATCCATTTTAAGGGGGTAGAGCAAAAACCGCTTAGCGTATGTTACATAAACTACGGTGTGCATAGCACAAAAGAATTTGAGAATATGTTTTACATAAACATTTTGAGATAAATCATGGCTATTGCACACAGAAGATGTGAATACCATACATATTAAGTACCTATCTTGTTAACTCCGGGTGTGAGTACAAGTTAAGAGAATTAAGGAAGAGGATTAAGGAGACTTAACAAATAAGGAATATATGAGGTATGAGTCGATATGAGACTATGTGTGAGATAAGAATAAGATAACACTATGGGATACTGTTTGATATGAATATAAGGGAAAAGATACTAATGCTATGAGATAAGATGGTGAGAATTGGTATGAGATGGTTATAGAACTTAGTAGGAATTTAAGTCTCGAGGTAATTACTAAGAGATGAATCGGGAATGTTTGATGGACTGAGTCCACACTTTGGAGATGTATTGATTATGATTAGAAAAACTAAAAAGATAGAAAATTGGACATGAGTGAATTATTCGGATGTTTGAAAATGATGTGGGAGGTGGAACTTGATTTTCTAGGGATCAAGGGAAACCGAACAAAAATTGGGGTGGAAGGATAGTTCTACACCGATGCTGATCACATCAGGGTTGGATGATTCCTGAAACTCCCTACCAGTGGTTACAATTAAATCACGCTAAGGATAGAGGCATGAGGATAAAATGAAATTGGAGTTAATTGTATTTCTAATTAGATGAATTATTCCTCACATGACCTCGTAAAAAGGATTACCTTTTTACTGAGTCTCGCCCATGAAGTCGAGGACGCACGAGCCTTTGTCTTCGGACCGGTGACATGGGGAGAGCAGAGTTGTTTTGTATTCTGGCCCATGGTGATGAGGACGAACGAGCCATTGTCTACGGACCGGTGACATGGGAGAATACGTTGGAAATTATGTGAATGTTTTAATCATCAAAAGGAACAAAGGGAATTTGAGTGTTGTACATGCTTAAACATGTTGTGTGATATTTGAGTATAAGCATATGGCGGATCTAATGATTCAATGAGTTTAAGTATACATAAGTATGATCTATATGATCTATGGAATGAGGTAAGACATGTATTCTAATAAGATAAGATGCATGGGAACTTTGGGGACAAAGTTCTTTTAAGGGGGGTAGATTGAAATACCCCAAACCTAAGTATGCTAAGTAAACATCAATTTATGATGTAGTAAGGCTAAAATATGCCTTAGAAAGATTGGTAGACAATTTAAACCAGGAAAGCACAAGAAAAATGCCTTGAGGGCAATTTGGGCAAAAACGTGCTCTAAGCTTGGAGTGACTTTGATTAGCACCCAAATACCATTATAAGACTTTAGTAATATGCTAATGGACATTTTAAATCAATTACCAAAGAAAACCAAGCTCAAAAACAAGCTTAAACACAAAATGTGCTTTAAGACTCCTTAAAGCACCTTTTTGAGAAATTGTCTTAGAAATGGGTTTTGAGTGGCTAAATGCCCATGATTACATCTTAGTCAACATGTGTGCTAATTATTATCACATTAGGAAGTCTAAGTCAATGGGAAACCAAAAATTTCATGAATATGTGCACTAATTAGTGAATAGTGCCAAATAGTGACTAGTTTAAGTTTTACTCAACATAAGTCAATAAGTTGGTCAACAAAGACCATGACTAGCCTTATTTAATAAAGGGGCCGGTTTTTCTAAGGGTGGTGAGTCACCACAACATGTTAGCTAAGTTGGAAAAAGAGAGGGAAATAAAGTAAGGTAATTATTCACCTTTTTAGAAAAATATCTCATTTAGCTTACTTCCCTCCTCTTCTTTCTTCATTCTTCTTCTTTCATTGGTTTCTCTTCTTCTCTCTATTCCAAAACCGAGAGTGCTGCTCCTCCATGGTTCTCCATCTTCAATCGCTTACCAAATACATAATATTGCTCCAAATCAAAAACTAAAAACATATTATTCTTAGTTAGCTCAAGCTCTAGCTTTCTATCTTTACAAAATTGGAAAAGCTTCATTTTGGAGCCATGGGAAATCTCCATTGAAGGGTGAAAAATAAGCTTTGGAGGTTGCATAAGCTTCTCCATTCTCTCAAGGTAAAGAAAATGTAAGAAAAATCATGTTTCCATCACTTCCTCACCATGCCGAAAATTTGCCTCTTAAGATACTTTGTTTTTCACCTTGAACTAGCTTATTTTCATTCACCAAGGACTAGTGGAGGTCCCTCTTGATTCAGCCCAAGTCTACTTTGAGACTCCAAAGGTAATCATCCACTTTTATACCATAGAACACATTTTTTAACCTAGGGTTTACTCCTTAAGGTTAGTGTATTATTTAGCACTCATGAGAGCCATTGTATATTGATTAGAACATTGGCAAGGAAAATTTAAATGGTGGCCGAGATTTCCAAGGAACAAGCCTAAGGAGAAAGTTGAGAGAAACAAGGTAAATTGCTTACCTAATGGTGGTTTAAGTTTTAAGGGATGGTATTTAGATAAGTACCAATGTAGCTTTAAGCTACAATAGGTAATGGGTTATATAACCTAGGAAAGGAATTTAAACAAGCTTGTGAACTTGTGACTAAGGAGCCAATGGGAATGAGTTAGTAATAGTCTAAGATGGATTTTAAGAGTATTATAACTACTATGAGATTGATGGGTGTATTTGCAGGTTGAAAGCTTTATATGTGGGAAATTCAGTGTTTAAGTTTAAGTTATTTAAGGGCCTAAGAGCCATGTCATTTAAGAGCCTTAGTGCTATGCAATTTAAGAGATTGGCAATATTGAGTTTGTTGTGAATGAGTTGGTTTGGGTGATAAAATATGATGAGAAAGAACTTGATGTGAGTGAGATGGTTGATTGAGGAAAACAATGCATTTGGGCATGATAATATACTAGAGAAGCTATGGCGAAATTTTGAGTAGAAAACAAAGTGTTTAAGTGGTAGTGGTGAGTTAAGATGCCCTAGGATTCACTTGGGATCATTAAAAGGAATTTGAGTGGAAATGAGTTAACTAAGGAGTTCTTGAGGATGAGAATGACCCAGAGTGTCTAGGAAGAATTAGAGGATTGGTGGGTGTATTGAACACACCAAAGTCATGGTAAGAGGAATGGTAAGACTTGTGTGAAATTTGGGGAGAAGGTGTATAATGCTTTATGTGATTTAGGTATGAACTAGGGAATATATCAATGAATGTTTTGGGAAGCTTGTGTAAGTAGTGATGATGCTAGTAGTGGAACAATAAGGTTTAGTTTAGATGGTAATGAGTGGACTTAGGTGATGGAGTGAAGATTGAAGGAGAAGGTTGTCGATTGTCGAGGAAATCGACTAGGAATGTATAAAGAGTAAGATCACGAGAATGGTGAGTAAATTGAGCAAAAGGGATGTAGGTGTCTAAGGAGGGTGTAGGATGATCAACGTAAAGAAGAGCAAGGTTAAGGTGCTAAGAGGATGGGAAGAAATGTTTAGGTATGTCCAAGAGTTTAGGAATGATGAGTAACAAATGGATAAGAGATGAATTTGTGCATGGATACGCAAAAGGACTTGAGGAAGTTTTGGTAAATGAACTGAAGATGGAAAATGATGTTTAGGAAGTGCTCGAACTGTTAAGGAGGAACACTTGGGTTGGTTGAAGTTTTGGTAAGGTTACAAGTTGGAAATATAAGGAATAAGTCCTAAGTGTTAGGAGTTTTAAAAGGATGAGTGTGTTAAGAAGATCTTTGGAAATTGTTTTGGAGAGTTTGGTGGAAGTTATAAGGTGATTTTAAGTGCCTAAGTGGTATTAGGACACATGGGGGAACTTGTGGAGAAGTTTGGAGTCAAATGGGAATTTAGAAACAAGGTTCTAGAGCCGACCGACCTTAGGGACTGGACCTGCAAGGTCGGTCGAGCTCAGTTTACACTACCGGAAAGAGTTTTTGGAATCGACCGGACTTGGGGACCGGACTTACAAGTTCGGTCGGGCTTGTATTTTGTGTACGAATTGAGTCTCTGGAACCACCGAACTTCGGACCGACTTTGCAAGGTCGGTCGAGGTGAAATTTTCAAACGGTGAAATGTTCTGGAATGGACCGACCTTGGGTAAGGTCGGTCGGTAAGGTCGGTCGACCCTAAAGATAAAAAAAAAGAAAGAAACCCTAAGGAATTTAATGGAATTAATGGTACCCCATTAAGAGGGCATTGATGATTAGAGGTATAAAGACCTAAGGGATTAAGTTAAGTATAAACTTAAAAGTTTAGGTTAAGTTGTAAGATTAACTTGTAAAACTTAAGAGGTGTTAGGTTGGGATCACTATGGGTTAAGTAAGTTAAGTAAGTTGAATTAAGTTAAGTGATTAACAACCTAAAACTGAATCAATGTTTTAGGACTTGAGAGTTTGGACTCCGGAGGAGATTAAGCAATCGAAACGACCAACGGTGAACGGTACAGTTCTTCTTGTGACCTGCTTGCTAACGAGGTGTCTCTCGGCTTGTGTGCTATTTGTTTCTGTGTGCTCACTAAACAAGATAAAGCATGCAACCGGAACATTATGTTTATTGTATTGTTGTGTGATGTTTGAAAACTAACACAACTTACCGTGAGAAATTACTAACCAACGTTTAGTAAGGAATTGAGTGAGACTAAGGAACGCTCCCTAATATTAGTTTGTTATAAACCGAAAGAGGTTAACCAACAAACATTGTCTTGAGACTTCTACTAACTGGAACTTAAGGGGGGAGTGAGGAACCCGGGACTGACTCCGGTCATGCATGCTAAGGAATAGGGGGTCGGTATCTAAAGCAGATCCGACTTCCGCTTAAGGACTTGTCTTCGGACTTGTTGCCTTGGGTCGGTTGCCGGCTCAGCTACATTGGACATACAGTCCAAGGTAGGAGGCATTAAGATGGTGCGGTAGGATCACCTAAGTCCTAAATTATAAGATAAGTTGTTTATTCAACCAATGGAGTTAATAGCTCATTGGCTAGGGTTGCTTTTGACCCGACAAAATAAACATTGAGGTAAGATGCAATCATTTCTATTTAAAGAGTGGTTTGTATCCTAAGATTAAGATAAGGTTTGAGATAAGTTGCAACCATTCCTTTTTAAAGGATGGTTTGTATTATAAGACTGAGATAAGCTACTTCCATTCCTTTTTAAAGGATGGTTGTTTTCTAAGACTAAGATTGAGGTAAGATAATGGACTAAGATTAAGAGGAAACGTAACTTAAGGAGTGAAATAATTGACTCACTAATTAAGGGAACGCATTTAAGTCGTTCATTATGTTTGAACTTTGATTGTTCATATTTGGATTGTTGTTACTGCACTTTCTATTATGTTGTGCATCTAATCAACCTCCATGCTATCGACAATTAGTCGTCGTAGCCACGTTAGCTTGGGGGGGCCATGAGAGGATCGTACCAGCATTCGTGCTGACCCCCTTTGGGGGCTGTTTTTACTACACAGGTGAACGTGAGGAGGCGGCCGTCGCAAGAGTAAGAAGGGGTACAAGCGTTACGGGTTAAGTGTGGCCTATGAGTTGTGCATGTACACTCGTATGGCATTTTCAGTTAGTAAGATGAATAGGATGTGAGGGGATTGTAAGAAGGATATGTATTTGGTTAAGATTGGTATGTACTAATGTTCCGTATATTCTGTAGTCAGACCGTGGCAAGGTCCTGGAGTGTATTTGAATCCGCTGCAGAGTTGTATATATGGTGATAAGTTTGTGATGACCACGATTGGATCGAGTTGGGGTGTTACATCAACCCTTACAATTCCTAGTGCAACCTAGGTCTTTAAACATCATTTAAACATCTAAACTTTTTCATGTTTTCTACTCCAATTTTGACATAGTTTTGTTAGTATTTCCTTACACCCAAAACACAAGGTTTCTCACCTTTGCACACTCAAGAACACTTATTCACAAAAAATGTTCTTTACACACAACTAAGCCTTAAACTACACTACATCACAATATAGTGCATAATTTAAATTGCTTGGCACTTAGGCCCTTAAATTGCATAAACCATAAACACTGAATCTCCCACATTATATTTGCCTTTGACCTACAAATACATACAACAACAAATATGCCTTTAATAACCTCTTTGAGGATAGTTTCCTAGCTCATTTACCATTGGCTCCTTAAGTAGCTTATAGGTTAGTTGTTTTTACCTCTTTTCCTTCCAACTTCTTTCTTGTTTCCTTGGATTGAAAATAGTAAGGAACTTGATCACTTGTCAACCTTCTATCCATACACAAGTAAAGATAATGAGCATTAAGCTTCATGCTTATACTCATTAATAAACCTTAGGTTATATAATGTCTTAAACACATAAATGAATGTTTTTACCTTAGAATTGAATAGGAATTAGATTAAGTAGCAGAGGAGGACTCCACCTAGCCCTTTGAATATTGGAATGAAGCTATGAAAGAGCAAAAGAAAACACCATGAAGATGTGATTTTCGGTCACACATAAAAACAAGAGGAAATGAAGTTTTTCTTTGGTTTTCCTTACCTTGAAGCAAAGAAGAACAATGAGATGTAAAAAGATGAGTTCAAGCTCCTTCCATTGTGATTCCTCTTGGCACCAAATGAAGGTTTTGGAGATTTGAAAAGACAAGATTGTAGAGCTTGACTAAACTAAGAGAATGGTGGTCTTGGAATTAATTTTGGTACATGGAGCTAGGAGATATAAGCAATGGAAGATGGAGATGGTGTGTAAGCTGTAGCAATACCGCAATGGAGAAGGGAGGAGAGGATGAAGATGGTGGGAATCAAGAGGGAAGTGAAAAGTGAGGTGAGAGGTTACTTTGTTAAGATATTATAAGTAAAAGGTGAATAGTGAATTTACTCACTTTTTCCTTTCTTCTTTACTTAACTAGCTAAGTGTGGTGAGTCACACTTAAAAACCGGCCCCTTAGTCAAATGAGGTATTTTATGTTCTTTGTTGACCATTTAGTTGACTTACATTGACTAATGTCTTAAACTAGCACTATTTGGTCACTATTCACAAATTAGTGCACATAATTGTGAAATTTTTGATTTCCCATTGATTTAGACTTCCTAATGTGATACTAAGTAGTACACATGTTGATTAAAGAGTAATTATGGACATTTAGCCATTCAAAACCCATTTCTATGACAATTTTTCTAAAATGTGCTTTAAGACTCCTTAAAGCACATTTTGTGTTTTAACATGTTTTCAAGCTTGGTTTTCTTTGGTAATTGGTTTAGCATGTTCATTAACATGTAACTAAGGTCTTGGTAGGCTCTTAGAGTCTAAACCAAGGTTATCCCAAGCTTAGAGCACATTTTTGCCCTTATTGCCTTTATGGTATTTTATTGTGTTTACTTTGGTTTAAATTGTTCACTAATGTTTCTAAGGCACTTTTTAGCCTTGATAAACCAGAATTTAATATTTAAACAGCAAATAAAGGTTTGGGGTATTTCAGTCTACCCCCTTTAAAAGAACTTTGTCCCCAAAGTTCACACTACACAATTTCAATCTTACAACACAAGGATCAATTATAACAACAATACCTTCATTACAAACATTCTTTACATGATATTGGACTCAAGGTCCTGGTAACAAAACATCACTTAGACTCTAAGGTCTATAACATAACAACAACAACATAGGCAATGTACTACAATACCTGCCGGACATACTTAACCAAAACGGCTCTACTCCCCTTAAAATTGCGGTACGCCCCGTACCCTATACATAGAAAATCTAAGGAGTAAACAACAACGGGTACTTCGCCCTCATCTTATCTTGCAGCTCCCAAGTGGCCTCCTCAACGTCCTGGTTAGACCAGAGGACCTTCACCAGTCTTACAGACTTATGGCGAGTGTCTCGAGTCTTAGTGTCCAGAATCCGTACGGGAGTCTCCACTGATCGCATGGTCAGCTCTAACGTTAGCCTTTCAGGCTGAAGTACATGAGACGGATGAGACATATATTTCTTCAACTAGGACACATGAAATACATCATCATGCACCTTGCCCATCTCAGTAGGTAAATCTAGCCTGTAAGCTATCGGGCCTATCCGCTCCGTCACAACATAAGGCCCACATATTTCGGGCTCAACTTGCCTTTCTGGCCAAAACGAAACACTCCCTCACGGGGGAAACTCTCAGAAACACCTGGTCGCCCACAGCGAACTCCAAGTCATGTCGTCGCACATCTGCATACGATTTCTGCCTGTCCTGAGATGCCTTCATGTTAGCTCAGATCTGACGTACTTCTGCCTGTACTTGCTCCAGGTACTCTGGTCCTATAATGACCATCTCACTCACTTATCCTATCAGCATAATGGCGTACGGCATGGTCTACCGTACAAAGCCTGGAAGGGAGACATCTTGATTGAAGCATGGTAACTGTTGTTGTAGCTAAACTCAATCAGATGTAACTTATCAATCCAGCTGGTCTGAAAGTCAAGTGCACATGCACGTAACATATCCTCAAGTGTCTGGATGGTGCGCTCACTCTGACCATCTATCTGTGGGTGGAACGTTGTACTTAGCTTTAGCTCGGTACTAAGCGCTTCCCGTGTAGTTCTTCAGTACCTTGAGAGGAATCTGGTATCCCTATCAGACACGATAGTCTTTGGTACCCCATGGTGTCGTACTATCTCTCGGTCGAAGAGCTCCGCAAGCCTTTCCACTTTCCAAGTATCCTTCATCGGTATGAATCGAGCCACCTTGGTCAGTCGGTCAACAATGACCCAAATCATATTCAGACCTCCCCTTGTAGGCGGAAGCCCTACTACGAAGTCCATGGAGATATCATGAAACTTCCACTCAGGCACTGGCATTGGCTGTACCATACCACCAGGCAGTCGGTGCTCAAACTTAACCTTCTAACAAGTGAGACACCTCACTACATAATCACTAACATCCTTTTTCATACCAGTCCACCAAAAATAACGTTTCATGTCCTTGTAGATCTTTGAAGCTCCGGGGTGAATCGAAGTCGTAGAACAATGGGATTCACTCAGTATGCGCTCTTTCAGCTCAGCGCTACTCCTCAGAATACACAGTCGGCCATTCAGCCTAATCAGGCATCATCTTGGAGTCGGAAATCATACTTCTGACCCTCGAATGTGCCATCAATAAGCTTCTGCCTGAGTGTGTCAGCTACCACATTTGCCTTACCCTCTTTATACTGCAGGTTGATGTCCTAATCGTTTAGAAACTCGACCCACCTTCTTTGTCTCATGTTCAACTCTTTCTGAGTGAACAAGTATTTCAAACTCTTGTGGTCAGAATAGATTGTCACGTTTACCCCATACAAATGATGTCACCATATCTTCAAAGCGAAGACAATGGCACCCAATTCTAAGTCGTGGGTAGGGTAGTTCTCTTCATGCTTCTTCAGCTGTCGGGAGGCGTATGCTACGACCTTCCCGTGTTGCATCAATACACAACCCATACCTCTTTCAGATGCGTCACAGTAGACCTCAAAACCATCTGTACCGTCTGGTATAGTCAGGACTGGTGCAGATGTCAGAGCATCCTTGAGACTTTGAAAAGAACTCTCACAGTCGACTGTCCACTCGAATGTTGCATCTTTCTTCATTAAGGAAGTCATCGGCTTCAAGACACTGGAGAAGTCCTTCACAAACCTCTTGTAATATCCTGCCAGACTGAAGAAAGATCCGGATGTCGGTAACTGTCTTCGGCCTAGGCCAGGTGCGCACTACATCTATCTTAGCCGGATCAACGGTGATCTCAGCCTTGGAAATAACATGACCAAGGAATGAAACTTGGTTCAACCAGAATTCACACTTAGAGAATTTGGCATACAACTGATTCTGTCTCAATGTCTGCAACACCCTTCTCAGGTGGCTTTCATGCTCACCCTTTGACTTCGAATACACAAGAATATCATCGATGAAGACTACTACCGACTTGTCCAACTAATCACGGAACAAGCGGTTCATTAAATCCATAAACTTGGCTGGTTGTGAGCCTCGATTTTAAACCCTACCCTATGTTGATTAGATTGATTAGGATCTAGTCGGGTTTTAGGTCCACTTATAACCTAATATTAACAACTATGTCATATAACATTAATTATTAAACCCTAAGTTAGCTCACTTGAACATAATTAGAGTCTTTAAATTAGGAAAGAAGAGTTCGGGTTCGGGGGCTTGGTATTCGACTTATTTAGGGTTCAATTTACTTTCATTACCCTGCCTAGGTCACTTTTCCTCTACTTAGTTTAATTACGGCTTATTACGAGTGGTTTTTAACCTAAGTGCGCGCTTCTGGTTTCTTTATATTTTTAACATTTTTTGATAGAAATTAAAGTGAAATCTGAAAATACCTAAACTAGGGTTTCAGAGGCAGAATTATATCAAATTGTGTTTACGTCCGTAGCCACGGACCCAATGTCTGAGACCACGGACCCCAGTTAACCTAATTATACAGAAAAGTCGAATTTAAGAAAAACCTAAATTTTAAAATTTTAAAAAATCTGCCGCCGTCCGTGGGTGTCTGTGGCCACGGACAACCCGTCTGTGGTCCCGGACCACCCACGGACAGGGGTTTTTTGATGGTTCCCGACGGTGTTTTTGGCTAAATATTTATGCACGTGTAGCCTGAAAGATATACAATACGTTAGTAATTAGGGAAGTATGTGCAACTCAGCTCATTGTTGTATTGCTTCTGCATATTGTCCACAATCATTCAAACCTGTTCTTGCCCATCCATTTTCATAGGCATAGCAGCGGCCTTCATCCTCCACCGTTTGATGAAGTCGGACATTGATTCACTGTCTCTCTGCCGAGTGCTGGCAAGGTCGGACCTGGTGACTTCGAGATTCTTAGAATACTCGAAATGGTGCAAGAAAGCCTCACAAACCTCCTCATAGGTTTTGGTGTTCATCCTCTGAGTCAAGTACCAACATTGAGGTATTTCATCTCGAGGTAACGGGCAAAGACCTTGGCCTTCTGCATGTCATTCAACCTGAGGATGGACATCTCCCTATCGAACATTGCTAGATGGACCTGCGAGTCTGAGGAACCCTTGTATAGAGCAAGTGTGGGTAACTTCAACTTTGGAGGGAGATCAACCTCGGGGTATGATGCCATAGAAGAGTAATCAAAGCCAGCCGGCTTGCTAGCCTTTTCCATGCTCGATTCTTTGGAGGGTGATCTGGGGCGGCTTCCCCTACGAATCCTTGCGTACCCTGGGCCCCAACGGAGTTAACTTCGATGTAGTCACGCTCATTCCCAGAGTCAGCGATCTTTCCTGAAATGTTTTCCTAATAACCAACCTCAAAGGAATTGATTTTGCGTTTCTGCTCTTCGATGATGGTGACATACTTAGCCTTCATGTCATTAGTGGTGGACCTATGTTTCTGTTCCATGGCATCAAAGGCGGCCCTGTACCTTTGCTCTAACACTGCAAACTGGGCCTCCATGCTGACTGGGTTTCCTCCCTTTGCCATACTTGGGGTTTGGGCTTATCTGTTGGAAAACAAATGTGGATTGAGCTAAAATTCTGAACCGTGAAGAAATTTTAGGTTAAAACTTGTTTAGGCTGCAAGAAAAGCACATGAGCTGGAATGTTTTGAAGATTGTGGGTAGGCACCGAGGCCCGAAATGAGTTGGAAGGGAGGGGGCTAGAAATGTTTGAAGAATGTGGCTCTTGGTCCAGAATATTTTGAGAATTGGGCGCTTGGGCCAGAATGTGTTTGGGCTTGAGGTAAGCACATGGGCAAAAATGACTTCTAAACCATGTTCTTGATGTGAATTGGAATTTGGGCCAAGTAATTTTGATTGGGCCTACAAGATGATACTTGCGTCTAGGATCATGGGTCAAAGCCTAAGTGAAAAGTCTTCATATACTAGAATGAGCCTTGAAATGGAAAGGCCTGATGGATCTTCATGAAATGCTTTAGGTGGATTTTTTTTTCATTGGCTTAGCACTAAGTTGATAATTAGAATTGGGCCGAAAGAGAGAAATCACCTAAGTCTGAACTTTTGGGCCGAAGCCCAAATGACTCACATATCAAACCAAACAGGGCCTCTGGGCCGCAAACAATAAAGCCGTAAATTCGGGTTGGACTGAGTTGATGTACGAAAAGTTCCTATCAATTTCTAGGCTGGGTAATGGGCCGATCATGCAGGTAAACAAGGCCCACACAAATTCAACATGTCCTCACTAGGTGTTAAATCAAAATGGGTATGGATCGATCCGGAGTGGTGCTTGGGGCGTGGGCCCAGGTAACCACAAAGGAATAGGGCTTGCACGCTATTCTCCTTGGGCTTTCCCACTCTTTTCACATCACATGAAGGTGTGCGTCTACGGCCGGGTCTTTGACTGACCAAACAAAGGGCTAGGTAAGGTCACCGCCAGGTTAACGCTTGGGGCTAAGGCCTAGGTATTAAGGGGGTGTGGTTAGACGACACCCTCCTCTATTCCCCTGCTTATTCACATCACCTAAAAGGTGTGAGTCCCTGACAGGGGACCCTCAAACAGGTCCCGGGGTGAAATTGGTTTGCGTGGACCCTAGCTCTCATATGATGCAAGGGTGCAGAAAATTAAAGTGCGCACAAAAGTAAACAAACAATGTAATAAAGCTATAAATAAATATTTTCAAGTTAAGCCCTCTTTCTTAAAATTAAACAAGTTAAAATTAAGAAGTTGTCCCCAGCAGAGTCGCCAGTCTATGAGACTCGATTTTAACCCTACCCTATGTTGATTAGATTGATTAGAATCTAGTGAGGTTTTAGGTCCACTTATAACCTAAGATTAACAACTATCACTAGTACAAAAAACGTCTTTAGAGGCACCCATTTAGAGGCGGTTATTGAAGAAACCGCCTCTATAAGTCATTTTATGGTTCAAAATGTATCTTTGGAGGCGTTCCTTAAAAACACCGCCTCTAAAGTAGTCATTTTTTTAATGTGAGTCGTTAGAGGCGGTTTCTCGTAAAAACCGCCTCTAAAACATCGTCTTATTTTTGTATACATGTCTTTAGAGGCGGTCTCTATGAGAAACCGCCTCTAAAACAGTGCCTGTATTTTTGTATATGTCTATAGAGGCGGTTTCTGCAGAAACCGCCTCTAAAGCTTCGTCTCTATCTCACAGAGTCAATGGAAGCGGTTTTTCTTTCTTTTTAAAAAACCGCCTCAAAATGTATTATAAATTAATATTATAAAAAATAGATTATTCTACTTCCCACTATTTTTATCTGTTTATAATCAAATTTGTAGTTTCTATATATATTAAATAATATAATTTTTATAATTATTTTATTTGAAGTTCATATGGATATGTATAATTTATATCAATGTTAATATATATGATTTTATTTGTATAAATTAAGAAAATAGTATATATAAATATTATTTATAGTTTATATCCTATAAATTCAGAAATATTAATATATTAATAATAAACTTAAAAATATTAAATATAGTGTATATAATTTATATAAATAATATAATTTAAATAAATATTAATATTATTTAATATTTTTTAAAATTTAATTTATAATTTAAATACTATAAATATTATATATATTTGTAAATTTAAGTAATATTAAAATACATTATATAACTTATAAAAATATGTATATGTATTATTAATAATTAAAAACAATATTATATAAAAATATATATAATAACCTAAATGTCATTTATAATTTATATACATTTAATTTAAAATTATTTTTAATATTATATAGTATTTATACAAATATCTACAACATTATTTATAATAATATAATTTAGTAAATAAAATATATATAAATATTATTTATTTATAATTTAATAAATATTAATATATAATATTTCTTACTAAATAATATTATATAAATATATGTAGTCTAATTTATATAAATGTAATTATATCTTATATAAATATTAATATATATTATTTATAGAACTCTATTTTGTTTCCGTATTAGAGTAAAATAGACTTTTTGATTCGGATAATCTATTAACTTTTTATTTCCGTTTAATGATATTATTCAGTTTTCTCACCTTGAAATGAATGACTTTAGTGACTTTTTATCACAACTATTAATATAGATTTATTTTTAAAGATTAAAAACAAATAAATTCTCACTATATATGTTATTATAATTAATTAAACTTTTAATTAAGTCAATAAAGCTACTTGCATTTTTCTTTCTAACTTACCGAACCTCACTTCAGGCGTCGTCTTCTTCGTCTTGACATTCTCTTACGAGCGACAATAGTCTCTTTCCCAGCAAACACTGCTTCATCGTTAAAAATTTCCTCATTCAGAGTACTCCTACACGCCAGCTCTATGTAGATTGATGAAGAAAACTCAGATATTGTCTCAAATGTAAGTTGAGCGTCTAACCTAATTTTTCCCCCATTTCTTTAGTTACGTTTTTATTATTTTGAATGCTGTACTGCTCTACTTCCTGTTGAACTTGATTTCTGAATAGGTTCATGAATTCGTGAATAAAATTAAGGGTGCGTGACTTACCACGCCATTTGAATTACTTATCGCTCATAATTCGATACATAACATTTTCTATATGCCAAACGCCATTGACAAAAACTATGGGTGTCTCTGTGGTGAACCCAGTGCACTGCTGTACATTAGTCTGTCAGTGTGTAATCTCGTCTTAAACTCTTGGAGTTTGAACAATTCTTCATATTACTGCTAAAGATTTTACCAAATAGACTGATTTGTGGGTGTCTCTGTGGTTTTAACAAAACCAACTTCATCCACGGAGAAAGAAGTAAATATATTACTACTGGCAGTTCTGATAAAAAAAACAAAGTGTGCTTCTTATTCAGTAATTCTCGAGAGCTGATAGCCAGCTGTCTATACATATATATACTCTCTGTTTACATATATATACTCTCTATATTCTCAATTGGTAAGCATTTGAGTTCGTGGCAGTAGCTTCTAGTTTTAGCTGGTTGTAGTAGTTGCTAACATGTGCTCGTTGCTGATAGCCAGCTGTGCTGATTGGTCAGTCATTCATGTTGATATTGAAGTACCCCTGGATGTTGTTGCTGTCACATCAATTGTTTGGTTCATTCATATTTTTTTTTTGAAGCAAGTAAAGTTTCCTTTTAACAGTTGAAGAACCAACCCCATGGAGACTTTAAACCTCAATGCTGCAGATAAAACCAGAAATAATGTATTCAGCCGATGGCTCTCACTCTTCAGCTTTCCTTTGAGGTTGGGTGATTATTATATAATCAACTTCCAATCTTACTTCGCCCACATAACATTTTCTAGCTGCCAAACGCCAATGACAAAAACTAAAACATTCAAGAAGAGATGTAGCTTATGAAAACATTCACTTTGCAATCATTTCTAATCGTCCCACCTCTTTTATTTTATCCCCCTTTCTTCAGTTCTGAATTCGGCGACCAATATGCACATCTGCACCGTTCTTTTACTTTACTTACCCTGTTTGAGACAGTCGCCTTCAATTAATAATTTGATGGGACTGCGGATGCCTTTGCAAATAAGATGTGGTTCATTCTCCACAATTATCAGCAACCAACTTGGGGAGAGCTAATCTGGTAGGTGACAATGTTTTGAATAGATTGGGTGTAAACATGAGATTGTTACATGATGTACTTCGAGATGAAGCTGAAATGAGAGATTCATTTGAGATGGAGTTCGATGAGAAACTGCTTCACCATGTGGGCGGGAAAAAAATACATATTATATAAGGATGATTTGATTGAGCTCTTCAAAAGACAATGGCTGAATGTATCAGTAATCCAAGCATGGATATTGTAAGTTTTAATGTTCTTTAGATGTTGCTTTGTATTACAGGTTGATTCTTTTATTTTTGCTACTAATATTTCATTTATTTGATCATACAGGTTCTTGAATGAAAAGATGGCTGAACTCGGTAGTACTCATTGTGCGTTTCTTGACCCGGCCTATTGTTGCTTCACTACGGCAAAGAGTGAACGGGTAAAGTTCCAACAATACGTTCATCACACGGTTGAAAAATGCCAAAACGACCAGAAGTATATTTTGCTACCCCCATATCATCAAGGTTAATAAAATAAGTTTTTAATTAGTTGATTATGTGTCTATGATATAGCTATACTTTGATGTTTATAGATGACTAAATATGGTTATATTTTACTGTGCCTCATAAATAGACATCATTGGGTGTTGCTTGTAATGTGCATTGATCGTCCTAGAGTTCTTCACTTTGATCCACTTCGGGCAAAGAATGAAAATGCAATTAAGATCAAGCCAGATTTAAACAAGTATGTTGTTATACCTTATTTACACATAAAATAGTTTTTATTTGACCCTTACGTGTTTAAAAAATGTGTATAATATGATAATTTGATTGATTAGTGTTTGCTTGTTTTGAACTATAGTGCATTCCGATCGGGTCTATTGAGCAAGGGCATTAGGGTGATGAGTAAAATCCCTTGGTATACTATCAAAGTATGTAGTTTAACTACATTTCATATGGTTTATTAGCAACGTACCGTGGTTTTATATATTGATCCTTATTTTGTTTCTTGTACAGTGTCCATTGCAGCCAGGGGTGAAGAATGCGCATACTATGTAATGAGATACATGTATGACATAGTTATGATGAATCCTAAGTGTAGTGATCCACTGGAAAAGGTACATAATCTTTATCTTAACAGAATGTTACAACTATAAATAATATAAGTATGTGTATATGTTTATAATTATAATTATTACTTTTTCTTATGAAGGTTTTTCATACAACGCTCGAAAGCTACTCCGAGGAGATTATCAAAGAGTTGTTAGAGGAATTAGCAGAGTACATTTACATGTACATATTTTGATATCAGGGGTACCAAGTTCCTTTTTGTATGAATCATTAGAATTGTGAAGTGAAACACAAAGCTTGCGGATGATTCAATTTTGTTAGCATCAATTGTAGTATGTTGATGATTTTGATGAGTAATTTGTAATGTTTTATGAAATAGATAGTTAGATGATATCTAGTTATATTCAATGTGTTAACACATTGATTTAGAGGTTGTATATATAACATTGGTTGAGCAAACTTTAATAGAATATAGCTTTAAAATTGTGTTGTTGTAGATTGTGTTGAATACGTGACTCTGTATGAGAATGGAGAATATATGGGTTTGTATGAAAATGGGGTGATTCCTTCTATTTTTTTTTTACCTTTTAGCGACGGTTGTTAGCAAAAAGCGCCTCCATAGACTAATACTCTTACGTTGATTAAAGTTTTATAGAGGTGGTTGTTTATAAAACCCACCTCCAAATAATAGTCTAATTGAGGCGGTTGTTTAAAAAAACCGCCTCTAAAGAATACTTGTGTGGAGATTAATAGTACCTTCTGGAGGCGGTTGTTTGACAAAACCGCCTCTAAAAGCATGTTTATAGAGGCGGTTTACAACCGCCTCCAAAAGCTCATAGGCCTTTGGAGGCCCTACCATAGGAGGCGGTTGTAAACCGCCTCTAAAGGCCAAAAACAACCGCCTCTAAAGACCTTTTTTGTACTAGTGTATGTTATATAACATTAATTATTAAACCCTAAGTTAGCTCACTGGAACCTAATTAGAGTCGCCACCTAATTTTGACCTAGGTTAAATTAGGAAAGGAGAGTTCGGGTTCGGGGGCTTGGTATTCGACTTATTTAGGGTTCAAATTACTTTCATTACCCTGCCTAGGTCGCTTTTCCTCTACTTAATTTAATTACGGCTTATTAGGAGTCGTATTTAACCTAAGTGCGTGCTTCTGGTTTCTTTATATTTTTAACATTTTTTGACAGAAAATTAAAGTGAAATATGAAAATACCTAAACTAGGATTTCGGAGGCAGAATTAGGTCAAATTTTGTTTGTGTCCGTAGCCACGGACCCCAGTTAACCTAAGTATACAGAAAAGTCGAATTTAAGAAAAAATGAAATTTTGAAAAGTTCGGGGCCATGGACAAGCTGTCCGTGGGCCCGCACATTATTTAGAAAAACCTAAATTTTAAAATTTTAAAAAATCTGCCGCCGTCCGTGGTCCCGGACCATAGGTCCGAGGTCCCAGACCACCCACAGATAGGGGTTTTCTGATGGTTCCCGATGGTGTTTTCGGCTAAACAATTATGCACGTGTAACCTGAAAGATATACAATACGTTAGTAATTGAAAGATTGCAGTTTGAAGTCTGATTACGCACGAAACATGACAAACAAGTAACAAGGCAGAAGCAAAAGCAATTAGCAATACAGAAGCGTAAAAAGGTTAGTTTGAACCCAAAATTTGACAAAGAGTTAATAAGGTCGTGGGGAGTTAGAAAAGTAGCATTGTAACCTGTTTTACCTTCGAATTCATGAGGATTCTTCACGTCGGGATTCTTCGGAGGCTCCGATGGTGCCGGTTCCGGACTCAGTTCGACCCGAGCTTCTAGTTGTTGATTGTTGAAGGTGTTCTTCACGTTTTGGAGGTAATTTGGTTGATGTTTGATGATTTTTGATGTGTTAGGAATTGGAAAACGTGTTTTGGTGTTGATTTCGGTGAGATTTCCGTGTTGTTTTGGTGCTTGAAGGTGCAAAAACGTGGGAGACTGGCTATAGAGGAGAGTTTTGACTACCTAGGGTTCTAAGAGCTTATGAGATTCTCTCTTTATCAAAAAACCTATCCCTTTATATAGACTTTCTTAAAGATAAAGAAAATATAGTAAAATTAAGAATTTTTTACTGTGAAATTTTAATCACGTGTCAAGGATGGCAATTATGATTTTTTTGAAGTGGAATCGGATTTTTTAAATGTTGGAATATTTTTAAATTGAATATCTCGTCAGATTCAGTCAGAAATTGCTAGAAAATTATTGGAAATTCGAAAAATCAAAATTGCAACGCCATTATGCTTCAAATGTCATCCTCTATCATAGGTTAAAATTTCAAAGCATTTTGAAGTGATTTGACCCTTATTTGGAGAAGAGAGAGAAAGCCTATAGGGGGCTTAGGAGCCTTGAAAAATTACGAAAATACCCCTGAAGATGACTAAGCTGTCCCTAGTACTCTGAAATGTGCCGATCGAACTAGGAACCCTCGCTACTAGCCCATTAGTGGAGACCCTCTTCCAGGGGGGTTGAAATTTTCGGTATAACACTGGTGCATTGGATAACCCAAACGGCATGACTGTGAGCTCGTAATGACCGTATCTGGTTCAGAATGCGGTCTTCTCAATGTCACCCTCTCGAATAGCAATCTGATGGTAACCGGATCATAAGTCGATCTTGGAGAATACTGATGCTCTTTTCAACTGGTCAAATAAATCGTCAATACGGGGTAAAGGATAACGGTTCTTCACCATAACTGCATACAGCTCTCTGTAATCGATGCAGAGGCGGAGACTACCACCCTTCTTCTTCACGAAGAGGACCGACGCTCCCCTTGGTGAAACGCTTGGGTGAATAAATCCCTTGTCGAGTAGGTCTCTCAGCTGCTCCTTGAGCTCTGTCATTTCAGCTAGAGCCATACAGTAGGGCGCCTTCGCTATTGGTCCGGTTCCCGGCACCAATTCAATCTCAAACTCCACTTCCTATGCTGGCGCCATGCCCGGAAGTTCCTTAGGAAAGACATCAGGAAACTCCGACACTACCGACACATCTAGGCTAAACTCTGGATCTTCTCTATGTCCTGGACATAGCAGAGGTACACATCACTCTTCCTTCGCAACTCACGATACATAGACATAGTGAAGATAATCTGAGTCGAAGGCTCCCTGGGCCTCCAGTAGTATGAAATGGTAATCCCAGTCAGACTCCGAAGAAGCAGTCGATGCTCGGCACATAGGATTCGACCCTTGTGCCGCTCCAACCAGTTCATCCCCACAATAAAATCGAACCCAAGTCCATCGAACTCTATCATGTCGATCAGAAACTCTTCATCCCTGATTCATACAATAGCATCTCGGTGATAGCAGGTACACTTGATCCGCTCTTTTGACGGGAGAGTGACTAGAAAGTCAGGCATCTCTTCACCATCTAATCCCAGCCTCTTCGCAAATGAAAGCGAAACAAACGTATGTGAGGCTCCAGAGTCGAACAAGATCGATGCGTCCACGCCATTAACTGGAAAGGTACCGGTGAGGATAGTGCCGCTTCTATCGGCTTCTGCCTCATTACACACTCCCAATATACCTCCCTTTCTGAGTGCATAGCCTAATACAGTTCACAAACTCGTAAGTACACAGTAACAACACGATTTATATACTCCAAAACAACGTCTCTTTATTCATTAACATACTCTTTACACCAAAGGTTGGTTTACACTGTCAACATAACTAACATATACGTAACATCCTTAACATACAACTGGCTTCATCCATTACATGGTTACACAAGGCTTAAAACTGCCAAAATGTCAAATTTAAACATCCGGGTTTCATGTGTGTGGCATTGATTACTGTCGAAGGTGCGGTGTTCAGTTTGATCTTCTTGATACCATGATATAACATCCTTGAATGCCCACCCATGATTAACACATCTCCTGACTTCAACACCAACTTCTTTGCGAGATCAACACGCTTCTGCTCGCCATACACAAACATTGCGGTATCACCAATGGACCAAGACACCACGGGTACTCCCTTACTCAGAGACTCGGGTGTTTTGTCCTTATCTTGGTGTAGACCTAACCGTCCACCTTTCTGGTAGAAGTTTACAATACACAAATCTGCTTTAACACTCGGAATTGGATCCAAGTCAACTTGCTGAGCAATTCCCACGGCGTGGTTAACGACCGCAAGGAACTCCTCAGGTATCCTTAGCACTGTTGCTCCGTCTTCCGCTCGTTCATCCTGATATGTCTTGGTGTAAGTGTTCCAGTCCTTACCCATGCACATCATCTTCAATTTCATCTTTGATCCACTCAGGTATTCGGGTGTGTAGAAACCTTCAGGTGCTGCTCCCAGTTTTTCGCATCGTCGGATGATGTGGTTTTGTGCTTCGGGTGTCCGGTATCCATTTAATAATATCATACCTGGCTGGATGACCTGACAATGCTTCATTGGAAATTCGGTGATGCTGATGGTGGTTTCTTCAGGGTTCGGTGTGGGAGGGATCGGATAACAAATATTAGTTGGTGCCGAACCCTTCAGGTAGTAAACAGTAAGACGGACCTTGACTTCAGCAGGCACATTCACGGTCTCATAGGCGGTCTCCAGCTCGCAGATGTACGCTCCAACTTACTAGGGTCGGTCTCCCCACTAAACGACGGTGGTCTCAGATCTGCCAACGCTTTGACCCAGTTGGTCTCTCGTGGCGGTGGCGGTGGTGGCTGAACTTCGGGCTGTTGCCCCTGCTGCATCGCAGCTACTAACTGCAGGACCATCTTGGCTACAGAGGCCGCTACAGCGTCGGCCATGTGAAATACCCGGGGATTTCATTTTATAAAAACCCTAAATATTATTATTACACACCAACTTAGTATATGGTGTTATTTAAAAATTTATTTAGGGGTTTTCTTCCATTTGACCCTAATTATTATATAGTATTATGAATTTAATGATAAGATTTATAAGTCCATAAATCTTGGGAAAGTTTCTAAACACTGCAACTATATTATAAAGATTTTAGGAAGTGTTGGAACATTGTTTTGGAACATAAAAGTCAATATAAAATCTAGAAACCTTAAAGCTTATTAAGCCTTGCTAGAGTTGACTTTTTGAGAATGGTCAAACCAGGCCATGAAACCTATACCAATAAATAGGTTATGGAAAACCATGAAGATCGATAAAAAGAACGTCAAAAACGGATCATCCTAGCCAAAGTTATGATAGATTGAAGTTTAGAACAAAATTTTAAAGACTGCCACGTGTCAAGCTCACACGCGCCAGGACTTAGGCGATTCCGGTTTCCCTGAATTTCGATAACAGAATTCTGTGTTTAGCCCTAACTTTGGACGGCTATATCTCACTCATCTCTCAATATTTTTCCATGTCGTCTTCTTCATTCACTTCTTCAATACGTCCTTTTCCAACCATTACTCACACATACCCTAATTCGTTAAACATCAGCCGCAAATCTGACCTAAAGTTGACCCCTTGCGAAACTCATACCCAGAATTCTAGTTTCTCACCGATTTCAGGTAACTTTCGTTGATTATAACTCCTTCGTTTCTCAACCAAAATTTGATTTCTTTAGCTCGTTTTAAAGATCTCTAATCCCTCTACAATTTTCATGTTTATGCCCAAGTCTGATTCGTAACCGGTTGGAAGATATAGATGTCTTCAGTTTCAGTTTCACCAGCACATAAAATCATACCGAAACAGTAAGGTATAAACTCGTGACTTGCGACCTTAATTTCTTTCTTTGTGTCGTGAGTCAGGATTAGTTCTTGTTATCAATATGTAGAGGTAAGTTTGCTCTTTCGATTAAGCCCTTATTCATAGCCTAACTCGATTTGTACTGCAAGTTATAGGTCCTCAAAGTAGGCTTCGTGAACTGCTCGAAAGTTCGAGTTTTCCAGATTTCCCAAAATCGAATCCCTCCGTTTTTGCAACTCCGGTGAGTCTCCGATCAAATTGCTCCGATATTGCTGTTCGTAGTCATGTTACCGTCTTAATCCATGTTCCAATATAATCGATTACGCTCTAGATTGAGGGAATTGGGGAGAATCGAATTCGGAAACCGTTTAGAACCCTAGCTTCGAAACGAAAATCGAAACCCGATGAATACTGCATTATAATTGGGGAAATTAGCATCATTAGAACCGAAATTTGATTTCGAAACCATAGGAACAAGAATCACACGATTTCGTTCTGTAGATTAGAAGAAAACTCGGATTTAGTACTCGGGATCGAATTAGTTTTCGCTGATGAACTCAGCGTTCAGTGGCCGTCCGATCTCGCTTTAAAAGATTGGACGGCCGAGATTAGATCGCGATATTTAAGAGTTTTTATAAGTTTATGAAATTTCAGTAAATAACCCTAACTTGTTGAGTTAATTTAAATACCTTCCCGAATGTATTTTGACTTGAAATTTTAACCATAGGTTCCTTATTAAATCTAGTTTATTTTGATGTAAATTAATATGGTTTTGGAGTTTTTAAACGTAAGTTATGATTTTTGCAAGTTACGATTTTCTGGAATTATTTGGTTAAATTAAAAAATATTTTTATGAAATAAAAATTTTTATAATATGTCTAAAATGTTATAGTTACTGTATATTAAATTTGGGAATTTTTGGGCAATGGTAAAAGGTTTTAAAAATTGTGTTTATGAGTTTTTCATAAGAATAACCTATAATATAAGGTTTTTAATGTAACCAAAAATTAAAGTATGGTTTGTTAATTAACTTTTAAGCTGGGGAAAATAAGGGAAACTAAATTAACATTTTATAACAGTAAGTTATAAATGTTTTGATATTAGATTTTAAGAGAAGTGAAATTATTTACATATCTGTATATATACTTACTTAAGTAGAAACTTATATAAATTAAGGAATTTAATTATACTACATTTTATTTACTATATTATATGGGGGTTAATATTTTTAATTAAACTAAGGAATAAATATATATATTTTTACGCATTTATAAAAAGGGAATTAAGTAGTAACTTAGAGTAAAACAAGGAACTAATTAAATTAACACTTATAATAACTAAATATTATAAGAGCTAGAATCCTAAGATATAGTAAAAGAAATACTTTATGAAATATACTTGGAATACAGTTTAAGGTTGTAGTAATAAGATAGTTTAAATATAATAAGTTACATAGGTAATTTGTCTTAGTTAATTTCTAGTACGGGTATACTTATATATATTAAATAAATAAAGGAAACACATTATTTTATAAACCATAAGTCGGTTGCGTTAAGCCTAGAAGTTATTGAACATTAATAAATACAGTAAAATTTCCTAAAAATGTTGTGGATAAGGTTTATATAAATATATATGTATATAAATACATTAAAATAGTTGAGGGAAATAATAATCTTTGTGATAGTTATAATAAGTAGATTATATATATATGTTAAACCTTAGGTTTTAGTCGGTGTGTAATTAAATAGTCACTATTAATTTAAGGGTTTAATTACACAACATAGACGTAACACGGTATTGGGCTAACCTACTAAGCCCAAGTCTATGAACTCCAAAAGCCCACTTTAACAATTCAAAGAGAGTTTGGGCCACTCTCAGGAATAAATTCTTAATCATTCCAAACTAAACGAGATGGGCCTAACAAGGATTTAGTTAACAAGTCAAGCCCAAACCTTTGTAAGAGGATAATGGTAAACCTGAAACTATTAATCAGTAAGTGAAGAAGGTTGTTTAGTTTATAAGTCTCTTAACTAATCGACACTTGGAACACCTTAATTATAGGTTACTATTGGGGAATCACTTATTCGAGTTAGTTATTGTTCTTCACATACCAGGTACGATTTCTCGTACTTGATATTTTTGCTGATTGACTTGTGGAATGTTTTGGAAAACGCTGACTGACTTAAAGAGGAATCTAAAAAGAAAATGATTGTGTGACTAACTCAGCTTGTGTGACTAACTGAGCCTTGAATGCGAAACTCACTTGGGTATTGGTTCCTTCTATTTGGTGCCCGTTAGACATTGGCTGCTTAGGGTTCACGCTTCTGCACTCTGTAGAACTGAGTGTTTTGGTATTGCTCTGGGTAGTTAGTGATCTAGTGAGAATTTGGAAAAAGGTCAATCTTGTTAATTTTTCTTTTGACTCTGGATATCATTTCATCCATGAGCTGGTTCTTGAGGTTTTTCGTGCGCGCGTCTCAATTCAATGGTAACAGTGAGGGGCTGTATATCCCCTGTCCCAAGAAGGACGTGATAGACAGTGAGGGGCTGTATATCCCCTGTCCCAAGAAGGGACGTGATAGACAGTGAGGGGTTGTATATCCCCTGTCCTTAGTTGACGTGATAGACAGTGAGGGGCTGTATATCCCCTGTCCTTAGTGGACGTGATAGACAGTGAGGGGCTGTATATCCCCTGTCCTGAAAGGACGTGCTTGGCGGTGGGGGCCATCTCTCCCAGTTGAATTATTCCATTCTTAAGTTATTGGTTCTTGGATCTATTTTGTCATTCCTAGTCCTTTGTGACTATCTGAGTCTTCCTACTCCTAACGGGAATTGGGTTTAACTAAGGAAATGGATGTTCACTAACACATGATGTGATTTTGTCTCACTAACTTTATCTTTCTGTTATTAACCTTTATTCTTATCTTGATATCTTGATTTGGTGATTTGTGAAATGCTTTGTTTCCCGGAGTGGTTTAAGTGATTGTGTTCAAACTATTATTTATTTAAGAGTTGTATTATAAGTTTGTTTTGGGGGATCGTACCATTTCCATTCCAGGGAACTGACCCACCCCACTCGGGGTGGGCTGCTTGGTTTTATCTTGCAGGTACGAGTTATTTTACAGGTGGCCACGAAGAGAAAGAGTGATTGGGATGGGATTAGGCTTGAGAGTTTATATGTTTTATTACTGTCTACTTTTGTTATGTTTTCTCGAGGTTCAGGCCGTGACAGTTGTAATCATTAAGTCGAATTTTGGTGAGGCTGGTACCGGGTGTTTGGAACCTGATGGTCTGTACGCCTTTAGTATTTTATTTCCGCTATAAATATGTTAAATAGGGGCGTTACAGAAATTGGTATCAGAGCGTAGTTACGCTCTAACCCGAGAAAACAAGCCGAGTGAAATACTTAGATTATAGGTGCACTTAAAACTGGGGAACTGGGGTAGAATTGGGAAGTGAGAATTCCCGAAAGGCGCGTGACCCTACCCCATACTTATTTCATGTACATACGAACCGTCCTTAGGACGTTATAAATATTTCATATATTACTACATAGATAGTTAGACTTTACAATACGCCTTCTGAGCAACAAAACCGTCATACCAGCTAGATGTCTCGAAGAGGAGGAAGAGGAGGAGCTGGTCCCTCAGGAGGTTATGGACCCGACGCTGTCACCCCGGAGGTCATAGCGCAGATCGTGACAGCTGCATTGGCCCAGCAGCAGGCTCAGATCCCACATCCACCACCGCCACTACCGAATGGTCCCCGAGAGTTCAACTGGCTGAAGGCGGTTAACGACCTTCGTCCTCCCATCTATGAAGGCCAACCAGAACCGAAGACTTTAGAGAAATACATAGACGAGATGCAGAAGGCGTTCACCTCTCTACATGTTCCAGTGAATCGTTAGGTGGACATAGCGGCCTACTTTCTTCAGGGACCCGCGCATCGATGGTGGCAGACTGCTAGAGCCGAGCTGACGGCCCAGGCGAACTTTGACTTCCAGGCATTTCTAGTGGCCGTGAGAGCTAAATTTTATCCATCCTATCTACAGAAGAGGCTGAGGAGTGAGTTCGAGCAGCTGAAGCAAGGGAGTCTCTCTGTTGCTGAGTACTACAATAAGTTTGTGGAGTTACTTGCTGTTATTGGAGAGGGAGCTTATGCCCCAAGATATCAGGTGGACAAATTCCATACCGGCCTGAACTTCAAGATCATGACTATGATCGGTTCCACCAAAGGGATGACCCTACAGGTATGGAATATGATTTAAAATTTCTGGTACGCAAAGGTTTCTCCACTAACATATATTGTCACCACAGGAGTTAGCGGATGATGCGAATGACTGTGAGACAACCATTGCCTACCAAGACTCTGTGCTAGGCAAGAGGAAGGGGAATAGAGAAAGAGAAAATGGAGGAAACTTTTCCCAGAACTACGAGAGGAAAGGAAAGTTCTACAAGGGGAGGGACGAGAAGGCCATGGTCCCCTCCTATACTAATGCTGAGCCACTCCGCTCCCAGCCATTTAAGGGTGAGATAAATCAGAAACTCCAAAGTGGTTATATCTTGTTATCAATTACTAACCTTGAGACTGAAACAGGGAACCAACTTGCGAGAAAGTTCCTCTGCAAGTGGTGCAAGAAGGACCACCCGGGCAAGGATTGTAAGGGCAACCTGGTGGACTGCCACCACTGCGGTAGGATGGGGCACAGATCGTTCGAATGCTTCTTGAACCTGGATTCCAGGAACTACAAGCCACGCACCGGGAACCCTGCTAGAGCCCCAGTTGCTACTACTACTAGAGGAGGTCGAGGTGGCACAGGAGGTGCTGGACCTTCTACCAGTCGCCCTGCCTAGAGTCATCCACAGAGGCCGGGACAGAACTATCCCCGGAGGCCGGGCAAGGCACCAGTCCTTAACATGGTGGACCGCGTCGAGGCAGCAAGTGATGACCCGAGTTCACCTGGTGAGGACTATTTTCCTCATGAAGAGGCTTAGACCCTTATTTCTTTACATTCAGTTGTCTAGTTTTTCGTTGGCAATGTAAAAGGGATGAACTATAAACCCTTCATTTTGTTTCGTTACGAACCTTTCATTTCCAGTTGTGAACCTTGATTTATTTATTTAATGGCAATTGTTGTTCATCTTTCGATATTTGCTTTCCTATTTTGCCCTATACCACACCCAACATTCCTTTTGAAGCCAAACCACACCCACCAGAGAAGTGTGAGGTCTTGAGACCCGGGATGATCTTACTACGAGAATACCTGACCCCGACAGTCCAGTATGCATTGATCCTCAAGATCAGGGAGTTAGGTGTGAAGGAAGGAAATTTTTACACCCCTACCTTCAAGAATGGTTCAACCATGAAGGTGAAGATCATGTGCCTAGGTAAGAAGTGGAACCACACCACCAAGACCTATGAAGAAGTGTAGGTGCCACCAATCTCGGAGGAACTGCAGACCATCATTAGAGCTACAGTTAAGGCAGCACAAGAATTGGAGGATGAGCCCGTCCCAGACCTAACCTCAGACGTCTGCATCATCAATTTTTATGGAAAAGAAGGTAAGCTAGGGTTGCATCAAGATAAGGATGAAACCCTAGTATCCATCACCAAGGGAGTTCTAGTGGTTTCCATATCACTTGGAGACGACGCGGAGTTCCTATTGGTGACCAGAAGAGGATGGACCTTGCCACCAAGATTTTCCTGAAGTCAGGTGATGTACTGATCTTTGGTGGGGCAGCTAGACTCATCTACCATGGAGTGAAGAGAATCAAGCCCAACACAGCCCCCACACCCATTATTAACCAGACTCACCTGAAACCTGGCCGATTAAACCTGACCTTTAGACAGATCTAGCCATGTACTTTACAATTTCTGCTTTGTAATCATTAAACTGCTCATGAAGCTTTCAATAAGAATGGAAATTCTAAAAACTTATTTTTTCGTGTAGGAGCTGGAAATTTAGAGGTCAGGCTGAATGTGTTGGACCAGGCTCAAGCAAAGAGCATTGGAACGGTCATCACAGGTATACCAATTAACCTTGAACAACTACTTTGGAGGAGTTACTAGAAACCTTAAAACTTCACTCAATAACTGCAGACACATTCCAAATTAATGGAGTGGAGGCCACCATCCTGTTTGATTCTGGAGCCTCCCACTCCTTCATATCCCAAGCATTACATACTAAGATAAATGCCCCCACTGAGGATATCCATGATTGCTTAGTTTTGTTGCCATCCAAGGAGTTTATCAAATGCAGTAGACAGTGCAAGAATCTGAGCATGCACATCAAGGGAGCAGACTTCCTACTTGATGCCATTGTCTTCCCTGGCATGGGATTTGACATAATTGTGGGCATGGACACGCTACAGCGGTACAGAGGTAGAATACACTGCGCAGAGCATCGTCTTCTCTTGAAGTCAGCCACAGGGATCACAGTATCATACCGAATGCAGCCCAAGCAGCCGACTGTGAAGGTTGTATCGGCACTATCCCTAATGAAGGAAGTGTCCAAGGGCGCGACTGCCTACTACTGCTACGCCCAGGATCTGAGGACAGATCTGAAGTTCAGGAGCGATGTTCCCATTGTGTCGGAGTACCCCGATGTTTTTCCAGAGGAGCTACCTGGACTACCACCGCTAAGAGAGGTTGAATTCAACATCGACCTCGTACCGGGCACGGGACCGATTGCTAAGGCTCCCTACCGGATGTGCCCTACAGAGATGGTCGAGTTGAAGAAGCAGTTGCAGGAACTACTAGATAAGGGCTTCATCAGACCCAGTGTCTCACCCTAGGGCGCTCCTGTGCTGTTCATCAAGAAGAAGGACGGAAGCATGAGACTGTGTATAGACTACAAAGAGCTGAACAATGTCACGATCAAAAACAAGTACCCACTGCCCAGGATCGATGACTTGTTCGACCAGCTGAGGGGAGCAAAGGTGTTCTCTAAGATTGATCTGCGTTCCGGATATCACCAGATAGCTGTAGCTGAGCCAGACATTGAGAAGACAGCCTTCCAGACCAGATACGGCCACTATGAGTTCACAGTGATGCCGTTTGGACTGACCAATGCACCGACGAGATTTATGGATTAGATGCAGAGAGTCTTCCAAGCCCAGCTAGATAAGTTGGTAGTCGTATTTATAGACGACATTCTAGTCTTCTCCCAGAGCAAAGAGGAACATGAGCAGCATTTGAGGACAGTCTTGGAGACACTGAGGGAGAAACAATTGTATGCCAAATTCAGCAAGTGTGAAATATGGCTGGACAAGGTGTCATTTCTTGGACACGTGATCTCAGTTGAGTGAGTTTCTGTAGACCCAGCTAAGATCGAGGCAGTGAAGAGCTGGCATAGACCTCGCACCGTGATAGAGGTTAGGAGTTTCCTTGGGTTGGCTGGCTACTATAGACGCTTTGTGAAGGACTTCTCCAGGCTAGCCAAGCCCTTGACCTCCTTGATGAAGAAGGATAGCCCTTTTGTATGGACGGAGGCTTGTGAGGTCTCCTTCCAGGCGCTGAAGGACGCCTTGACCATAGCTCCAGTATTGATTATCCCAGAGGGGAACGAGGGGTACGAGGTATATTGCGATGCTTCAGGCAGAGGGATTGGTAGGGTACTAATGCAGCATGGCCGAGTAGTAGCGTATGCTTCTAGACAGCTGAAGAAGCACGAAGAGAATTACCCCACACACGACCTTGAGCTCCTCGCCATAGTCTTCGCCTTGAAGATCTGGCGACATTACTTGTATGGAGCCACAGTCCGGATTATGACAGACCATAAGAGTCTGAAGTACATCTGGACCCAGAAGGAGCTGAATTTGAGACAGCGACAATGGGTTAAGCTACTGGCCGATTATGACATCAACCTCCAGTACACAGAAGGGAAAGGAAATGTTGTGGCAGATGCTCTGAGCGGAAGAGCTTATTCACTTCTTGCTTTGATAGAGACGACCACGATAGCTGAGGAGGTGTATGCAGCCCATGACAGTGACGTTTATCTACAGGGCATCAGACAGAAGTTAGTAGATGGGTTGACTGACGGTTTGAAGTATGACTACGAGCTGGACAGCGAGGGACACCTTTGAGTCAGAGGCAGACTCTGCGTTCCTTAGGATGCGACAGAACTTCAGACCAGGATTCTTTCAGAGGTTCATTCCTCGACATTATCAGTACACCCTGGAGCCACCAAGATGTACAAGGACTTGAAGCAATTATTCTGGTGGAACGGGATGAAGAGGGATGTAGCTGATTTTGTCTCTCGGTGCCTCACTTGTCAGAAGGTGAAGTTTGAGCATCGTCGACCAGGAGGTCGGATTCGGTCACTACCAGTACCGTGCTGGAAGTTTGACGACATCAGCATGGATTTTGTGGTCGGTCTCCCTCCAGCTAGAGGTGGACTGAACGCAATATGGGTTATAGTCGATAGGTTGACCAAGACAGCTAGGTTCATACCTATCAAGGACACATGGAAGGTGCCCAAGCTAGCTGAGGTGTTCACCACGGAGCATATCCGGTACCATGGGGTACCAAAGACGATCCTCTCCGATCGTGACACTCGTTTCCTCAGTAGATTTTGGCGTCAGGTGCATGAGGCATTTGGGACTCAGCTACGACTTAGCACGTCTTTTCACCCGCAGACTGATGGGCAGACTGAGAGGACTATTCAGACATTAGAGGATATGTTGCGAGCAGTCGCTCTAGACTATCAAGGGAGTTGGGTAGAGCGTCTTCACCTGGTAGAGTTCTCCTACAATAACTCTTACCATGCGTCTATCGGCATGGCACCATTCCAGGCTCTATATGGCAGGCCGTGCCGGACTCCCTTATCATGGAGTGACCCTGCTGAGGCAGTCTTGATTGGGCCCGAGTATATTCAGACACTGCAGGATGACGTCAGAGTTATTCAGCAGCACATGAGGGCAGCGTAGTCTAGACAGAAATCTTACGGGATCAGCGCACCAGAGAGCTCTACTTTCAGTTGGGAGACATGGTCTTCTTACGAGTGTCTCCGATGAGAGGCATCTTCAGATTTGGGATGAGGGGGAAGCTAAGCCCTAAGTATGTCGGCCCATACAGGATTACGGAGCGAGTGGGCCCAGCTGCATACAGATTGGATCTACCAGTAGAGTTAGGGAAGGTACACGACGTGTTTCATGTATCTCAGGTGAAGAAGTATATGCCTGACCCTTCTCACGTACTGCAGCCAGAGAGATTGGAAATAGAGCCTACACTGAGATATGAGGAGACTCCTATTCAGATCTTGGACATGAAGGTCCGAGAAACGAGAGGCAGATCAGTTAAACTGGTGAAGGTTCTTTGGGAACACCATGGGGTCGAGGAAGCTACTTGGTAGACTGAGGACTCCATGAGAGTGAAGTACCCACACCTTTTTACATGATAGTTCCCTACATTTAGTCTATAAGGATTCTCGTTAGTAGAGGTACGAGGGCGTACCTTAGCTCTTTTTATGGGGAACTTGGGCATACTCCTCCTTCATTACCTCATCCAGATTATGCCCGGTTACTTTATTAGTGGGATGAAGGAGAGGGTATGTATGTACTTGAGTTACACTATATATGAACTTGAGCTACACGTGATGTGTTTTGTGATTTCTATCTATGAAATATTTTGGTATATCTTGGTTCGGTTTGATTCTGAGTATCTTGTGTGAAAATTGGAAGTGGGAATGGATGGAAATTAAAGGTTTGGTATGGAAGTTACAAATGGGAATGTTTATTGGAACTGTTAGTTGATTCTAAACTTCGAGTCGAAGTTTCTTTTAAGGGGGATATACTGAAATACCCCTAAATTAATTTACATTAATTTAGGGGATTTCTTTTTATAAAAACCCAAAATATTATTATTACACACCAAATTAGTATATGGTGTTATTTAAAAATTTATTTAGGGGTTTTCTTCCATTTAACCCTAATTATTATATATTATTATATAGTATTATGAATTTAATAATAAGATTTATAAGTCCATAAATCTTAGGAAAGTTTCTAAACACTCCAACTATATTATAAAGAATTTAGGAAGTATTGGAACATTGTTTTGGAACATAAAAGTCAATATAAAATTCTAGAAACCTCAAAGCTTATTAAGCCTTGCTAGAGTTGACTTTTTGAGAATGGTCAGACCAGGCCATGAAACCTATACCAATAAATAGGTTATGGAAAACCATGAAGATCGATAAAAAGAACGTCAAAAACGGATCATCCTAGCCAAAGTTATGATAGATTGAAGTTTAGAGCCAAAATTTTAAAGACTGCCACGTGTCAAGCTCACACGCGCCAGGACTTAGGCGATTCCGGTTTCCCTGAATTTCGATAACATAATTCTGTGTTTAGCCCTAACTTTGGACGGCTATATCTCACTCATCTCTCAATATTTTTCCATGCCGTCTTCTTCATTCTCTTCTTCAATACGTCCTTTTTCCAACCATTACTCACACATACCCTAATTCGTTAAACATCAGCCGCAAATCTGACCTAAAGTTGACCCCTTGTGAAACTCATACCCAGAATTCCAGTTTCTCACCGATTTCAGGTAACTTTCGTTGATCATAACTCCTTCGTTTCTCAACCAAAATTTGATTTCTTTAGCTCGTTTTAAAGATCTCTAATCCCTCTACAATTTTCATGTTTATGCCCAAGTCTGATTCGTAACCGGTTGGAAGATATAGATGTCTTCAGTTTCAGTTTCACCAGCACATAAAATCATACCGAAACAGTAAGGTATAAACTCGTGACTTGCGACCTTAATTTCTTTCTTTGTGTCGCGAGTCAGGATTAGTTCTTGTTATCAATATGTAGAGGTAAGTTTGCTCTTTCGATTAAGCCCTTATTCATAGCCTAACTCGATTTGTACTGCAAGTTATAGGTCCTCAAAGTAGGCTTCGTGAACTGCTCGAAAGTTCGAGTTTTCCAGATTTCCCGAAATCGAATCCCTCCGTTTTTGCAACTCCGGTGAGTCTCCGATCAAATTGCTCCGATATTGCTGTTCGTAGTCATGTTACCGTCTTAATCCATGTTCCAATATAATCGATTACGCTCTAGATTGAGGGAATTGGGGAGAATCGAATTCGGAAACCGTTTAGAACCCTAGCTTCGAAACGAAAATCGAAACCCGATGAATACTGCATTATAATTGGGGAAATTAGCATCATTAGAACCGAAATTTGATTTCGAAACCATAGGAACAAGAATCACACGATTTCGTTCTGTAGATTAGAAGAAAACTCGGATTTAGTACTCGGGATCGAATTAGTTTTCGCTGATGAACTCAGCGTTCAGTGGCCGTCCGATCTCGCTTTAAAAGATTGGACGGCCGAGATTAGATCGCGATATTTAAGAGTTTTTATAAGTTTATGAAATTTCAGTAAATAACCCTAACTTGTTGAGTTAATTTAAATACCTTCCCGAATGTATTTTGACTTGAAATTTTAACCATAGGTTCCTTATTAAATCTAGTTTATTTTGATGTAAATTAATATGGTTTTGGAGTTTTTAAACGTAAGTTATGATTTTTGCAAGTTACGAGTTTTCTGGAATTATTTGGTTAAATTAAAAAGATATGTTTATGAAATAAAAAATTTTATAATATGTCTAAAATGTTATAGTTACTGTATATTAAATTTGGGAATTTTTGGGCAATGGTAAAAGGTTTTAAAAATTGTGTTTATGAGTTTTTCATAAGAATAACCTATAATATAAGGTTTTTAATGTAACCAAAAATTGTGTTTACTGTATTAACATTTTATAACAGTAAGTTTATAAATGTTTTGATATTAGCTTTTTAGAGAAGTGAAATTATTTACATATGTGTATATATACTTACTTAAGTAGAAACTTATATAAATTAAGGAATTTAATTATCCAACATTTTATTTACTATATTATATGGGGGTTAATATTTTTAATTAAACTAAGGAATAAATATATATATATATATTTTTACGCATTTATAAAAAGGGAATTAAGTAGTAACTTAGAGTAAAACAAGGAACTAATTAAATTAACACTTATAATAACTAAATATTGTAAGAGCTAGAATCCTAAGATATAGTAAAAGAAATACTTTATGAAATATACTTGGAATACAGTTTAAGGTTGTAGTAATAAGATAGTTTAAATATAATAAGTTACATAGGGAAATGTCTTAGTTAATTTCTAATACGGGTATACTTATATATATTAAATAAATAAAGGAAACACAATATTTTATAAACCATAAGTCGGTTGAGTTAAGCCTAGAAGTTATTGAACATTAATAAATACAGTAAAATTTCCTAAAAATGTTGTGGATAAGGTTTATACATAAAGATATATATAAATATATATGTATATAAATACATTAAAATAGTTGAGGGAAATAATAATCTTTGTGATAGTTATAATAAGTAGATTATATATATATATATATGTTAAACCTTAGGTTTTAGTCGGTGTGTAATTAAATAGTCACTATTAATTTAAGGGTTTAATTACACAACATAGACATAACACGGTCTTGGGCTAACCTACTAAGCCCAGTCTATGAACTCCAAAAGCCCACTTTAACAATTCAAAGAGAGTTTGGGCCACTCTCAGGAATAAATTCTTAGTCATTCTATACTAAATGAGATGGGCCTAACAAGGATTTAGTTAACAAGTCAAGCCCAAACTTTTGTAAGAGGATAATGGTAAACCTGAAACTATTAATCAGTAAGTGAAGAAGGTTGTTTAGTTTATAAGTCTCTTAACTAATCGACACTTGGAACACCTTAATTATAGGTTACTATTGGGGAATCACTTATTCGAGTTAGTTATTGTTCTTCACATACCAGGTATGATTTCTCGTACTCCGATATTTTAGCTGATTGACTTGTGGAATGTTTTGGAAAACGCTGACTGACTTAAAGAGGAATCTCTAAAAAGAAAATGATTGTGTGACTAACTCAGCTTGTGTGACTAACTGAGCCTTGGATGCGAAACTCACTTGGGTATTGGTTCCTTCTATTTGGTGCCCCGTTAGACATTGGCTGCTTAGGGTTCACGCTTTTGCACTCTGTAGGACTGAGTGTTTTGGTATTGCTTTGGGTAGTTAGTGATCTAGTGGGAATTTGGAAAAAGGTCACTCTTGGAAATTTTTCTTTTGACTCTGGATATCGTTTCATCCATGAGCTGGTTCTTGAGGTTTCGACGTGCGCGCGTCTTCAATGGTAACAGTGAGGGGCTGTATATCCCCTGTCCCAAGAAGGGACGTGATAGACAGTGAGGGGCTGTATATCCCCTGTCCTTAGTGGACGTGATAGACAGTGAGGGGCTGTATATCCCCTGTCCTTAGTGGACGTGATAGACAGTGAGGGGTTGTATATCCCCTGTCCTGAAAGGACGTGCTTGGCGGTAGGGGCCATTTCTCCCAGTTGAATTATTCCATTCTTGAGTTATTGGTTCTTGGATCTATTTTGTCATTCCTAGTCCTTTGTGACTATCTGAGTCTTCCTACTCCAAACGGGAATTGTGTTTAACTAAGGAAATGGATGTTCACTAACACATGATGTGATTTTGTCTCACTAACTTTATCTTTCTGTTATTAACCTTTATTCTTATCTTGATATCTTGATTTGGTGATTTGTGAAATGCTTTGTTTCCTTGAGTGGTTTAAGTGATTGTGTTCAAACTATTATTTATTTAAGAGTTGTATTATAAGTTTGTTTTTGGGGGATCGTACCAGTTCCATTCCAGGGAACTGACCCACCCCACTCGGGGTGGGCTGCTTGGTTTTATCGTGCAGGTACGAGTTATTTTACAGGTGGCCACGAAGAGAAAAAGTGATTGGGATGGGATTAGGCTTGAGAGTTTATATGTTTTATTACTGTCTACTTTTGTTAAGTTTTCTCGAGGTTCAGGCCGTGACAGTTGTAATCATTAAGTTGAATTTTGGTGAGGTTTGGTACCGGGTGTTTGGAACCCGATGGTCTATACGCCTTTAGTATTTTATTTCCGCTATAAATATGTTAAATAGGGGCGTTACACCATGACTTGTGCCGTAGTATTCTCTCCCTGGTTTCCGGTATCGCCAATGCCGCGCCCGCGGCCTCTACCACGTGGTCTACCTGACATCTGAATTCACACGAACATTCATTAGCATTATGCTTTCAAACTTATCGGGTCCAACAATTGCAACACCTTCCCGACAATAAGGTATCTCCACACTTAGTTAGTGGTTAACCTTTCCATAACTGCTCACTTTAATAACCATTGCTAGATTTCCTAACTCGGTATATCCCTAAGCTCGGTATTCTAGTCATCAGAGCGATACTTTGCTCTGATACCACTATTTGTAGCACCCCTACTGAACTTAAACAACAAATCGAATTGCCGCGGAAATATTTAACAACTTAACATTAACTAAACGGTTTGGTGTTACACGTCGTTAGCCACCCACGTGGCTAACAAGGAAGAATACATACAAAAAAACGTATCGGTCTGATGCACAGACTCCCGAGCATAAGTACCAAACCATAACTACGACAACATTACCGAGTATTAATATTTACATCCACAACTGTATAACTGTCAGCCCATAATATACCGCCACAGGAGCACAGGCGCATCCCGGGTCCGAACATCCAAAATCCATCAAAAGTACTTCACAAACCTAGAACCTAGAGCCACTCCGCCTCTTCGATCCTCATCCTGCAACATAGGAAACAATATGGTGCCCCAAAGGGGCTCAGCAACTCATTGCTGGTATGGCTAACGTGCTGCCCATCAACTACCGGGATACACGCAACCAATTGTCATGATAACATGGCATTGATTATTAACATACAAATAACATAACATAGCAACAGGAATTTCATCACCACATTAACACATAACATAACAAGAACGGTTCTCTTTTGGAACCGAACCAAAACGTAGTCAGTTCACCCGAAAAGCCTAGAGATTGTTGCCAAACTCATGCTAAGCTCATTACATAACTCGTTACCATCCTGTTAGATGAACGGTTAACTTAACCCGAAGGTGCGACAGATATAGTAATCCAAGCACACCGAACATAGTATGCCCCTGTGGCCCGACGTGAGTTAGTAAAATAGCCTTGGATAAGCTAAAGGGAAGTTGAAAACCAAAAAGGAAAACAACCATAACATACGGAGAGGATCGAACCTGATATGACAACGACCCCCATATTACACACGCGTGGCCGGAACACTCCAGACTCCTCACCCCCCCCCCCCCCCTTAGTACTTGTTAGAAGTCTCATTATTGAAACTTAATAAGTTAATTCACAAGCAAGTGTTTAGGTCTAGTTAGACACACACAAGGGAGATGAGACATAACTTACCAACACAATAATACTAACAACTGTAAACTCATTTCATGGCTTAAGTCTTACAAGGTCATAAACACACAGAAAAACAAACAACACACAAGCCGGTGTAAACTGGTAGGCAACAGGCTGCAAGAAAACCATACCTTGGTCCCTGCTTCGATTGGTTTCCACCGTAGGCAACTTGAAATACCCCTAAATTAATTTAGGGGATTTCTTTTATTAAAACCGTAAATAATACGATTAATTATTATAATGTAGTATGGAATTGTGAATAATAAATCATTATATCCTTATATGGAATTATGAAAATTTAATCATGGGATTTCTCCCATTTAATCCTAAACAAAACTATTAAGTATTGGATTACCATATATTATTATATAGTATTATGAATTTAATAATAAGATTTATAAGTCAATAAATCTTGGAAAAATTTATAAACACTCCAAGTATATTATAAAGATTTTAGAAAGAGTTGGAACATTGTTTTGAAACAGAAAAGTCAATATAAAATTCTAGAAACCCTAAAGCCTTTTAAGCCTTGCTAGGGTTGACTTTTTGAGAATGGTCAAACCAGCCCATGAAACCTATACCAATAAATAGGTTATGGAAAACTATGAAGATCGATAAAAAGAACATAAAAAACGGATCATCCTAGCCAAAGTTATGATCAAATGAAGTTTAGAGCCAAAATTTTAAAAAAATGCTGATGTGGCAAGTCTGCTGACTCATCCACGCGCCTTGGGATACGCGCCTAACACTTAGCCAATTTTATCCCCTATTTTTCCGGAAACCGTAACCAGTTTTTGCCCTAACTTGTGACCTTCATAACTTTCTAATCTTTTGAAATTTTTGAGTGCCGTCTTCTTTATTGTCTTCTCCTACACTTCCTCTTCACAACCATAACTCACACTAAACCTAGTTAATCCTAAATCAACCGGAAATTCGTTCCAAAGTAGCCTACCCGCAATACCGTAACCAGTTTTCCAGAAAAATCAGTTGAGCAGGTAAACTTCGTCTCACCATAACTTCTTCGTTTCTCAGCCAAATTTCATGTTCTTTAGCTCATTTTGAAGAGCTCTAATCCCTCTACAACTTTCATGTTGATGACCAAAGCCAATTCCAAACCGTTTGGAAAAGAGAGGTGTCTAAAGTTTTAGATTCGTCACCACATAAAATCATAGATTTTTCCAGAAAACGCAAGGTATAAACTCGTAACTTTCAGCTCCGATTTCTTTCTGTGTAGTGCAAGTTAGGGTGAGTCCTTGCTATCATTGTGTAGAGTTAAGTTTCCTCTTTGGATTAAGCCCAAGAACTAGTTCTAAATCGTTATGTACTGAAAATTATAGCGTTGCAAAGTTGGCACCCTAAATAGACAAGTTCGAAAATTTTCCCAGAAAACCGAAATCGAATCCTTTCGATTCGAGCAATTCCTGTAAGTGTTTCTTCAAATTCTTTCGTCCTTGCTAATCTATATTGCATTACCGGTCAAAACCATGTTCCAATTGCATCAATTAAGCATTAGATTGAGTGAATTAGCCAGATTTGTATTCGGAAACCCCTATAAACCCTAACTTCGAAACCAAAATCGAAAACCGATGAATCCCGCATGTTAGCTAGCGAATTTGGTATCATTAGAACCGGAATTGGATTTCGAAACCATAGAAACAAGAATCACTCAATTTGGTTCTGTAGATTTAGAGGAAATCGCAATTTAGTACTCGAGTTCCGTTTGTTATCGCTGAAGAACTAGAGGTTCAGGGACCGTCCGATCGGGTTTTAAAGGATTGGACGGTCGAGATTAGATCGTGGGTTATAAACAGTGTTTCAGTTTTATAATATTTCAGGTTTTAACTCTGACTTGTTTAATTTAGTTAATGGCCTTCCCGAATGTATTTTGACTTGAAATTTTAACCATAAATTCCTTAAAAAACCTAGTTTATTTTGATGTAAATTAATATGGTTTTGGAGTTTTTAAACGTAAGTTATGATTTTTGCAAGTTACGGGTTTTCTGGAATTATTTAGCTAATTTAAAAAGATATTTTTATGAAATAAAAATTTTATAATGTCTAAAATGTTATAGCTACTATATATTTAATTTGGGAATTTTTGGGCAATGGTAAATGGGTTTAAAAATTGTGTTTATGAGTTTTTCATAAGAATAACTTATAATATATGGTTTTTAATGTAACCAAAAATTAAAGTATGGTTTGTTAATAAACTTTTAAGCTGGGTAAGATAAGGAAAACTAAATTAACATTTTTATAACAGTATGTTTATAAATGTTTTGGGTAATGTCGTTTAAGAGAGGTGAAAGTATTTACATATATGTATATATACTTATTTAAGTAGAAACTTATGTTAAATCAAGGAATTTAATTATTTTACGTTTTATTTATTATATTATATGGGAGTTAATATTTTTCATTAAAACTAAGGAAAATATATATATATTTACACGTATATAGAAAAGAAATAAAATAGTAACTTAGGGTAAAACCGGGAGCTAATAAATTAACACTTATATTAACTAAATATTATAAGAGCTAGTATCCTAGGGTATAGTAAAAGAAATACTTTATGAAACATACATGGAATGCAGATAAATGTTGAAGTAATAAGATAATTTAAATACAATAAGCTACATAGGGGATGTCTTAATTAAATTCTAATACGGGTATACGTATATATATATTAAATAAATAAAGGGAAACACTTTATTTTATAAATCGTATATCGGTTGTGGTTATGCCTAAGAGTTATTAAACATAATTAAATACAATAAAATTTCTTTAAAATGTAATGGATAAATCTTAGCACATAAAGTATATATATATATATATATATATATATATATATATATATATATATATATATGATATAAATACATTAAAATAGATGAGGGAAATAACATTCCTTGTGATAGTTATAATAAGATGAATATATATGTTAAACCTTTAGGTTTTTAATCGGTGTGTAATTAAATAGTCATTAGTAACTTAAGGGTTTAATTACATAACATAAGCGTAGCACGGTCTTGGGTTAACTTATTAAGCCCAAGTCTATGAACTCCAAAAGCCCACTTAAACAATTCAAACAGAGTTTGGGCCACTCTCAGGGATAAATTCTAAATCATTCCAAACTAAACGAAATGGGCCTAACAAAGGATTTAATTAACAAGTCAAGCCCAAATCCTTGTGAGAGAATGATGGTAAACCTGGAACTATTAATCAGTAAGAAAAGAAGGTTATTTAGTTTATGAGTCCCTTAACTAATCGACACTTGGAACACATTAATTATAGGTTACTATTAGGGGAACACTCGTTCAAAGTTATTTATTGTTCTTCACATACCAGGTACGATTTCTCGTACTCTGATACCTTTGCTGATTGACTTATGAGACGTTTTCGAATAACGCTAACTGAGTTTAAGAGGAACTTCTAAAAGAAAATGGTTGTGTGACTAACTCAGCTTGTGTGACTAACTGAGCCTTGAATATGAAACTTACATGGTTTTTGGTTCCTTCTATTGGGTTATTTCATTAGACATTAACTGCTTAGGGTTTACGCTTCTGCACTCTGTAGGACTGAGTGTTTTGGTATTGCTCTGGGTAGTTAGTGATCTTGTGGGAATGTGGAGAAGGTCAATTTTGGTAAATTCTTCTTTTAACTCTGGATATCGTTTCATCCATGAGCTGGTCTTGAGGTTTCGACGTGCGCGCGTCTTCAATGGTAACAGTGAGGGGCTGTATATCCCCTGTCCCAAAAGGGGCGTAGTAGACAGTGAGGGGCTGTATATCCCCTGTCCTAAAAGGACGTACTTCGCGATGGGGGCCATCTCTCCCAGTTGATTTATTCCACTCTTGAGTTATTAGTTCTTGGATCTATCTTTTCATTCCTAGTCCTTTGTGACTATCTGAGTCTCTCTACTCCTAACTAGAATTGGATTTAACTAAGAAATTGAAAACTCAAAATACCTTATGGGCTGCAAACAAAATCCCGTTCGCAGTAGTATAGTAAAGTGTAGGTGACCGGATATCGAACCGTGGGACTAAGGGGAATTATTAAATACCTAAGCTTTGTCACAAAAAAGGGGATTAATTGACTTGTTTTTACAAATAAAAAGGAAAGATAAAATAAACTAAGTAAAAGGTAAATTAAACGGGACTCTGGGTGAGGTTATTATAGTCTGCTCAAATATGCTATGTCTACCGGTTCTATTATAATAGTTTGGCAAAATTTCTGTTATTATCTTAAGGACTAAATCATAGACTCAAAAGAACTCGTTTACCAGAAAATGCCCGGTCTAATCTAGATTCGAGCAAAACACATGTAAACGGACATTAAGTGCGAGAAATTATATTTGCGTCTGAAAATACTAACCTATTAAATCATATTAAGTTTTCTATAGATTTACGGCTTAATTAACCTGTCTATTTATCACGAGTCTGATCAAAATAGATTTAGTAAAGCATTTTAATAAATTCATGTAATTTATTAAAAAGGCAAGAGATAAGCTTTAATCGTAACAAACTGTATTAAAACTAAATCGATAAAATATATTGCATAATTAATACAAACACATAATAACCATTCCTAGAGTATATATTCTAGCCTAACATAATAAATAGATAAACAGAAACAAGAGTAGTCGAAATCATCGACTACTAGATTTGTTCTCTATTTGTATACGTAGGACTAGAGGTGGATATGGTGGAATGAAAAGAAAACAAAATGGAGAAGACAAGAGAAGAGAAATGGGATGGACGTGAGGTTTGTGGTGTAGTGGATCGATGCTGGATGATATTTTTGATGCAGAAGTACTGGGTTTAAATAGAAGAAAGGAGGAAGAAGAAGAAAGGCTGCGACAACGCGTGAGGGATTTACGGAGTGCAGTGGGGCGGTGCAGTAGGAACTGTCGACATGCATGGAACTGTCGACATGGAACTGTCGACATGCATATGGAAGGAACTCAGTCTAGTCCGCCCAAATATCCACAGACACACCGCAGACATTTCTTTCTTGTCCGGCCATTTATCCATAGACATGCTTGTCCCTTGTCCGCCCATTTTTCCATGGACATGTTGTCCCTTGCTTTGCATCCTGCCTTAATTCCACGGACGTAACACGGACCACTCAATTTGCCGCGTCCGAACCAGTGTCCGGACCAGATTGGTTCAGACGGTTAATTTTGTCCGGCTAAATTTGCACGGATGTGACCCAGACACAATTCTCTTAATTCTTGTCCGGCCTTTTCTCCTCGGACAACACACGGACGCCTTTCTGGACTTGTCCGAACCACCGTCCGGACCGACCTGGTTCGGACGAAGCTTAGTTTGCTTCCAAAATGTTCATTCCAGCTCCGATTTAATCCTTGTCTGTTGTGTTGGAATCCTTATTAGTAAATCTACTTAATTACATGGCTTTTTCCTACATTGAACATATAAAATGCATTAGTTCATATCAAAACATAATTATAGGAAAAACGCAAAATAAGTGAGAAACATTACTTAAAATGCTGCAAATTATAAGGTGATTAAACCTTAATAAGTCTATATGTTTTACACTTATCACTAAGGCACTGGATGTACACTAACACATGGTGTGGTTTTGTTTCACTAACTTTACCTTTCTGTTATTTATCTTTATTCTTAACTTGTTATCTTGACTTGGTGATTTGTGAAATGCCTTCTTTCTCTGTGTGGTTTAAGTGATTGTATTCAAGCTATTATTTATTTAAGCGTTGTATTATAAGTTAGTTTTGGAGGATCGTACCAGTTCCATTCCAGGGAACTGACCCACCCCTCTCGGGGTGGGCTGCTTGGTTTTATCTTGTAGGTACGAGTCATTTTACAGGTGGCCACGAAGAGAACGAGTGATTGAGATAGGATTAGGTTTTTGTGGAGAGTTTATGTGTTTTATTACTGTTTTATTTTTTGTTGAGTTTTCTCGAGGTTCAGGCCGTGACAATTGTAATCTTTAAGTTATAATTGGTGAGGTTTGGTGCCGGGTGTTTGGTACCTGATGGTCTGTACGCCTTTAGTATTTTATTTCCGCTATAAATATGTTAAATAGGGGCGTTACAGAAATTGGTATCATAGCGTAAACTACGCTCTGAACTCGAGAAAACAAGCTGAGTGAAATACTTAGATTATAGGTGCACTTAAAACTGGGGCACTGGGGTAGAATTAGGAAGTGAGAATTCCAGAAAGGCGCGTGACCCTTACCCCATACTTACTTTACTACTTACTTCATGTACCTACGAACCATCCTTAGGACGTTATAAATATTTCATATTCTACTACATAGATATTTAGATTCAACAATACGCCTTCTAAGTAACAAAACCGTCAATACCAGCTAGATGTCTCGAAGAGGAGGACGAGGAGCTGGTCCCTCAGGAGGCTATGGACCCGACGCTGTCACCCCAGAGGTCATAGCGCAGATTGTGATAACTGCATTAGCTCAGTAGCAGGCTCAGATCCCACAACCACCACCGCCACCACCTAATGGTCCTCGGGAGTTCAACTGGCTGAAGGCAGTCAACGATCTTCGTCCCCCAGTCTACAAAGTCCAGCCAGAACCGAATACCTTTGAGAGATACATCGACGAGATGCAGAAGGCCTTCACCTCTCTGCACGTTCCAGCAGGTCGCCAGGTGGACATAGCGGCCTACTTTCTCCAGGGACCCGCGCATCGATGGTGGCAGACCGCCAGAGCTGAGCTGACTGCCCAGGCGGACTTTGGCTTCCCATCCTTCTTAGTGGTCCTAAAAGCCAAGTTCTATCCATCCTATCTGTAGAAGAGGATGAGCAGTGAGTTCGAGCAGTTGAAGCAAGGGAGTTCCTGTGTTGCTGAGTATTATAATAAATTTGTGGAGCTGCTCGCTGTTATTGGAGAGGGAGCTTATGCTCCGAGGTACCTGGTGGATAAATTCCACACCGGCTTGAACTACAGGATCATGACTATGATCGGTTCCACTAGAGGGATGGCCCTACAGGAGCTAGAGGATGACGTGAATGACTGCGAGACCACCATTGCCTACCAGGACTCTGTGCTAGGCAAGAGGAAGGGGGATGGAGAAAGAGAAATGGAGGGAATTTTTCCCAGAACTATGAGAGGAAGGGAAAGTTCTACAAGGGGAGGAACCAGAAGGCCATGGTCCCCTCTTATACTAATGCTGAGCCACTCCGCTCCCAGCCATTTATGGGGAACCAACTTGCGAGGAAGTACTTCTGCAAGTGGTGCAAGAAGGACCACCCGAACAAGGTTTGTAAGGGGAACCTGGTGGATTGCAACCACTGCGGTAAGGAGGTCACAGATCGTTCGAATGCTTCCTGAACCCGGATTCCAGAACTACAAGCCACGCACCGGGAACCCTGCTAGAGCCCCAGTTGCTACTACTACTGGAGGAGGTCGAGGTGGCACAGGAGGTGCTGGACCATCTACCAGCCGCCCAGCCCAGAGCCATCTGTAGAGGCCGGGACAGAACTACCCCCAGAGGCCGGGCAAGGCACCGGTCCTTAACATGGTGGACCTCGTCGAGGCAGCAAGTGATGACCCAAGTTCACCTGGGGTTGGAAACTCAGGGATCAGGTTGAATGTGTTGAACCAGGCTCAAGCAAAGAGCAATGGAATGGTCATCACAGGCATGTTCCTAGTTAATGGAGTGGAGGCCACAGTCTTGTTTGATTCCAGTGCCTCTCACTCTTTCATATCACAAGCGTTCCATGCTAAGATCAATGCTTCCATAGAGGATATCCATGACTGCTCAGTCTTGCTGCCTTCCAGAGAGCTGATCAAGTGTAGTAAGTAGTGCAAGAATTTGAGCATACACATCAAGGGAGCAGAATTCCTTCTGGATGCCATAGTTTTCCCTGGCATGGGGTTTGACATAATTGTGAGCATAGACACGCTACAGCGGTTCCGAGGCAGACTACACTGTGCAGAGCATCGTCTCCTCCTGAAGTCAGCTACAGGGATCACAGTGTCATACCGAATGCAACCTAAACAACCGATTGTGAAGGTTGTATCTGCTTTATCCCTGATGAAGGAGGTGTCCAAGGGCGCTACCGCCTACTACTGTTATGCCCAGGATCTAAGGACGGATCCAAAGTTCCAGAGCGATGTTCCTATAGTGTCGGAGTACCCCCGACATTTTTCCAGAGGAGCTACCTAGACTACCACCACTAAGAGAGGTTGAATTCAACATGGACCTCATACCTAGAACGGGACCGATTGCTAAGGCTCCCTACCGGATGGGCCCTGCAGAGATGGTTGAGTTGAAGAAGCAGCTGCAGGAGCTATTAGATAAGGGTTTCATCAGACCCAGTGTCTCGCCTTGGGGTGCTCCTGTGCTTTTCGTCAAGAAGAAGGACAGAAGCCTGAGACTCTGCATCGACTATAGGGAGCTGAACAATGTCACGATCAAGAACAAGTACCCACTGCCCAGGATCGATGACTTGTTCAACCAGCTGAGGGGAGTTAAGGTGTTCTCCAAGATTAATCTGCGTTCCGGATATCATCAGATAGCTGTAGCTGAGTCAGATATAGAAAAGACAGCCTTCCGGACCAGAACGGCCACTACGAGTTCATAGTGATGCCGTTTGGACTGACCAATGCACCCGCGAGATTCATGGATCTGATGCTGAGAGTCTTCCAAGCCCAGTTGGATAAGTCAGTAGTCGTGTTCATAGACGACATCTTGGTATTCTTCAAGAGTCAGGAGGAACACGAGCAGCATTTGAGGACAGCCTTGGAGACTCTGAGAGAGAAGAAGTTATATGCCAAGTTCAGCAAGTGTGAATTCTGGCTGGACAAGGTGTCATTTCTTGGACATGTGATCTCAGTTGAGGGAGTTTCAGTAGACCCAGCTAAGATTGAGGTAGTGAAGAGCTGGCATAGACCTCGCACCATGACAGAGGTGAGGAGTTTCCTTGGGTTTGCTGGCTACTATAGACGCTTTGTGAAGGACTTCTCCAGGCTAGCCAAGCCCTTGACCTCCCTGATGAAGAAGGACAACACGTTTGTATGGACAGAGGCTTGTGAGGTCTCCTTTCAGGCGCTGAAGGACGCCCTGACCACAGCTCCAGTATTAGTGATCCCTGAGGGAAACAAGGGATACGAGGTGTATTGTGATGCTTCATGTAGAGGATTGGTGGGGTACTGATGCAAAATGGCAAAGTGGTAGTGTACGTTTCTCGACAGCTGAAGAAGCACGAAGAAAATTACCCCACACACGACCTTGAGCTCCTCGCCATAGTCTTTGCCTTGAAGATCTGGTGACATTACTTGTATGGAGCCTCAGTCCGGATTATGACAGACCATAAGAGTCTGACATCTGGACCCAGAAGGAGCTGAACCTGAGACAGCGACGATGGGTCGAGCTACTGGCTGATTATGACATCAACCTTCAGTACACTGAAGGTAAAAGAATGTCGTAGCAGACGCTTTGAGCAGGAGAGTGTACTCACTCCTAGCTTTGACAGAGACGGCCACGATAGCTGAGGAGATATACGCAGCCCAGGATAGTGATGTATACCTGCAGGGCGTCAAGAAGAAGTTAGCAGACGGTATGACTGATGGTCTGAAGTATGAGTACGAGCTAGACAGCGAGGGACACCTTCGAGTTAGAGGCAGACTCTACGTTCCTCAGGATGCGACAGAACTTCAGTCCAGGATTCTCTCTGAGGCTCATTCCTTTACGTTATCAGTACACCTTGGAGCCACCAAGATGTACAAGGATTTGAAGCAGTTATTCTGGTGGAGCGGGATGAAGAGGGATGTAGCAGACTTCGTCTCCCTATGCCTCACCTGTCAGAAGGTGAAGTTCGAGCATCGTCGACCAGGAGGCCAGATTCAGTCATTGCCAGTACCGTGATTGAAGTTTGACGACATCAGCATGGACTTTGTGGTCGGTCTCCCTCCAGCTAGAGGCGGACTAAATTCTATTTGGGTGATAGCCGATAGGTTGACCAAGACAGCCAGGTTCATACCTATCAAGGACACATGGAAGGTGCCCAAGCTGGCTGAGGTGTTCACCATAGAGCACATCCGGTACCATGGGGTACCGAAGACGATTGTCTCCGATCGTGACACACGTTTCCTCAGTAGATTTTGGCATCAGGTGCAGGAGGCGTTTGGTACTCAGCTACGCCTTAGCACAGCCTTTCACCCTCAGACTGATGGGCAGACCGAGAGGACGATGCAGACACTAGAGGATATGCTACGAGTAGTTGCTCTAGACTATAAGGGGAGTTGGGTAGAGCGTCTACACCTGGTGGAGTTCTCCTACAATAACTCCTACCACTCGTCTATCGGCATGGCACCATTCCAGGCTCTGTATGGCAGGCCGTGCCAGACCCCCTTATCATGGAGTAACCCTACCGAGGCAGTCCTGATTGGGCCCGAGTATGTTCAGACACTGCAGGATGACGTCAGAGTTATTCAGCAGCACATGAGGGCAGTGCAGTCTAGACAGAAATCCTATAGGGATCAGCACACCAGTGAGCTCAAGTTTCAGTTAGGTGACATGGTTTTCTTATGGGTGTCTCCAATGAGAGGGATATTCAGATTTGGGATGAGGGGGAAACTAAGCCGTAAGTATGTCGGTCCGTATAGGATTATGGAGCGGGTGGGCCCAGTCGCTTACAGACTAGAGCTACCAGCGGAGTTGGGGAAGGTACACGATGTGTTTCATGTATCTCAGTTGAAGAAGTATATGTCTGACCCTTCTCACGTACTACAGCCAGAGAGATTGGAGATTGAGCCTACACTAAGGTATGAGGAGACTCCTATTCGGATCTTGGACATGAAGATCCAAGAAACGAGAGGCAGATCAGTCAAATTGGTGAAAGTTCTTTGGGAGCATCATGGGGTTGAGGAAGCTACTTGGAAGACTGAGGACTCCATGAGAGTAAAGTACCCACATCTATTTACATGATATTCTGCTATCCTGCTGTGGTTCACGTTAGTAGCGGTACGAGGGCATACCTTAGCTCTTTTAAGGGGGATATACTGGCATACTCCTCCTTCGTTATCTCATCCGGATTATGCCCTGTTGCATTATATGTAGAGTGAGAGGTGTATGTATGTACGTAGTTTTACATTATGGCACGGTAGTACGTGACGTTTGATTTAGTATATCTTGGTATATTTTGATTCAGTTTATATTTTGATTCATTATGTTTTAGTTCAGTTCGATTTGATTCTGAGTAATCTCGGGTGGAATATTGAAATGAAATGGATGGTAGTTAAGGAGGATTGAATTGGTATAGTTGAGGTTTAAACTTCCAGGCGAAGTTTCTTTTAAGGGGAATATACTGAAATACCCCTAAATTAATTTAAATTAATTTAGGGGATTTCTTTTATTAAAACTGTAAACAATACCATTAATTATTATAATGTAGTATGGAATTGTGAATAATAAATCATTATATCCTTATATGGAATTATGAAAATTTAATCATGGGATTTCTCCCATTTAATCCTAAAGAAAACTATTAAGTATTGGATTACCATATATTATTATATAGTATTATGAATTTAATAATAATATTTATAAGTCAATAAATCTTGGAAAAATTTATAAACACTCCAAGTATATTATAAAGATTTTAGAAAGAGTTGGAACATTGTTTTGAAACATAAAAGTCAATATAAAATTCTAGAAACCCTAAAGCCTTTTAAGCCTTGCTAGGGTTGACTTTTTGAGAATGGTCAAACCAGCCCATGAAACCTCTACCAATAAATAGGTTATGGAAAACCATGAAGATCGATAAAAAGATCGTCAAAAACGGATCATCCTAGCCAAAGTTATGATCAAATGAAGTTTAGAGCCAAAATTTAAAAAAAATGCTGATGTGGCAAGTCTGCTGACTCATCCACGCGCATCGGGATACGCGCCCAACACTTAGCCAATTTTATCCCCTATTTTTCCGGAAACCGTAACCAGTTTTTGCCCTAACTTGTGACCTTCATAACTTTCTCATCATTTGGAATTTTTGAGTGCCGTCTTCTTTGTTGTCTTCTCCTACACTTCCTCTTCACAACCATAACTCACACTAAACCTGGTTCATCCTAAATCAGCCGGAAATTCATTCCAAAGTAGCCTACCCGCAAAACCGTAACCAGTTTTCCAGAAAAATCAGTTGAGCAGGTAAACTTCATCTTGCCATAACTTCTTCGTTTCTCAGCCAAATTTCATGTTCTTTAGCTCGTTTTGAAGAGCTCTAATCCCTATACAACTTTCATGTTGATGACCAAAGCCAATTCCCCAACCGTTTGGAAGCAAGAGGTGTCTAAAGTTTCGGATTCGTCACCATATAAAATCATAGATTTTTCTAGAAAACGCAAGGTATAAACTCGTCACTTTCAGCTCCGATGTCTTTCTGTGTAGTGCAAGTTAGGGTGAGTCCTTGCTATCATTGTGTAGAGTTAAGTTTCCTCTTTGGATTAAGCCCAAGAACTAGTTCTAACTCGTTCTGTACTAAAAATTATAGCGTTGCAAAGTTGGCACCCTGAACAGACAAGTTCGAAAATTTTCCCAGAAAACCGAAATCGAATCCTTTCGATTCGAGCAATTCCTGTAAGTTTTTCTTCAAATTATTTCATCCTTGCTAATCTATATTGCATTACCGGTCAAAACCATGTTCCAATTGCATCAATTAAGCATCAGGCTGAGTGAATTAGCCAGATTTGTATTCGGAAACCCCTGTAAACCCTAACTTTGAAACCGAAATCGAAAACCTATGAATCCCGCATGTTAGCTAGCGAATTTGGTATCATTAGAACCGGAATTGGATTTCGAAACCATAGAAACAAGAATCACTCAATTTGGTTCTGTAGATTTAGAGGAAATCGCAATTTAGTACTCGAGTTCCGTTTGGTTATCGCTGAAGAACTAGAGGTTCAGGGACCGTCCGATCGGGTTTTAAAGGATTGGACGGTCGAGATTAGATCGTGGGTTATAAACAGTGTTTCAGTTTTATAATATTTCAGGTTTTAACTCTAACTTGTTTAATTTAGTTAATGGCCTTCCCGAATGTATTTTGACTTGAAATTTAAATAACATGGCTCTTAGGCCCTTAAAATGCATAAACCATAAACACTGAATTTCCCACATTATATTTGCCTTTGACCTGCAAGTACACCCAACAATACATATGCCTTTTAATAAACCCTTGAGAGTATTTTTCTAAGTCATTTACCATTAGCTCCTTAAGTAGTTTTAATAAGCAATATAAGCTCATTTCTCCTAAGGCATTAAACTACATTAGGTTAGCACATTTACCTCTTTTCCTCTCAAATTCTTTCTTGTTTCCTTGGTTAAAATCGGCATGGACTTGGGATTGCTTGTTAACTTCTAAATAATATACAAGCAAGGTAATGAGTATTCAAGCTTCAAGCTTAATCTCATTATAAACCCTAGTTACATATATTGTCTTAGAACATTAAGATGGTTGTTTTACCTTGGAAATGAAGGAGAGTTTGGATAGGTAGCAAGAGAAGACTCCACCAAGCCCCTTGGAGATTGAAATGAAGCTAAAACAAGCAAGGTAAAGACACCATTAATGGTGTTTTTCGGACAACACTAAAACATGGAGGAAATGTTATTTTTCTTTGAGTTTCCTTACCTTGAAGCAAAGGAGAACAATTAAATGTAAAAAGATGAGCTCAAGCTCCTCCCATGGAGATTCCACTTGGCACCGAAATGGAGCTCTTGGAGTTTTGAAAGGATGAAGTTGAAGAGCTTGGCAAGACAAAGAGAATGGTGGTCTTGGTTTTTGATTTGGCAAAAGGGAGCTAGGAATTACAAGAGGTTGAAGATGAAGAATGGTGGTGGTGCTGTAGCATAACCGTGAATGAGAGCAAGAAGGAAGGTAGAAGACGGTGGGAAGCAAGGGAAATGAAGAGAGTGAAGAAGACTTAGCTAGTTTTAGATATTTGTAAGTTAAAAGCAAATAGTGATTTACTTTATCAATTTTCTATCTTATCAAATTAACAAGGGGATGACTCATCCCTTATAAGAAAACCGGCCCCCATTATATAATAAGGGGTATTTTAGTCTTTGTTGACCAATTAACTTACTTATATTGACTTATGTTATAAACTTGCTTATTTTAGTTACTATTCACAAAACAAGGCACATATTTGTGAAATTTTTGATTTCCATTGATTTAGACTTCCTAATGTGATACTAAGTAGTACACATGTTAATTAAAGAGTAATGATGGACATTTAGCCATTCAAAGCTCATTTAAAAGACAATTTTTCAAAAATGTGCTTTAAGACTCCTTAAAGCACATTTTGTGTTTTAACTTGTTTTCAAGCTTGGTTTTCTTTGATAATTGGTTTAATATGTCCATTAACATATAAATGAGGTCTGGGTAAGCTCATTAGGTCTTAACCAAGGTTATCCCAAGCTTAGAGCACATTTTTGCCCATATTGCCTTTAAGGCATTAAATTGTGTTTCCTATGGATTATATTGTTTACTAATGTTTCTAGGACACTTTTAGTCTTAATATACCATAGTTTAAAGTTTAAGCAACATACTAAGGTTTGGGGTATTTCAATTTTGAACTCCAAATTCACCTCAATCTTTTCCTATGCATTACATATGTTTTCCCACATGTTTTAACATCTTTTTGGCACACTAAAACCCTCTCTAATCATCCCAAAAACTCCTTAAACTTTTACTCAAACCTTTACTAAATCCTTAACACTTAGAACATTTTACTTTTACTTGTAACTTGTAATTTTTGCTTAAAACTTCCACTAACCAAAGTGTTCTTCCACCACAAGATAACCACTCCTAAAGCATCATTTTGCATCACACTCATCCCATTTACACACACTCCTCCATTCTTTCCCACAAGTTCCTAATTAAACCTTCACAAGGCATTACACTTCCATTGTTCACCAAACTTTGCACAAGACTTTACCACACCTCCACCATGACCTTGGTGTATCTAGAATTCATCCATTAGTTCTCTAAATCTCCAAGACTATGCCCAAGGCATCTTAACACTTAAGAACACCTTAATTCACTTTCTTTCATCATCTTAACACTTAACAATTCCTAGTACAATCTAGGTCACCAAATCTCATTAGAGTACATAAACTCCTTTGTTTATCAACTAAATTTTGCCATAGCTTCTCTTGTATAACCTTACACCAAAACACACAGTTTGTCCACCATTTATACAATCCAAGAACACTAAATCTTTTAATACACATTCCTTACACATAAACATATTGTTTTTCATCCTTTAACCACCAAAGATATCCATCTTCACAAGAGATGTTCTTTACACACAACTAAACCTTTAGACAACACTACATCACAATATAGTGCATAAACTTAAATTGCTTGGCACTTAAGCCCTTAAATAACATTGGCACTTAGGCCCTTAAATAACATTAAACTTAAACACTGAATTTCCACATTTAAATGCCTTCAACCTGCAAATACACACAATAATGCTCCCATGTCCTTTTAGTCCACCTTATGGATAGTTTTCTATCTCATTTCCCATTGGCTATTTAGGTTATTTATTAAGCAAATATAGCTCAATTTCCTAGTACATAAAACCACATTAAGAGAGGTCATTTACCTCTTTGTTTTTCAAGCTTTCTCACTTGTTTTCTCTTGTTCTTTCTTGATTGAAAATCGGCAAGGAGCTTTTATCACTTGTGAACCTTCTAACCAATACACATATAAGGGTAATGAGCATTAAATTTAATACTCAAACTCATAATTAACCCTAGGTTTACACAAGTGTCTTAAAACACTAAAATTTGATGATTACCTTTGGAATTTTAAAGAGAGCTTGGTTAATTAGCAAGATAGGACTCCTCCTAGTCCTTTGAAGTTTGAATTAAGCTAAATGAAGAGCAAGATAATGCACCATTGTGAGGAGAATTTTCGGCTATACACAAAAAATGAAGGAAACTTGGATTTTCTTTGATTTTCCTTACCATGAAGCAAAGGAGAATGACAAGGCATGAAAAGATGAGCTAAAGCTCCTTCAATGGAGATTCTTCATGGCACCAAAATGGAGTTATTGAAGATTTGAAAAGAGGGAAATGAAGAGCTTGCACTAACTAGAAGAATGGTAGTCTTGAAATTGAATTTGGATCATGGAGTCATGAGTTACAAGCATTCAAAGATGGAGAATACATATGTGCTGTAGCAAAAATGATTTCAAGAAGGGAGGAAGAGTATGGAGATGGTGGGGACCAAGGAGAAAAGAAGAGAATGAGGTGAGAGGTTGTCATTTGGAGATATTTATGTTATAAAGGTAATTTCTACTTTTTACTTAATTTTCTTCCTTTCTTTGATTAACTAGCACATGGTGGTGAGTCACCACATAGAAAACCGACCCCCATTGCATATTAGAGATATTTATGGTCTTTGTTGACCAAATAATTGACTTATGTTGACTTATAACTTAAACTAGCACAATTTGAGCACTATTCACAAATTAAGGCACATAATTGTGAAATTTTTGATTTCCCATTGATTTAGGCTTCCTAATGTGATACTAAGTAGTACACATGTTTATTAAAGAGTAATGATGGACATTTAGCCACTCAAAACGCATTTCCAAAACAATTTTTCAAAAATGTGCTTTAAGACTCCTTAAAGCACATTTTGTGTTTTAACTTGTTTTCAAGCTTGGTTTTCTTTAGTAATTGTTTTAAAATGTTCATTATCATGTTAATAAGGTCTAGGAATGACCTTTAGGTCTTATGCAAGGTTACACCAAGTCTAGAGCAAGTATTTGCTTATAGTGACTTTAAGGTGTTTTCTTGTGTTTTGTTTGGTTTAATTGTCTAACGAAGTTTCCCAAGGACTTAATTAGCCTTATCAAATCATAATTGAATATTATTAAGTCTTGTTAGGCTCTTTGGGTCCTAACCAAGTCCACTCCAAGCTTAGAGCATGTTTTTGCTCAAACTGTGTTTATGGTATTTTATTGTTTTTACTATGGTTTATGTAACACCCCAACTCAATCCAAATGTGGTCTCGCAACTTAACAGTATATATAAACATGTCACAGCGGAATTCTTTACAATCCAGGACCTTGCCACAGTCTGACCTAACAGACTACAGAATATCCGAACCTTAGTCTAACAACCTTAACCATTTTACATAACCTTCTTACAATCCTCTCACGACCTATACATCTTACTAACTCAATTGCCATACGAGTGTACATGCACAACTCGTAGGTCACACTTAATCCTTACACTTGTATCCTCTTTCTTACTCTTGCGACGGCCGCCTCCTGATGTACCTGTGTAGTAAAAACACAGCCCCCAAAGGGGTCAGCACGAATGCTGGTACGATCCCCTCATGGCCCCCAAGCTAACGGGCTACGACGACTAATTGTCGATAGCATGGAGGTTGATTAGATGCACAATATAATAGTAAGTGCAGAACAACACTCAGATATGAACAATCAAGTTCACACACAATGAACGTCTTAAATGCGTTTCCCTTATTAGAGTTAATTATTTAACTCCTTAAGTAATGTTCCCTCTTAACCTTAGTCATCCTTATCTCACCTTAATCTTAGTCTTATCTTAACCTTAGAAACACCATCCTTTAATAAGGAGTGTAGTCGCTTATCTTATCTTAATTATACAACCATCCTTTAAAGAGGAATGGTTGCAACTTATCTTAATCTTAACTTAATCTTAATCTTAACAATACAAATCATCCTTTAAAAAAGAATGATTGTAACTTATCTTAATCTTAACTTATTCTCAGAATACAAACCGTTCCTGGAGGGGAATGGTTGTAGCCTAAGTCCAAACCTGGGATTTAGGTGATCCCACCGCACCATCTTAATGCCACCTACCCTGGACGGGAATCCAGCATAGCTGAGCGGCAACCGGCCCTAGGCTACAAGTCCGAAGACAAGTCCTTAAGCGGAGGGCGGATCTGATTCAGATACCGTCCCCCTTTTTCCTTAGCATGCATGACCGGAGATCGGTCCCGGGTTTCCTCACTCAAGTTCCAGTTAGTAATAGTCTCAAGACCATGTTTGTTGGTTAACCTCTTTCGGTTCATATCGTCCCTTATTAGGGGCGTTCCTTAGTCTCACTCAATTTCTTACTAAACATTGGTTAGTAAGTTCTCACGGTATGTTGTGTTAGTTTTCAAACATCACACAACCATACAATAAATATAATATATTCCGGTTGCATGCTTTATCTTGTTTAGTGAGCACACAAAAACAAATAGCACACAAGCCGAGGGACACCTCGTTAGCAAGCAGGTCACAAGAGAACTGTACCGTTCACCGTTGGCCGTTCAGTTGCTTAATCTCTTCCGGAGTCCAATTTCCAAGTCCTAAAACATTCATTCAGTTTTAGGTTGTTAATCACTTAACTCAATTCAACTTACTTATCTTACTTAACTTACTTAACCCTTAATGACTCCAACCTAACACCTCTTAAATCTTACAACTTAATCTTACAAACTTAATCTTAAACTTTTAAGTTTATTCTTAACTTAATCCCTTAAGTCTTTATACCTCTAATCATCATTGCCCCCTTAATGGGGTACCATTAATACCACTAAACTCTCTTAGGGTCTTTTTTTTTTTTTTTTTTTATGGTCCGACCGACCCACCGACCGACCCACCCCCTGGGTAGGTCGGCTGCAGAGAACATCCAACTTCACAGTTTCAGCCCGACCGACCCAGACTGGGGTCGATCCCCTGGGTAGGTCGGCTGCAGAAACTTCTCATACATTGTCAAATTTTCTCCAAATTTTTCCTCAAGCCTCCTAATGTGTTCTAACATCATTTGGCACATCAAACACACCTTATAACCTCCACCAAACTCATTAAAACAACTTCCAAAGATCTTCTCAAACATTTGCTCAATTCTTACAAACACTCCTAACACTTATCATATAATTCCTTACATTACCAACTTGTATCTTTACCAAAACTTCAACCAACCCAAGTGTTCCCTCCTTAACAGTTTGGGCACTTCATAAAAATTATTTTCCATCTTCAGTTCATTTACCAAAACTTCCTCAAGTCATCTTACATAACCATGAACAAATTCCTCTATTTTCCATTTGTTACTCATCATTCCTAAACTCTTGGGCATACCTAAACATTTCTTGTCATCCTCTTAGCACCTCAACCTTGTTCTTCTTTACCTTAACTATACTACACCCTCCTTGGACATTTCCACCTCCTTTTACTCACTTACTCACCATTATCACGATCATACGCTCTTTTACATTCCTAGTCATTTTCCTTGATGACTTACAACATCCTCCTACCTTTTTCACTTCTATCACCCAAGTCCACACATTACCATTCAACTAAACCTTACTAGTCCACCACTAACATCATCACACTTACACAAGGTTCTCAAAACTCTCATTGTCTTACTCTCTAGTTCATACCTAAATCATCTCAAAGCATTATACATCATTTCCTTAAAACTTATGCACAAGTCTTACATTCCTCATATCATGATTTTGGTGTGTTTAATACACTCACCAATCCTCTAATTCCTCCTAGACATCTCTGGGTCATTCTAAACCTCAAGAACTCCTTAGTTAACTCATTTCCACCCAATTTTCTTTTCATGCTCCCTAGTAAACCCTAGGGCATATTAGCTCACCACTACCACTTAAACACTTTGTTTTCTACTCAAATTTCGCCATAGCTCCTCTAGTATCTTATCATGCCCAAACACATTATTTTTCCTCATTCAACCATCTCACACACATCAAGTTATTCTCATCATATCTCATCACCCAAACCAACTCATTCACAACAAACTCAATATATTGCAATAATCTTAAATTGCATAGCACTAAGGCTCTTAAATGACATGGCTCTTAGGCCCTGACTTAAACTTAAACACTGAATTTCCCACATATATAAGCTTTCGACCTGCAAATACACTCATCAATCTCATAGTAGTTATAATGCTCTTAAAATCCACCTTAAACTTATATTACTAACTCATTCTCATTAGCTCCTTAATCACAAGTTCATAAGCTTGTTTATGTTCTTTTTCTTAGGTTATATAACCCAATACACAATGTAAGCTCTAAGCCACATTGGTACTTATCTAAAACTCATTTCTTAAACTTAAACCACCATTAGGTAAGCAATTTACCTTGTTTTTCCAAGCCTCTCCTCACACTTTCCTCCTTGGTTTCCTTTGTTTCATTATCGGCCACCCACTTAGATTTCCTTGCCAATGTTCTAATCAATCCACAATAACTCTAATGAGTGCTAATGAACACACTAACCGTAAGGAATCATACCTAGGTTAAAAATGTGTTCTAAGGTATTAAAAATGAATATTTTACCTTGAAGTCTTAAGGTAGGCTTGGATATGAATCAAGAAGGGCCTCCTCTAGCCCTTGGAGAATAGAATCAAGCTAGAACAAGGGATGAAACAAGGTATCTTAAGAGGTAATTTTCGGCCATATTGAAAAATGGAAGAAAATGATGATTTTTGAAGCTTTTCTTACCTTAAACCAAAGAGAGTATAAACTAGCTCTTGAAACTGAATTTTCCTTTTCAAATGGAGCACCTTCAATGGAGTCCAACTTCTGGTTTTGGAATTTTGAAAAGAGAGGATGAAAGGCCTTGGTCTAACTAAGACAAATGTGTGCTTAGTTTTTGATTTGGAGCTTGGAGTTGTATTTAGCAAGCAAATGAAGATGGAGAAGGTGAAGTGCTGTAGCATGAACGGTTTCTCCATGAGAGGATGAAGAAGAATACGGTGGAGGAGAAGGGAAATGAAGAAGAGAAGAGAGAGAAGAGAGTAAGGTAAGGTTTTTACTTTTAAAAAGGTAAATAGTGAACTTCTACCCACCTTCCTCTTTTCCTAACATGTGATGGCACTTAAAGTGGTGAATCCCCACTTATAAAACCGTGCCCCCCTCCATTCCTAGATATTTATGGGCTACTTTGACCACTTAACTAATTAAAGTTGACTTAAGGCTAATTTGGGTACTATTTGGCACTATTCACTAATTAGTGCACATATTCGTGAAATTTTTGGTTTCCCATTGATTTAGGCTTCCTAATGTGATACTAATTAGTACACATGTTGATTAAAGAGTAATGATGGACATTTAGCCACTCAAAACTCAATTCTAAGACAATTTCTCAAAAATGTGCTTTAAGACCTCTTAAAGCACATTTTGTGTTTTAACTTGTTTTCAAGCTTGGTTTTCTTTGCTAATTGATTTAAAATGACCATTAGAATATTACTAAGGTCTTATCATGATATTTGGGTACTCACCCAAGTCTCTCCAAGCTTAGAGCACGTTTTTGCCCTGATTGCCCTTAAGGCACTTTCTTGTGTTTTCCTTGGTTTAAATTGTCTACCAATCTTTCTAAGGCATGTTCTAGCCTTATTACATCATATCTTAATGTTTACTTAGCATACTTAGGTTTGGGGTATTTCAGTTTAAATTGTTCACTAATATTTCTAAGGCCCTTTTTAGCCTTAATATACCATATTTTAATGTTTAAACAACATATCAAGGTTTGGGGTATTTCAATCTACCCCCTTAAAAGAACTTCGTCCTCGAAGTTCACACTTCCCACGCATCATTTGGATTAGAACACGAGGATTACTTTGGAAAATAAAACTTTCATCACCAAACATACTTTCACATAACTATCATAACCACATCCATAACATACCATACTTGCATAACAACCTCGGACTTAACAGTCCGGGTAACATATCCACATCCATACATAACATAACATACTTACATGATAACCTCGGACTCAACGATCCAGGTATCTTAACAACATCCGTACCTGCATAATAACCCGCAGACTCTTAGGTCTAGGTAACATAACAACTTTCGGAACTCAACCACATTAGGACTCAAGGTCAAAATAATATTTATTACACATACCACACAACATGTCTTAGCATGTATACCAAACAAAAATACCTTTTGTATGCACTGTTATCCCGCAGATTCCTTTGGGAGATCAATACAATCACTTAATCTTTAACATATATACTTCTTATGTCACCGGTCCGAAGACGAAGGCTCGTATGTCCTTAGCTCATGAGCAAGTACTACAAACATATTCTTTATAAGGTTAAGTTGGAGAACTTTCTTTAATTAAAGGATCAATCGAAGGTTTTGAAAATACCAATTGAAAATCCTTTTGAAAACACATATAACTCCAAGTCCAACTTATGCTCTTTGCTTCTTTTCCTAGCCCGGTTACTTGTGAACACTTAAAGGGAGCTTCAAGAATCATCCAACCCTGATGTGATCAGCATCAGTGTTGAACTTTCTTTCCACCCCAATTTGTGTTCGGCTTCCCTTGATCACATGCAAATCAAGTTCCACCTCCCACTTCATTTTCAAGCATCAAATAATACACCCATTTCCAATTTTCTATCTTTTATTTTGTCAATCTAGTCATAATCATTACATCTCCAAAGGATAGAACTCCGTCTATCAGTTATCTCCATTCACCTTAATCTAGTTACCTAGGGAATCTTATTCTCACTAGGTTCTATGTCGGTTTCATACCCTTTCATGAATCACTATATTGTAGATATACATATATTTTATCAAAATATAACACACGGTTTTACATTTATATACTGTCAGGGTTTTAGTTCCCCGGGAGTTTCTTTACTCCCTTACACTTGTACTCTCACACATAACTATTAACAAATAAACACACTTATCACAATGGTATTCGCATCTTCTATGTGCGCAATTACCACAATTAAACCATGAATGAATGCGTATGTTTATGTAACACACACACCAATCATTATAACAAATTATTTTGTGCTATGCACAACATAGTTCACGTACACTTGTACGGTAAAACACACTAAGCGGTTTTGCGCTCTACCCCCGTTCAAAGGGATTACGCCCACGTAATCAACCACTGAATATTGGTTTAAAAAATTCTACCGTCGTGAAGACTTTTAACCTCCATGTGGTCTGTTATACAATGTGTTCTGGTTAGAGGATCTTAACCATATTGGCGGTTTAGTCCCTAAACCAAGAATTCTCATTGGAGTTCGTTTAACTCATAACCGGTTTCGGTTCTGGCCTGTGAGCCTTCTAGGCATTAACAATTAGCCGTTTATTCGTATTCACAATGCATATTCAGTATCTGTAGCATGGGTTCACTAACCTCTGCTGCGCGACTCTAATAACTTTAGAGTGTATTTTGCCCCATTCATTTTCCTCAATGTACTGTACATCATCGATTCATCACCTTTATCTTGTGAAGAATGGTTTCTCAACTGATGCGTGGTATTGCTCGCCGTGTGCGAATTCGGTGAGTTTCAAACTTTCTATCCACTTCCATAATAATTTACTATGTATACTGCTATGTATTTCACAATGATTGACTTGATTCCTTTTGACTTACTGTCGGTTGAGGTTGAGCCACTACCTAATGTGTAGTGCTCTCTCGGTTATTTCCCACACTCGAGGTATATTCCATATCGATATTTGGTATTTAGTGCTACTGTAGTCACTTGTTGTTAATCATGCCTCCACATTTGGTTCTGTACAAGTATTCTTTCATTGGTATAACCTTGCATTTCCTATGCATCGGTCATTATAGCGTTATAAGCCTCTTTCTACCTTTATCACAATTAACATTTTCCAAATTCCTAACTATCTCACTCGATCATTACTGCTCAAGTGCAATACCAAAACACTCAGTCATACAGAGTGCAGAGGCGTAAATCCTTGGCAGTAAATCTCTTATGCGATTGCAATAGGAATTCACACTGAGATCCTTATCACATAGTACCGCCTACTGGCTTACTGCCCAGTCTGTTTATTATCACTTACCTTTGTATCTCCATGGAGTTTTAACTCAAAACTCTGCTTATTTGCCATATTATCATTAAACAATACTTATACAACAGTCGCTTACTGTGCACCGTGTTCTTACTTCTTGCACAACACTAACTTACATGGTACTCACTGTCATATTAGCTTCCATACATATACTTACATCATTCGTATTATGGTTCGTCATTCGTTTGGATGACTACTGAATGCTCCTTGAGCGTTGCCCACTCGAGTTACAAGCCGGCGTTATTCAACCCGGTGCTTCGCTTTATACAGACATGCTACTAAACTAACTGCTCTCTCGCAGTAACAACATAGTCCATCCTTAACATATTTCTTCAACTGGGTTCACATAACTACCGCTCCCGCGGTTTCACAATATCAAGAGGTATCCCCACTCATAAAGCAGTGGTTCGTTCTCCTCTCTATTTACTTGTATAACTTAAACTCCTACAATCGATTAAATTTACACAACACCTTTTTCTTGTAGCTTATAAGCCTTACTGTCTCGAGCTCTGCTCAATGTAGGCTGTTCACACACATGTACTTCTCTGTACAACATTACATGGTTTAGAGGTTGTATTGGGCTCCATGACAAGGTCGTTGCATCATGTTTCCTTTCATGGGATGCTCCTTAGGAATGTCAGTCTGCCTCCTGACGACTTTTGTTTAAACCGAGTATTAGTTCCAACTCTTGCGTTTCTGTCACGTTATTTTGTTCAACAATCTTTGATGCAAACACCCTTCAAGGATTGCTCCTGGGTATTGCCAAGTTATGCCATTACATCTGGCTTGCACTTATTGGTATGTTTAGTTAACTACGCCGTTTTGCGTTCTTAGCTGGGTTAACTATCCTCTTCTATGAAGATCGATACTTCCTGGTAGTGTAGGTAATCATTTTGGGAATTTCATCTCGTTCGTTGCACATTAACATGTCCATATCAGGCATCTTCCTTGCCATGTATAGGCTGGGTCACCGTTCCAACTATCATGTTTATCCCTCGTGACACTTGAGATATATGCTATGTCTTTACTTACTAACCAGTGCACTTCGCACTCCATGACTCAGAAACATTTCCTTGAAATGGATTCACTAATTATTTTTAGTCTCGTTAACTTAACTAGGTTCTTTTACTTTAACCATTCTTGGTAATCCGTTGCTCTTTTTTTACTTTTACTGCTGACCGTAGTATGGAGTCAACTACTTCCCGTGTTCCGGACTCTACTCGTATACATATGTGGGGTACCATACTGATACATTGCTACTTACCCGACTAACCCATAAGTAGGTCTGTCAGGCCCACAAGCTCCTAACGGAGTGCACTTCGCACTCCCTGACTCAGGCCCACACGCCTAGATGAAGTATTCCGTTGTCAACTCCCTTATATCATCCTGTGATAGTATGCATTCTGTGTTTACCGGTTTCCTTCCGGTTATTCAAAAGTGAACTGGGTGTAACTTACCTACCATGTGGCGTTGAGGCCGGTGTAGGTCTTCCAGTTTGGTTTAAAAGAAGGTTAGAAATAAGTATTGGTTTGAAAGAAACTTTGGTTTTGAAAGAAAAGAGTTTGAAATAAATCTGAGTTGAAAGAAAAATTCTCGTGGTTTTACAACGTCTTTTTGCCTTAACCAAATCTAGCTTCTTGCTGACTGGTGTACTTCCAATTACAAAGGTTAGGCTGTTATGCCCTTCCACAGTTATGATGATCTCACTTAACTTCGTGGTACTTTACTAAGTACGTTGTAGTTGTTAAAAATTTCCCGAACAGCCCTATTATAGCAGCACTTGCCATGGCAAGTGCGCCATGTTAACTGGCTTATCGGCTGAACACTTACCGGTTGCGGTATTGTTTTTTTTATCTGCACCATATTCAGTGGCCTTGTTGGCCCTTACCTTGATACTCTAATTGGCAATTAATCTTCTGCACAACTTCCCATTGTCTTCACATGATAATCATTAACTAGGGTGTTTCCCATTCTGGGAAACCCCTTTTTACTTAGTACTGTATCTTCTTCGTAGCCCGTTCCACGCCTCTATCGTGGTTACTGAGACTTGTCTCTTGTTTGGGTACTACGTTGTAGTTCCTTAGTCGGTTGGTATACCGTTGGTGTATTATTTAACCTTTGTAGTCCCGTAGACACTCGTCTCGGGTTTCATTACTTCACTTCTTGCCTGTTGCACGGTTAGTGCGTTGCAAGCTGATTGTTCTCAACTGCTCGGCATGTCGACCCAGGTTGCCGGAAATTCCATTCTCCTATACACAAGATTCTTCATTCTTCGCTATTAAATGTGGTTAACATCGTTCAGGTAGAAACCGTCTCTGGGATTCCCATTCTTCGGGATCTACCGTATGACAGTTCTCCGTTCTCACAGAGGTACTTAATAACAGCTAGATCAGGTTTCCCGAGTATGAGAGGACTTCCATCTCTCTGGCGTCCTTTCCCAAGTTATTAAACAGGGATTGTGGAGGGCGGGAAGGATATTGTAGGTTTCCAGTATTCACTAGTATTCCTAACTAGCGTATCTCTCACGCTATCACTCAACCCTTAACCCAAAGTACTAAAATCCTAACTCGGTACTTCTTAAGCTCGGTAATTCAGTCATCAGAGCGATACTTTGCTCTGATACCACTTTTTGTAACACCCCAACTACAACCATACACTTAACAGCACATTGCAGCGGAAAACTTAACTCATAACATTACTCAACTCAATGGTGTTACACGCCGTTAGCCACCCACGTGGCTAACAAGGCTAATACATATACATTGTATCAGTCTGATGGACCAGATTCCCGAGCAACTACACATTACATTCTCATTCCATTTCGACAACTACTATACATATACATTCCCACTGTACCGAGTACTTGCAAACTAATGCCGATAACAATTTCGGTCTTACACCTACAAACGTACTTAATTTAAATGGCTACCCATGTACAACAACTACCCCGTCCTACTCTCGAACGGCTTCCAGCTCCTTGTACCTGAAAATAGGAAATGAAAGAAGGGTGGCCCCCCAGGGGGCTCAGCACAATGCTGGTATGGTAATCGTGCAGCCCACATACTACCGGGCCACGCACAACTAATTATCGTCTAAGCATGCAGTTGATTTTATTTAAATCATGCATGTAAACTATAAACACATAATACATTGCATACCCACAACAATGGGCTCAACCAAATAGTCAACACATCCATACTCGCTAAATCACTCATTGTGTTCTTTATCCCTAGAGGGTTTCTCCTCTAATGGAGCTATTTCCTTAATAGACGACACTACCCACTAGTCGGGTTATACTCAAATTCGTCTTATAATAACCTGGATCATATCCATGATCTACATACTCCACATAACAACTCATTTCACGTTTAACATATGTATACCATAATATTGCAATAAGAATTGCAGTACAACAATAACACATAATATAACGGGAACGGTTCTCTTTAGGGACCGACCCAAACATAGTTAGTTCACTTATAAAGCCTAGAGAATGTTGCCAAACTCATGCTAAGCTCGTTACATAACTCGTTACCGTCCTGTTAGATGAACGGATAACTTAATCCCAAGGTGTGTCGGATATAGTAATCCAAGCACACTGAACAAACATAGTATGCCCCTGGGCCCGACGTGAGTCAGTAAATAGCCTTGGATAAGCTAAAGGGAAGGTTGAGAACCAAAAAGGAAAACAACCATAACATACGGATAGAGTCGAACCTGACATGACAACGGCCCCCATACGGATAGAGTCGTTCCCATGGTTTGGGTCGTTAAATCCGAATACCGATCTATTATGTAATCCTAGAGTTGGTTAGTTAAGTTTAGCACATATTTAAAGCTAAACGGTATCGGAACTACGCACGCCATATAATTAAACAACTGTAAACTCATTACATGTTTTTATCTTAAAAGGTGGCAAACATTCAGAAAAACACATTGGCATACAAGCCTGTGTAATCCGGTAGAACACAGGTTGCAAGAAAACCATACCTGTCACCACGGTCCACTATATTGTGTCCTCCTAAGTTCCTCAAACAAATCCCGTACAATTGGTAACATCACAATTACCTTCATTAACATTGGGGTAACATGGTTGCTTAACATCTAATGCGCCCATAGTTAACCCCGTAATCCCGTTATATTTAATTTACTCTTGTGATCTTAAGTTCACAACTCTCACATCAAACCAAACACTTGTTTACACATTTTAAGGCCTTTACATGTCACCAAACAAGGCCTAAACATCATCTAAAACCATTACCATTCAATCCCCCATCATTAGAACCCTTAAAAAAAATTTCTTTCTTTCTAGTCTGGACCGCCCCTCTGGGGCGGTCCCAGGGGCGGTCCACATCAGAAGCTCCTACGGCTGCATAATTCCACTGGACCTCCCCACAGGGGCGGTCTAGAACAGACCCCATTTTTCAAAGTGCTTTTCTCCTCATTTTGAACTCCAAATTCACCCCAATCTTTTCTTATGCATTACACACGTTTTCCCACATGTTTTAACATCTTTTTGGCACACTAAAACCCTCTCTAATCATCCCAAAAACTCCTTAAACTTTTACTCAAACCTTTACTAAATCCTTAACACTTAGAACATTTTACTTACACTTGTAACTTGTAATATTTGCTTAAAACTTCCACTAACCAAAGTTTTCTTCCACCACAAGATAACCACTCCTAAAGCATCATTTTGCATCACACTCATCCCCTTTACACACACTCCTCAATTCTTTCCCACAAGTTCCTAATTAAACCTTCACAAGGCATTACACTTCCATTGTTCACCAAACTTTGCACAAGACTTTACCACCCCTTCCCCATGACCTTGGTGTACCTAGAATTCATCCATTAGTTCTCTAAATCTCCAAGACTATGCCCAAGGCATCTTAAAACTTAAGAACACCTTAATTCACTATCTTTCATTATCTTAACACTTAACAATTCCTAGTACAATCTAGGTCACCAAATCTCATTAGAATACATAAACTCCTTCGTTTATCAACTAAATTTTGCCATAGCTTCTCTTGTATAACCTTACACCAAAACACATAGTTTGTCCACCATTTATACAATCCAAGAACACTAAATCTCTTAATACACATTCCTTACACACAAACATATTGTTTTTCATCCTTTAACCACCAAAGATATCCATCTTCACAAGAGATGTTCTTTACACACAACTAAACCTTTAGACAACACTACATCACAATATAGTGCATAAACTTAAATTTCTTGGCACTTAGGCCCTTAAATAACATTAAACTTAAACACTGAATTTCCACATTTAAATGCCTTCAACCTGCATACACACAGTATGCTCCCATGTCCTTTTAGTCCACCTTATGGATAGTTTTCTATCTCATTTCCCATTGGCTCTTTAGGTTATTTATTCAGCAAATATAGCTCAATTTCCTAGTACATAAAACCACATTAAGAGAGGTCATTTACCTCTTTGTTTTTCAAGCTTTCTCACATGTTTTTTCTTGTTCTTTCTTGATTGAAAATCGGGAAGGAGCTTTTATCACTACTCAACCTTATAACCAATACACATATAAGGGTAATGAGCATTATGTTTAATACTCAAACTCATAATTAACCCTAGCTTTACACAAGTGTCTTTAAACACTAAAATTTGATGATTACCTTTGGAATTTGAAAGAGAGCTTGGTTAAGTAGCAAGATAGGACTCCTCCTAGTCCTTTGAAGTTTGAATTAAGCTAAATGAAGAGCAACATAATGCACCATTGTGAGGAGAATTTTCGGCTATACACAAAAAATGAAGGAAACTTGGATTTTCTTTGATTTTCCTTACCTTGAAGCAAAGTAGAATGACAAAGCATGAAAAGATGAGCTCAAGCTCCTTCAATGAGATTCTTCATGGCACCAAAATGAGTTATTGAAGAGGTGAAAAGAGGGAAATGAAGAGCTTGCTCTAACTAGAAGAATGGTAGTCTTGAAATTGAATTTGGATCATGAAGTCATGAGTTACAAGCATTCAAAGATGGAGAATACATATGTGCTGTAGCAAAAACGATTTCAAGAAGAGGGGAAGAGGATGGAGACGGTGGGGACCAAGGAGAAAAGAAGAGAATGAGGTGAGAGGTTGTCATTTGGAGATATTTATGTTATAAAGGTAATTTCTACTTTTTACTTAATTTTCTTCCTTTCTTTGATTAACTAGCACATGGTGGTGAATCACCACATAGAAAACCGACCCCCCTTGCATATTAGAGATATTTATGGTCCTTGTTGACCAAATAATTGACTTATGTTTACTTATAACTTAAACTAGCACTATTTGAGCACTATTCACAAATTAAGGCACATAATTGTGAAATTTTTGATTTCCCATTGATTTAGGCTTCCTAATGCGATACTAAGTAGTACACATGTTTATTAAAGAGTAATGATGGACAATTAGGCACTCAAAACGCATTTCCAAGACAATTTTTCAAAAATGTGCTTTAAGACTCCTTAAAGCACATTTTGTGTTTTAACTTGTTTTCTGAAATACCCCTAAATTAATTTAAATTAATTTAGGGGATTTCTTTTATTAAATATTAAATTATTATATGGAATTGTGAAATTTAATTAGGGGTTTTCTCCTATTTAACCCTAATTATTATATATTATTATATAGTATTATGAATTTTATAATAAGATTTATAAGTCAATAAATCTTGGGAAAATCTCTAAATATTCCTACTATATTATAAAGATTTTAGGAAGTGTTGGAACAATGTTTTGAAACATAAAAGTCAATATAAAATTCTAGAAACCTTAAAGCTAATTAACCCTTGCTAGGGTTGACTTTTTGAGAATGGTCGAACCAGGCCATGAAACCTATACCAATAAATAGGTTATGGAAAACCATGAAGATCGATAAAAAGAACGTCAAAAATGGATCATCCTAGCCAAAGTTATGATCAAATGAAGTTTAGAGCCAAAATTTTGATAAAGGCTGACGTGGCATGGACTGCTGACTCATCGCCGCCTCGGTAATCGCGCCCCAACACTTAGACAGATTTATATCCTATATTTCCGGAACCAAAAATCAGGTTTTTCCCTATCTTGTGACCTTCATAACTTTCTCATCTTAAGGAATTTTTGAGTGTCGTCTTCTTTGTTGTCTTCTCCTACATTCCCTGTAAACAACCATAACTCACACAACCCCTAACTCGTTCTGAATCAACCGGAAAATCGAGTCAAAGTAGCCACCTTGCAAAAACCGGAACTGCAGTTCCTGTTTTCCCTTCGAATCGGGTAACTTCAATCACCCATAACTTCTTCGTTTCTCATCCAAATTCCATGTTCTTTAGCATGTTTTGAAGAGCTCTAATTCCTCTAAAACTTTCGGTTTCACCATCACATAAAATCACAGTTTTCTTCCCAGAAAACGCAAGGTAAACTCGCAACTTCTAGCTTCAATTTCTTTCTGTGTGATGCGAGTTAGGATTAGTTCTTGCTATAAATACGTAGATCTAAGTTTGCTCATTCCAATGAGCCCTTACACAAAGCCTAACTCGATTTGTACTACTAGTTATAGATCCTCAAAGTTGGCCTCGTGAACTGCTCAAAGTTCGAATTTTTCCAGATTTTCGGATTCGATTTCACTCAATTCGCACAACTCCGGTAAGTTTTCGATCAATTGCTCCGTTATTGTCATTCGAAATCCTGTTACCGGCCTAACCCATGTCTCAATTTAATCAATTACGTGTTAGATTAGGAGAATTTGTTAAATTTGTGTCGAATTGCATTCTGTAACTATTAAGAACCCTAACATTCGAACTGAATTCGAATTCCATCGAATACTGCATTATCATTGGGGAAACCGGTATCATTAGAACCGAAATTTGATTTCGAAACTATAGAAACAAGAATCACTCGATTTCGTTCTGTGGATTAGGAGAAAATCGAGATTTAGTACTCGACTGGGTTTATGGGTCCGCTGACGAACTGAGAGTTCAGGGGCCGTCCGATCTCATTTTAAAAGATTGGACGGCCGAGATTAGATCGGGTTAATTAAGAATTGTTATAAGTTTATTAAATTTCAGAATTTGGCACTAACTTGTTGATTTTAGTTAATGGCCTTCCCGAAGGTATTTTGACTTGAAATTTTAACCATAGATTCCTTATTTAATCTAGTTTATTTTGATGTAAATTAATATGGTTTTGGAGTTTTTAAACGTAAGTTATGATTTTTCCAAGTTACCGGTTTTCTGGAATTATTTGGCTAAATTTAAAAGATATTTTTATGAAATAAAAATTTTATAATATGTCTAAAATGTTATAGTTACTGTGTATTAAATTTGGGAATTTTTGGGCAATGGTAAAAGGTTTTAAAAATTGTGTTTATGAGTTTTTCATAAGAATAACCTATAATATAAGGTTTTTAATGTAACCAAAAATTAAAGTATGGTTTGTTAATTAACTTTTAAGCTGGGGAAAATAAAGGAAACTAAATTAACATTTTATAACAGTAAGTCTATAAATGTTTTGGTATTAGCTTTTAAGAGAAGTGAAATTATTTACATATATGTATATATACTTACTTAAGTAGAAACTTATATAAATTAAGGAATTTAATTATCCTACATTTTATTTACTATATTTATGGGAGTTAATTTTTAATTAAACTAAAGGATAAATATATATATTTATATATATATATATATATATATATTTACGCATTTATAAAAACGGAATAAAGTAGTAACTTAGAGTAAAACAAGGAACTAATTAAATTAACACTTATAATAACTAAATATTATAAGAGCTAGAATCCTAAGATATAGTAAAAGAAATACTTTATGAAATATACTTGGAATACAGTTTAAGGTTGTAGTAATAAGATAGTTTAAATATGATAAGTTACATAGGGAATGTCTTAGTTAATTTCTAATACGGGTATACTTATATATATTAAATAAATAAAGGAAACACTTTATGTTATAAACCATAGGTCGGTTGTGTTAAGCCTAGAAGTTATTAAACATAAATAAATACAGTAAAATTTCCTAAAAATGTTATGGATAAATCTTAATACATAAAAATATATATATAAATACATTAACATAGATGTGGGAAATAAGATTCCTTGTGATAGTTATAATAAGTAGAATATATATATATATATATATATATATATATATATATATATATGTGATAACCTTAAGTTTTAATTGGTGTGTAATTAAATAGTCACTATTAACTTAAGGGTTTTATTACACAACATAAACTTAACACGGTCTTGGGCTAACCTACTAAGCCCAAGTCTATGAACTCCAAAAGCCCACTTCACTTAAACAACTCAGAGAGAGTTTGGGCAACTCTCAGGAGTAAATTCTAAATCGATCTAAACTAAACAAAATGGGCCTAGTAAAAGATTTAGTTAACAAGTCAAGCCCGAATCTTTGTGAGGGATCATTGGTAAACCTGGAACTGTTAATCAGTAAGAAAAGAAGGCTGTTTAGTTTATAAGTCCCTTAATTAATCGACACTTGGAATACCTTAATTATAGGTTACTATTGGGGAATTACTTATTCGAGTTATTTACTGTTCTGCACATACCAGGTACGATTTTTTCGTACTCCGATATTTTTGCTGTTTGACTTGTGGAATGTTTTGGAAAACGCTAACTGACTTTAAGAGGAATTTTTAAAAGGGAATGGTTGTATGACTAACTCAGCTTGTGTGACTAACTGAGCCTTGAATGTGAAACTCACTTGGGTATTGGTTCCTTCTTTTTGGGTGTTCCATTAGACATTGACTGCTTAGGGTTTACGCTTATGCACTCTGTAGAACTGAGTGTTTTGGTATTGCTCTGGGTAGTTAGTGATCTGGTGGGAATTTGGAAAAGGTCAATTTTGGTAAATTCTTCTTTTGACTCTGGATATCGTTTCATCCATGAGCTGGTTCTTGAGGTTTCGACGTGCGCGCGTCTTTAATGGTAACAGCAGGGGGCTGTATATCCCTCGCCCATAGGGGTATTTATATTGACAGCAGGGGGCTGTATATCCCTCGTCCCCCAGGACATTTTTAATATGACAGCAGGGGGCTGTATATCCATCGTCCATACGGCCATTTATATTTGGCGGTGGGGGCCATCTCTCCTAGTTGAATTATTCCATTCTTGAGTTATTGGTTCTTGGATCTATTTTATCATTCCTAGGCCATTGTGACTATCTGAGTCTTTCTACTCCTAACGGGATTTGGGTTTAACTAAGGAAATGGACATTCAATAACACATGATGTGATTTCGTTTCACTAACTTTATCTTCTGTTATTAACCTTTATTCTTATCTTGATATCTTGATTTGGTGATTCGTGAAATGCTTTGTTCCTCTGAGTGTTTTAAGTGTCTGTTTTCGAGCTATTATTTATTTAAGAGTTGTATTATAAGTTTGTTTTTGGAGGATCATACCAGTTCCATTCCAGGGAACTGACCCACCCCACTCGGGGTGGGCTGCTTGGTTTTATCTTGCAGGTACGAGTTATTTTACAGGTGACCACGATGAGAACGAGTGACTGGGATGGGATTAGGTTTTGAGAGTTTATATGTTTTATTACTGTTTTACTTTCGTTAAGTTTTATCGAGGTTCAGGCCGTGACAGTTGTAATCATTAAGTTGTATTTTGGTGAGGTTTGGTACTGGGTGTTTGGAACCCGATGATTTGTACTCCTTTAGTATTTTATTTCCGCTATAAATATGTTAAATAGGGGCGTTACAGAAATTGGTATCAGAGTGTAGTTACGCTCCGAACCGAGAAGACAAGCCGAGTGAAACACTTAGATTATAGGTGACACTTAAAACTGGGGAACTGGGGTAGAATTGGGAAGTGAGAATTCCAGAAAGGCGCGTGACTCTTACCCCACACTTACTACTTATGTTTTATTTCACGTACCTATGAACCGTCCTTAGGACGTTATAAATATTTGATTATATTAATACATAGATAGTTAGACTTTACAATACGCCTTCTGAGTACAAAACCGTCGTACCAGCTAGATGTCTCGAAGAGGAGGAGCTGGTCACTCAGGAGGCTATGGACCCGACACTGTCACCCCGGAGGTCATAGCGCAGATTGTGACAGCTGCATTGACCCAGCAGCAGGCTCAGATCCCACAGCCACCACCGCCACCACCGAACGGTCCCCGGGATTTCAACTGGCTGAAGGCGGTTAACGACCTTCGTCCTCCCATCTATGAAGGCCAACCAGAACCGAAGACTTTAGAGAAATACATAGACGAGATGCAGAAGGCCTTCACCTCTCTGCATGTTCCAGTGAATCGCCAGGTGGACATAGCAGCCTACTTTCTTCAGGGACCCGCGCATCGATGGTGGCAGACTGCTAGAGCCGAGCTGACGGCCCAGGCGAACTTTGACTTCCAGGCATTTCTAGTGGCCTTGAGAGCTAAATTCTATCCATCCTATCTACAGAAGAGGATGAGGAGTGAGTTCGAGCAGCTGAAGCAAGGGAGTCTTTCTGTTGCTGAGTACTACAATAAGTTTGTGGAGCTACTTGCTATTATTGGAGAGGGAGCTTACGCCCCAAGATATATGGTGGACAAATTCCATACCGGCTTGAACTTCAAGATCATGACCATGATCGGTTCCACCAGAGGGATGACCCAACAGGTTTGGAATATGATTTAAAATTTCTGGTACGCAAAGGTTTCCCCACTAACACATCTTGCAATGACAGGAACTAGCTGATGATGCGAACGATTGTGAGACCACCATTGCCTATCAGGATTCTGTGCTAGGCAACAGGAGGAATGACAATGGAGGAGGAAATGGAAGAGGACCCCCCAGACTCTGGAAAGGAGGGGAAAGTTTTTCAAGGGAGGGAACGAGAAGGCCATCATCCCTTCTAACGCTAATGTTAAGCCTCTCCGCTATGAATCACCCAGGGGTGAGAAAAGTTAGAATCTATAATATGATTACATTTATGCTATCACGTCACTAACCTTGCACTGAAACAGGAAACGGACCGGTAAGAAGGTACTTCTGCAAGTGGTGCAAGAAGGACCACCCGGGCAAGGATTGTAAAGGAAATCTAGTGGAATGCAACTACTGTGGTAAGAAAGGGCATAGAGGATTCAAATGCCACAAGAACCCGGAATCTTGGAACTACAAGCCCACCACCGGGACCATTGCTAGAGCCCCAGCTGCTACTACTACTGGAGGAGGTCGAGGTGGCACAGGAGGTGCTGGACCATCGACCAGTCGCCCTGCCCAGAGTCATCCACAGAGGCCGGGACAGAACTACCCCCAGAGGCCGGGCAAGGCACCAGTCCTTAACATGGTGGACCACGTCGAGGCAGCAAGTGATGACCCGAGTTCACCTGGTGAGGACTATTTTCCTCATTAAGAGGCCTAGACCCTTATTTCTTTACATTCAGTTGTCTAGTTTTTTGTTGTCAATGTAAAACGGATGAACTATAAACCCTTCATTTTGATTCGTTTCGAACCTTTCATTTCCAGTTGTGAACCTTGACTTATTTATTTAATGGCAATTGTTCTTCAGCTTTCGATATTTGCTTTCCTATTTTGCCCTATACCACACCCAACATCCCTTTTGAAGCCAAACCACACCCACCAGAGAAGTGTGAGGTCTTGAGACCCGGGATGATCTTACTACGAGAGTACTTGACCCCGGCAGTCCAGTATGCATTGATCCTCAAGATCAGGGGGTTAGGTGTGAAGGAAGGAAATTTTTACACCCTACCTTCAAGAATGGTTCAACCATGAAGGTGAAGATCATGTGCCTAGGTAAGATGTGGAACCACACCACCAAGAGCTATGAAGAAGTGGAGGTGCCACCAATCCCGGAGGAACTGCAGACCATCATTAGAGCTGCAGTTAAGGCAGCACAAGAACTGGAGGATGAGCCCGTCCCAGACCTAACCTCAGACGTCTGCATCATCAATTTTTATGGAAAAGAAGGTAAGCTAGGGTTGCATCAAGATAAGGATGAATCCCTAGAATCCATCACCAAAGGAGTTCAGTAGTGTCCATATCACTTGGAGACGATGCGGAGTTCCTCTTTGGTGATCAAAGGAGGATGGACCTTGCTACCAAGATCCTCCTGAAGTCGGGTGATGTACTAATCTTTGGTGGGGCAGCTAGACTCATCTACCATGGAGTGAAGAGAATCAAGCCCAACACAGCTCCCACACCCATTATTAACCAGACTCACCTGAAACCTGGCCGATTAAACCTAACCTTTAGACAGATCTAGCCATGTACTTTACAATTTCAGCTTTGTAATCATTAAACTGCTCATGAAGCTTTCAATAAGAATGGAAATTCTAAGAACTTATTTCTTCGTGTAGGAGCTGGGAATTTAGAGGTCAGGCTGAATGTGTTGGACCAGGCTTAAGCAAAGAGCAATGGAACGGTCATCACAGGTATACCAATTAACCTTGAACAACTACTTTGGAAGAGTTAAATAGAAACTTAAAACTTCACTCAATAATTACAGGCACATTCCAAATTAATGGAGTGGAGGCTACCGTCCTGTTTGATTCTGGAGCCTCCCACTCCTTCATATTCCAAGCATTTCATACTAAGATAAATGCCCCCACAGAGGATATCCACGATTGCTCCATTTTGTTGCCATCCAGAGAGTTGATCAAATGCAGTAAACAGTGCAAGAATCTGAGCATGCACATCAAGGGAGCAGACTTTGTTCTGGATCCCATTGTCTTCCCTGGCATGGGATTTGACATAATTGTGGGCATGGACACGCTACAGCGGTACAGAGGTAGACTACACTGCACAGAGCATCGTCTCCTCTTGAAGTCAGCCACAGGGATCACAGTATCATACCGAATGCAGCCCAAGCAGCCGACTGTGAAGGTTGTATCGGCCTTATCCCTGATGAAGGAAGTGTACAAGGGCGCGACTGCCTACTACTGTTATGCCCAGGATCTGAGGACGGATCCAAAGTTCAGGAGCGACGTTCCCATTGTGTCGGAGTACCCCGATGTTTTTCTAGAGGAGCTACCTGGACTACCACCGCTGAGAGAGGTTAAATTCAACATCGACCTCGTACCGGGCACGGGACCGATTGCTAAGGCTCCCTACCGGATGGGCCCTGCAGAGATGGTCGAGTTGAAGAAGCAGTTTCAGGAGCTACTGGATAAGGGCTTCATCAGACCCAGTGTCTCACCTTGGGGCGCTCCTGTGCTGTTCGTCAAGAAGAAGGACGGGAGCATGAGACTGTGTATAGACTACAGAGAGCAGAACAATGTCACGATCAAAAACAAAAACCCACTGCCCAGGATCGATGACTTGTTCGACTAGCTGAGGGGAGCAAAGGTGTTCTCTAAGATTGATCTGCGTTCCGGATATCACCAGATAGCTGTAGCTGAGCCAGACATTGAGAAGACAGCCTTCCGGACCAGATACGGCCACTATGAGTTCACAGTGATGCCGTTTGGACTGACCAATGCACCGGCGAGATTTATGGATTTGATGCAGAGAGTCTTCCAAGCCCAGCTACATAAGTCGGTAGTCGTATTCATAGACGACATTCTAGTCTTCTCCAAGAGCAAAGAGGAACATGAGCAGCATTTGAGGACAGTCTTGGAGACGCTGAGGGAGAAATAGTTATATGCCAAGTTCAGCAAGTGTGAATTTTGGCTGGACAAGGTGTCATTTCTTGGACACATGATCTCAGCTGAGGGAGTTTCAGTAGACCCAGGTAAGATTGAGGCAGTGAAGAGCTGGCATAGACCTCGCACGGTGACAGAGGTTAGAAGTTTCCTTGGGTTGGCTGGCTACTATAGACGCTTTGTGAAGGACTTCTCCAGGCTAGCCAAGCCCTTGACCTCCTTGATGAAGAAAGATAGCCCGTTTGTGTGGACAGAGGCTTGTGAGGTCTCCTTCCAGGCGCTGAAGGATGCCTTGACCACAGCTCCAGTGTTGATTATCCCAGAGGGGAATGAGGGATACGAGGTATATTGCGATGCTTCAGGCAGAGGGATTGGTGGGGTACTGATGCAGCATGGTCGAGTAGTAGCGTATGCTTCTAGACAGCTGAAGAAGCACGAAGAGAATTACCCCACAACGACCTTGAGCTTCTCGCCATAGTCTTCGCCTTGAAGATCTGGCGACATTACTTGTATGGAGCCACAGTTCGGATTATGACAGACCATAAGAGTCTGAAGTACATCTGGACTCAGAAGGAGCTGAATTTGAGACAACGAAGATGGGTTGAGCTTCTGGCTGATTATGACCAACCTCCAGTACACAGAAGGGAAAGGAAATGTCGTGGCAGATGCTCTGAGCAGAAGAGCTTGTTCACTTCTTGCCTTGATAGAGAGACCACGATAGCTGAGGAGGTGTATGCAGCCCAGGACAGTGACGTTTATCTCAGGGCATCAGACAAAAGTTAGCTGACGGGCTGACTGACGGTTTGAAGTACGACTACGAGCTGGATAGCGAGGGACACCTTCGAGTCAGAGGCAGACTCTACGTTCCTCAGGATGCGACGGAACTTCAGACCAGGATTCTTTCAGAGGCTCATTCCTCGACATTATCAGTAACCCTGGAGCCACCAAGATGTACAAGGACTTGAAGCAATTATTCTGGTGGAGCGGGATGAAGAGGGATGTAGCTGATTTCGTCTCTCGGTGCCTCACTTGTCAGAAGGTGAAGTTTGAGCATCGTCGGCCAGGAGGCCAGATTCAGTCACTACCAGTACCGTGCTGGAAGTTTGACGACATCAGCATGGATTTTGTGGTCGGTCTCCCTCCAGCTAGAGGTGGACTGAACGCCATATGGGTTATAGTCGATAGGTTGACCAAGACACTAGGTTCATACCTATCAAGGACACATGGAAGGTGCCCAAACTAGCTGAGGTGTTTACCACAGAGCATATCCGGTACCATGGGGTACCGAAGACGATCGTCTCTGATCGTGACACTCGTTTCCTCAGTAGATTTTGGCGTCAGGTGCAGGAGGCATTTGGGACTCAGCTACGACTTAGCACAGCTTTTCACCCGCAGACTGATGGGCAGACTGAGAGGACTATTCAGACATTGGAGGATATGTTGCGAGCAGTCGCTCTAGACTATCAGGGGAGTTGGGTAGAGCGTCTACACCTGGTAGAGTTCACCTACAATAACTCTTACCATGCGTCCATCGGCATGGCACCCTTCCAGGCCCTATATGGCAGGCCGTGCCGGACTCCCTTATCATGGAGTGACCCTGCTGAGGCAGTCTTGATTGGGCCCGAGTATATTCAGACACTGCAGGATGTCAGGGTTATTCAGCACATGAGGGCAGCGCAGTCCAGACAGAATCTTATGGGGATCAGCGTACCAGAGAGCTCGAGTTTCAGTTGGGAGACATGGTCTTCTTACGAGTGTCTCCGATGAGAGGCATCTTCAGATTTGGGATGAGGGAGAAGCTAAGCCCTAAGTATGTCGGCCCGTACAGGATTACGGAGCGAGTGGGCCCAGTTGCTTACAGACTCGAGCTACCAGCGGAGTTGGGGGTACACGATGTGTTCACGTATCTCAGTTGAAGAAGTATATGCCTGACCCTTCTCACGTACTGCAGCCAGAGAGATTGGAGATTGAGCCTACATTGAGGTATGAGGAGACTCCTATTCAGATCTTGGACACGAAGGTCCAAGAAACGAGAGGCAGATCAGTTAAACTAGTAAAGGTTCTTTGGGAACATCATGGGGTTGAGGAAGCTACTTGGGAGACCGAGGACTCCATGAGAGTAAAGTACCCACATCTGTTTACATGATACCCTGCTATCCTAATGTGATTCACGTTAGTGGCGGTATGAGGGCGTACCTTAGCTCTTTTAAGGGGGATATGCTGGCATACTCCTCCTTCGTTATCTCATCCGGATTATGCCTTGTTGCATTGCAAGTAGAGGGAGAAGAGTATTAGTAGTGTGAGAGGTGTATGTATGTATGTAGTTTTACATTCTGGCACAGTAGTTTGTCACGTTTTTGTTCTGTTTCAGTTTATATTTTGATTCAGATTGATTTGATTTCGGTACTCTCGAGTGGAATGTTGAAATGGAAATAAAGGATTGGAATGGTATGGAATTTCAGGTATGGAATTTCATTGGAATTATTATTGTCTCAGCACACCCGAAGCGGTGTGAGTGCCTATTAGTTGATCGTTAAACTTCGAGGCGAAGTTTCTTTTAAGGGGGATATACTGAAATACCCCTAAATTAATTTAAATTAATTTAGGGGATTTCTTTTATAAATATTAATTATTATATGGAATTGTGAAATTTAATTAGGTTTTCTCCTATTTAACCCTAATTATTATATATTATTATATAGTATTATGAATTTTAATAATAAGATTTATAAGTCAATAAATCTTGGGAAAATTTCTAAACATCCACTATATTATAAAGATTTTAGGAAGTGTTGGAACATTGTTTTGAAACATAAAAGTCAATATAAAATTCTAGAAACCTTAAAGCTAATTAAGCCTTGCTAGGGTTGACTTTTTGAGAATGGTCAAACCAGGCCATGAAACCTATACCAATAAATAGGTTATGGAAAACCATGAATATCGATAAAAAGAACGTCAAAAACGGATCATCCTAGCCAAAGTTATGATCAAATGAAGTTTAGAGCCAAAATTTTGATAAAGGCTGACGTGGCATGGACTGCTGACTCATCGCCGCCTCGGTAATCGCGCCCCAACACTTAGACAGATTTATCTCCTATATTTCCGGAACCGAAAATCAGGTTTTTCCCTATCTTGTGACCTTCATAACTTTCTCATCTTAAGGAATTTTTTAGTGTCGTCTTCTTTGTTGTCTTCTCCTACATTCCCTCTAAACAAACATAACTCACACAAACCCTAACTCATTCTGAATCAACCGGAAAATCGAGTCAAAGTAGCCACCTTGCAAAAACCGGAACTGTAGTTCCAGTTTTCCCTTCGAATCAGGTAACTTCGATCAGCCATAACTTCTTCGTTTCACATCCAAATTCCATGTTCTTTAGCTTGTTTTTAAGAGCTCTAATTCCTATAAAACTTTCATGTTTATGGCCTAAGCCAATTCTCAACCGATTGGAAGGAAAAGGTGTCTAAAGTCTCGGTTTCACCATCACATAAAATCACAGTTTTCTTCCCAGAAAACGCAAGGTAAACTCGCAACTTCTAGCTTCAATTTCTTTCTGTGTGATACGAGTTAGGATTAGTTCTTGCTATCAATACGTAGATCTAAGTTTTCTCTTTCCAATGAGCCCTTACACATAGCCTAACTCGATTTGTACTACTAGTTATAGATCCTCAAAGTTGGCCTCGTGAACTGCTCAAAGTTCGAATTTTTCCAGATTTTGGGATTCGATTTCACTCAATTCGCACAACTCCGGTAAGTTTCCGATCAATTGCTCCGTTATTGTCATTCGAAATCCTGTTACCGGCCTAACCCATGTCTCAATTTAATCAATTACGTGTTAGATTAGGAGAATTTGTTAGATTTGTGTCCGAATTGCATTCTGTAACTATTAAGAACCCTAACATTCAAACTGAATTCGAATTCCATCGAATACTGCATTATAATTGGGGAAACCGGTATCATTAGAACCAAAATTTGATTTCGAAACTATAGAAACAAGAATCACTCGATTTCGTTCTGTGGATTAGGAGAAAATCGAGATTTAGTACTCGACTAGGTTTATGGGTTCGCTGACGAACTGAGAGTTCAGGGGCCGTCCGATCTCGTTTTAAAAGATTGGACGGCCGAGATTAGATCGGGTTAATTAAGAATTGTTATAAGTTTATTAAATTTCAGAATTTGGCTCTAACTTGTTGATTTTAGTTAATGGCCTTCCCGATGGTATTTTGACTTGAAATTTTAACCATAGATTCCTTATTTAATCTATTTTATTTTGATGTAAATTAATATGGTTTTGGAGTTTTAAAACGTAAGTTATGATTTTTGCAAGTTACAGGTTTTTTGGAATTATTTGGCTAAATTTAAAAGATATTTTTATGAAATAAAAATTTTATAATATGTCTAAAATGTTATAGTTACTGTGTATTAAATTTGGGAATTTTTGGGCAATGGTAAAAGGTTTTAAAAATTGTGTTTATGAGTTTTTCATAAGAATAACCTATAATATAAGGTTTTTAATGTAACCAAAAATTAAAGTATGGTTTGTTAATTAACTTTTAAGCTGGGGAAAATAAAGGAAACTAAATTAACATTTTATAACAGTAAGTCTATAAATGTTTTGGTATTAGCTTTTAAGAGAAGTGAAATTATTTACATATATGTATATATACTTACTTAAGTAGAAACTTATATAAATTAAGGAATTTAATTATCCTACATTTTATTTACTATATTATATGGGAGTTAATATTTTTAATTAAACTAAGGGATAAATATATATATATATATATACGCATTTATAAAAAGGGAATAAAGTAGTAACTTAGAGTAAAACAAGGAACTAATTAAATTAACACTTATAATAACTAAATATATAAGAGCTAGACTCCTAAGATATAGTAAAAGAAATACTTTATGAAATATACTTGGAATACAGTTTAAGGTTGTAGTAATAAGATAGTTTAAATATGATAAGTTACATAGGGAATGTCTTAGTTAATTTCTAATACGGGTATACTTATATATTAAATAAATAAAGGAAACACTTTTGTTATAAACCATAGGTCGGTTGTGTTAAGCCTAGAAGTTATTAAACATAAATAAATACAGTAAAATTTCCTAAAAATGTTATGGATAAATCTTAATAAATAATATATATATATATATATATATATATATATATATATATATATATAATACATTAACATAGATGTGGGAAATAAGATTCCTTGTGATAGTTATAATAAGTACAATATATATATATATATATATATGATAACCTTAAGTTTTAATTGGTGTGTAATTAAATAGTCACTATTAACTTAAGGGTTTTATTACACAACATAAACTTAACACGGTCTTGGGCTAACCTATTAAGCCCAAGTCTATGAACTCCAAAAGCCCACTTAAACAACTCAGAGAGAGTTTGGGCCACTCTCAGGAGTAAATTCTAAATCGATCTAAACTAAACAAAATGGGCCTAGTAAAGGATTTAGTTGACAAGTCAAGCCCGAATCTTTGTGAGGGAACAATGGTAAACCTGGAACAGTTAATCAGTAAGAAAAGAAGGTTGTTTAGTTTATAAGTCCCTTAATTAATCAACACTTGGAATGCCTTAATTATAGGTTACTATTGGGGACTCACTTATTCGAGTTATTTACTATTCTGCACATACCAGGTACGATTTCTCGTACTCCAATATTTTTGTTGTTTGACTTGTGGAATGTTTTGGAAAACGCTAACTGACTTTAAGAGGAATTTCTAAAAGGGAATGGTTGTATGACTAACTCAGCTTGTGTGACTAACTGAGCCTTGAATGTGAAACTCACTTGGGTATTGGTTCCTTCTTTTTGGTTGTTCCATTAGACATTGACTGCTTAGGGTTTACGCTTCTGCACTCTGTAGGACTGAGTGTTTTGGTATTGCTCTAGGTAGTTAGTGATCTGGTGGGAATTTGGAAAAGGTCAATTTTGGTAAATTCTTCTTTTGACTCTGGATATCGTTTCATCCATGAGCTGGTTCTTGAGGTTTCGACGTACACGCGTCTTTAATGGTAACAGCAGGGGGTTATATCCCTCTCCCATAGGGGCATTTATATTTGACAGCAGGGGGCTGTATATCCCTCGTCCACCAGGACATTTTTAATATGACAGCAGGGGGCTGTATATCCCTCGTCCATACGGACATTTATATTTGGCGGTGGGGGCCATCTCTCCCAGTTGAATTATTCCATTCTTGAGTTATTGGTTCTTGGATCTATTTTATCATTCCTAGTCCTTTGTGACTATCTGAGTCTTTCTACTACTAACGGGATTTGGGTTTAACTAAGGAAATGGACGTTCACTAACACATGATGTGATTTCGTTTCACTAACTTTATCTTTCTATTATTAACCTTTATTCTTATCTTGATTTGGTGATTCGTGAAATGCTTTGTTCCTCTGAGTGTTTTAAGTGTCTGTTTTCAAGCTATTATTTATTTAAGAGTTGTATTATAAGTTTGTTTTTGGAGGATCGTACCAGTTCCATTCCAGGGAACTGACCCACCCCACTCGGGGTGGGCTGCTTGGTTTTATCTTGCAGGTACGAGTTATTTTACAGGTGACCACGAAGAGAACGAGTGACTGGGATGGGATTAGGTTTTGAGAGTTTATATGTTTTATTATTGTTTTACTTTCGTTAAGTTTTCTCGAGGTTCAGGCCGTGACAGTTGTAATCATTAAGTTGTATTTTGGTGTGGTTTGGTACCGAGTGTTTGGAACCCGATGATCTGTACGCCTTTAGTATTTTATTTCCGCTATAAATATGTTAAATAGGGGCGTTACATTTTCAAGCTTGGTTTTCTTTAGTAATTCTTTTAAAATGTTCATTAGCATGTTAATAAGGTCTAGGAATGACCTTTAGGTCTTATGCAAGGTTACACCAAGTCTAGAGCAAGTATTTGCTTATAGTGACTTTAAGGTGTTTTCTTATGTTTTGTTTGGTTTAATTGTCTAACGAAGTTTCCCAAGGACTTAATTAGCCTTATCAAATCATAATTGAATATTATTAAGTCTTGTTAGGCTCTTTGGGTCCTAACCAAGTCCACTCCAAGCTTAGAGCATGTTTTTGCTCAAACTGTGTTTATGGTATTTTATTGTTTCTACTATGGTTTAAATTGTTCACTAATATTTCTAAGGCCCTTTTTAGCCTTAATATACCATATTTTAATGTTTAAACAACATATCAAAGTTTGCGGTATTTCACAAACAGAAACGAAGAAAAACGCTAATTTTGGAGCAGAAAAAAGTTCGGTTCGACGCCAAATTTTAACACACAATAATTAAAGTTGAATAGAGTCTGGAAAATATGATTTCAACCTGTTTTTCCTTCGAAATTGACAAAGTTCTTCACTTTGGGAATCTTTTGGTGCTTCGTCGGGACTGGTTTTGGTTTGGGTTTGAGAACAGCTTTTGACTATTGATTGTTGATGGTGTTTTTCACATTTTGGTGGTGGGTTGACGTTGATTTGATGGTTGTTGTGGTTGGAGAAGTTGAAAGGTGTGTTTCGGTGTTGATTTTGGTGAGATTTTGGTATTTGATTGAGGGTCAGGTGTTCAAAACGTGAGGAGAGAGTGATAGCTGAGTGCTCTGGTCATTTAGGGTTCTTGATGTTCTGATTTGGTGAAGGGATAAGGCTCCTTAAATAGACATCACTAAAGATAGAAAGATCCAGTAAAAACCAAGATTTTACTGAAGTCTTAGCCAAGTGACCTTCCGAAGAGAATCTGACTATGAAATTTTAACCACATGTAAAGGAAGATTTTTTTGAAAAGAAATTAGAATTTTTAAAAATTTAAATTCATTTTCTCATCAAATTCAATCAAAAATTGCTTGAAACTTAACGGAAATTGTTATAATCAAAATTCCAAAGCCATTATGCTCAAAATGTCATCCTTTATCATGCATTAAAATTTCAAAGCATTACGGATTGATTTGAGTTGTTTTCATAGGAGAGAGAAAGCTTACAGGAGGTCCTAAGAGCCTCAAAATTATGAAAATACCCCCGAGGGTGAATAAGTTATCACTAGCACTCCAGGACACGCCGATCAAACCGGGATTCCTTATTGACTAACCAAGGTGCCTTCCTCAACACTTAAGACTGAGGAATTCTACCACGGGGGTCAAAATTTTGGGTATAACAGTGAGCAACACTTAGGTGAGCTTACCTCCAACTTATACTTCCAAGGTTGGACCCAACTTTTTTACTCAAACTCATGAAAGGTATCCCATAGAAACTATCCATTTTTATTATGAGTTGTTTATTCAAAAAAGGTCGAGTTTACTCCATTGTTAATTCTACTTTCATCTTGTTTAACTTTAATTCTCTGTGCTCCATCCTAAAAGTTCCTAATGAGGGTCTAGCTTTCTATGACAAGAGAGTCACTCCCGTGTTAAAGGGAGTTGATTCTAAAACTGAAATACCCCTAACTAACTAAACCTTGATTAAACACTTAAGCACATAAATCATGTCCTAAAAATGCCTTAACAATAAATTTAAAACAAGAATTACACCATTTGACCATTTAGGGCAAATATATGCCCAAATGAACTATATTTGATTCCTAAGTATTATAAATCATGAATGAACATAATAAAACCATTATCAAATAAAACCAAGCTCAAAAACACTTTAGAACACAAAATGTGCTTTAAAACTCCTTAAAGCACATTTTTTAGAAATTGTCTTTCAAATTGATTTTCGATTGACTTTAGGGCCTTGATTACCCTTAGATATACTAATGTGACATAATGTACCACATTAGAATATATAATTCAAAGTTTTTCAAAAAAATCATAAATATGTGTAATTAAATCTGAATAGTACCCAAATAGTGCTAAAATAAGCCTTAATTGACTAACTTGGTCAATGGTTAACATATCACCCTAAAATTTTTAATACCAGACGGCAATATAAGGAGGTTTTCTCCTGGTTATGTAAACTAGATGAAATACCCCAAACTAATAAAACATGGATTAAACATTTAATCAAATTAATTAAGGCCTAAACATGCCTTAAAAGTTAATTGAGAACAACAATGGTCAACACAAAGCAAATATTGCACCCTTTGACCGTTTAGGATAAATACATACCCAAACGAACTTCTTAGGACCTAAAATTTTGTCCTAAGCACATTAACATAAAGGAACATACTACAATTATTGGACAACACTCCAACACAAAGAACAAGCATTTACATGCTTCAAGGTCAAGTAGGGCAAAAATGTGCTCTAAGAAACCTTAAAGGTCTTATGACCTCTATTTGATATAAAATTGGATTCCTAAGATCAATTATCATCTAAGGAACACAATGAAACTGTTCGCAAAGAAAACAAAGCTCAGAAACACCTTGTGACACAAAATGTGCACTAAAACAACTTAAAGCACGTTTTTGTATATGAGCTCTAAGATAATGACTTTTTGTCACTTTAAAGACTAAATCACATTCTTTATATCATTAATTTGACATGATAGACTATATTATAAAGTCTAAATCAAAGTTTAAAAATAAAATCAAAATGGGTGATTTTGGGTGAATAGTACCCAAAAATAACATTTAATTACTTAACTTAACCATGGTCAAATGTCATCCATTGACCAAACCAACCATTGCCACCCACTTTAGCTGTGATACCAATCCATTAAGCAACAACTAATATCTCCTAATGAGTCATCTATTACTATGCACTAAAGTAACATTAAATGACATAAAATGCAAAAAACTAGCTTTCTTACCTCATTACCTTCCTTCCCAGCTGACTCCAAGCAGCTCCACTCTCTCTTTTGCTTCTCCAAAACTGTAAGAACATACCAAGTTCAGAGGAGAACACCAATTGATCTAGGTAAGCTTATTAAGCCATTTTATGTTCATTCTCTTCACTTTTCTTTCCTCTTTCCATGGAGCTAAGCATCAACCATTTCCATCCATGGTTCTAGGTTGTTTTGAAGGTTAAAAGGAGTGTGTTTCTCGGCTGTAACAAGGGAAGAAGGAGGAGAGTTCTAATCTTGGTCTTTTAAGGTAAAAATGTGCCTTAAGCACTTATCTCTTCATTCTCTTCAATTCCGGTTGGAAAACATGATTTCTTAGGCTTATAATCTTCTTCTTAACATGCTTATTCATTTGGTATATCAAGAGCTTCAAGGAATAGCCAAATCCATGCCAAAACACCATTTTTGGCATCTTAATCAAGGTGAAAATTAGCCATCTTCTAATCTGAGTTATACCGGTTATAAACTTGGTTTTAGTAGCTCTTTTGATTATCTTATTCTTCTATAAAAACAGGCTGAAGAACATCTTGTTTGCCTTGGTATTCTAAGGTAAATTTAACCTTGAAATAATACCTTAAGACACTTCTTATGGTTAGCTCTTGCTTGGAGACTAATCATGCCTTAATTGCTGTTTGAAAGCATGTAAATAAAGTTGTGGAAAATTTATCCCTAAGCAGCCGTGGCCAAACAAGGCCTAATCTTGGCAAAAATAAGGTATAAATCACTTAAACCTTCACTTGGTATATTAATATGCGTTTTACATATATATATGATTGCCGTGTGAACAAGGTATAAAAGGTCTTATTTTGACCTTAGGTGACTAAGGAATGGTTTAGTAAATTTATATAAGTAATTAATTAACATGATTGTCAAATTTAAGACATTATGTGGAAAATTGGTAAATATGGAAAACTATATGGTAAGGTCGAGAGTTTAATGCATTTTGGGCATTTATGTGTAATTTATTTTATAAGCTAATGTTTGTAATAAGGCCATGTACTTTAGGCCATTTTATTTATGTATTTATAACGTTTTAATTAAGTTTAGGTAACATATATATTACCGCAAGGAATTGTGGTATAAACCATAATTAAATTAAAATTGGGGGCTATATAATAATAAAGCCGAAAGTTTGAGGTTAAAAGGATTTAAAATAAAATTATAAGGTTTTTATAAAGTTTTGGGGTTAAATGGTAATTTCTAGAAAATTATGGGTATAAACCATATATAAGGGAATGTAATGGTCAAGGCAATATTAAGGAGGTCAACCTTGACAATATGGTAGGTTTTGACCAAATTAGATAAGTTAAATAATTTATTTATGGTTATATAAGTTAAGTATTTAATTGTAACATTTTTTATAACATATGGGGTCTGTATAGTGATTACCAAAAGTTAAGGGTGTAAAATGGTATTTTAAACACCCATGGGCTATTTGAAATTTATTTGGTTGATCTTGGAATTAAAATACATTATAGTTATTATGTCATTGTTACCTTTGGATAAGTAAATGGGGTTACATGTAAATACCCAGAGTATATGGGTTAGTAATGGTAATTATAACCCTTGGGTGGAATTTGGTGATTTTTGGAATAATATAAGAGTATTTAATAAGATTGTGTATAATATATAGCTTTAATGATATTATAAAACTATATGTTATAAATTGGGTCAAAGTGTAATTATAGAAAGTTGGTGGGTTGAAAAATAATTTAGAACAGATTTGGGTCTGTTCGGAAATTTAAAATATATATAACCATAGGTTATATTTATATTAAGGTTTAAAATGTTATAATATATGATGTATGTAACATAACATTATATATGTGGTCAAATTGTAAATTTGGAAAGTTAAAGGGGTTGGAAATCAATTTAAAACAGACAAGCGTCTGTTCGGTTATTTTAATAAAATAACTATAGGTTATACTTTTTTATAAAGTTAAAAATGTTATATTATATGGTATATATAACATGGTATAAATTATGGGGTGATTTTGTAAATAAATAAAACTATGGGTTATGGAAAGAATAAGGTTTAATATGGATGCCTATGCGGCATTAAAAATAGTTTTGTATAAAAACTATAGGTTATAAGTTAAAAGAAATTAAAATATCATATTATATGATATTAGCATATGGTATAACATTACATAATGTTATGTGGTCAAGATGAAATTTAAATAAAGTATAGTGCTGTACCGAAAGTAATAAGGTTGGAAAATAAATTTTAGACTATGGTCTACAATGTTATAAATGTTATAACAACTATATGTTATTAATGGGATTTAGACGGAATTTATATAAGTAAGGATATTCACATTAAATAATGTGACAAACTATAAATAAATAAGATTTATAAACTAAGGTATATATTGAACAAACCTTAGAGGTTGTATATATACAACAACAAAAAAATGTTACATAATATTAGGATAAGGATCTTAATATAAGTTGTATAATATAATACAATTAATGGAATTATCATCTCATATAAGATGATAAAAATGTAACATATATATAAGGGTTTTACAACTCATGAAACTTACCTATATTGGTAAATATATACATATGCGAGAATAATGTATATAAGGATGGATATATTATGGTTGGAAACCATATAATATAATGGTGGAGGTTATTACATGAATATAGTTTACAACTATAAGTTACAAGTTTTTGAATTCAAATGTAGTTTATTAAAGGATTAATAGGTTATATAATACAATGTATTATAATGAATGGTGGAAAAATAATAGTATATAATGAATAATGCATGCATACATGCAACTATAGGTTATATACCTAAGTTAAATAATGGACAAGATTAGAGAAATAAAATGAATTAAACTCAACAGTCGAAATATCACGACCTACGAGTTTTAGTAACAAAGCCGACTAGTTTAGAGAAACCCGTAACAATTAGCTGTAGTAATCCGGGGATGAACTGTCGGGGTTACTTGTTATTCGGAAAAACCGGATTTAGTTAGTCATGGAGACTGACTTATAGTTTTGTTACAGTTTAGATAGTACTTCAGACAAAGGCGTCTGACGAGCTAGTGGTCTACACTGCGCATCCTTGGTCTAAGGTGCACGGTATGTAAAGGGTTTGATCCGGGTTGTCCTGAGGAATTCCTTGGGCTCGGATTTGGTTGATGTAACTTGTGTGTTATGTGTGTGGATACGTGTATGTGATTATGTGTGTTACTGCATTAATTATTTATGCACGAGCGTCCTACGGGAGTAACACTACGCCGACTATAGATCGACTTATATAAACATACATATGCGTTTAATGTGATGACATTACGGTTATTTAATATAATACCCTCAGTATTAATATTAAGTATATGGTACCCTAAGTAAAACACTTAGGTACGAGTCACGACATTGTCGGTCTCTAGAGCATGGATCTCGAACATGAATATAACCTAGATTACTTCTAGGTATGCGTGAGACCCATTGGGCAGCTAATTAATAAATTGCATTCTTCATAAAACTAAGAGTTTATCTTAAACATTATGAGAGAGTTGGTATGAGTTGAGGGGAGAAATCCCGGTAGTTTACGAATTGCTTGGTTGCGCATTTGTGATCACTGAGGGGTACCCGATCGGGTTCCGCTCTAGGTATTTACCCAACGAGCCCTATTTGGATCGTGGGTCAGGTGGCTACGACCTTTATATGGACGCCTCACGAGGCAAAGTGAATAGTCAGGGGCCTCCGGACCTCTGGTGAAATGAGCACCTTTGTGTGTACGGGAGGACTACTGTCCATTGGTGAGGTTATCGGGTTGTCCCAACATGACGCCCAACTGGTAATTAATTAAACATGGTTTGGATGGATGGGGCCTTGAAGGCCAAATTAAATTAATTAAGAAAGACGTTCGCTATGGCGTTTATACAGTACTAATACGATACACTCGTTTATACAACTGTTGTTCGTGATATTTAATGATGGTTTGGATTGGATGGATGGTTTGTATTTATGCATGCTTATTACAGTATTGATTATATCTGTAAAATGGTAAAGCATGAAACCAATCTAATAATAAGATGGTTAAAATGACTAAGTGACGAATAGGGTCCAGGCCCGGCATACTCAGCGTTTATCGCTGAGACTACACTCATTGTGTAGGTTGTTGATCATTGTCGAAGCCGAAGTGCGGGAACAGGGTAGTTAGAGTTTACTTTAATTACCGCACATGGAGTTTATTTGTATAACAATGTTAGACTATGGATTGTATTATGGTACGGTTATGTATATTCGGGATTGGGTAGACGCTCACTTGTCGACGTTTATGGTTTATGGACTTAGTATGATGTATAGGAGTTATCTCGTTATCACAGCGGTTAGCAGTTTGTTTATTTTGGTTGTTGGATATAGTTATGCTTCGTTTTTCGCATGGGTGAGTAATGGTAGGTGACACCCGAGTGAGTATTAATGTTGTTATTTATCTTCCGCTGTAAGACGTTTTATTTATTGCCACGTGAGAGATTATTACGTATTTATGGAGAGGGGTGTTACACTAAAGGCTGGCAACAAGGATGACTCATTAGTTACTTTATTATATAATTACCTTTCTTACTTTAAAAGGCAAAATTGCTCTTCTCTTCTCATTACCTCCTCCCAGCCGAGACTACTAGTCTAACGCCCCAACTGCTAAACCTGAACCATCACAAACGAACCTGCAACAATATTACAACACAGCGGAAGAAAGTACTAAAAGTTGGTGTTACCGCCGTTAGTCACCCACGTGACTAACTAGGCCTATTCCAGTCTCAAGCTACGGTCGGATGGACCCGAGTGTACCGAACGCAAGTGCGTACAAGTCTTAAAACAAATACAATACCGAGTCTGAAGTATCTCTCCTATTATTACAACTTACTACCACAGTTTACAAAGCGAGTGTACAGGCACACTCGAAATGTAAATTAATCCCATAGTGCTCTACCCACTCCTACTCTCAGGCTGGGTCCTTGTCTGGCACCTACTTGCAAAGATTAAATCACAGGCCCCAAGGGGCTCAGCATATTGCTGGTACAGAAAATGTGCAGCCCACAAGCTATCAAGGCTACACACGACTACTTGTCGTCTACATGCAGTTGATTATTCATACAACAATAATAAGAAGTACAATACAACAATACATTTATGTGAAACATTCACAGCTCAAATAAATCGAACGTCGTAATGGACGTCCATTAATGAGTAAGTTAGATTCCTAAATCCTGAGGCCTGAGAATTGTTTAGTTCTCGTGTTTGACCATTCCTTATAAGTGTCAACCATTCTCCTATTAGAATCGGTTGTTCTCTAACTGAAGTGTTTATTTTGTCGGGTCAAGTAACCCTAGCCAATGAGTTATTAGATCCATTGGTTTAATAAACAATAATTCTTAAGTTATGAGGGATGTAGGCTTGACCCTCCTGCGCCTCCTGAAGTTGCCTCCCATCTCGAACTGTTCACTCGAGATGGCCGGGTCAGTTTGTCGACCCTAGGCGGAAGACAGATCTGATGCAGATGCCGACCTCCTAAACCTGAACATGCATGACCGGAGTCAGTCCCGGATTCCTCTCCTCACAAGTTCCAATTAGCTGAAGTCTCTTTGACAATTGGTTAGTTAAACCTCTCTCGGTATTGACCAACTAACAATAGGGGTACTTATAACTTTATACAATTGTTCACTAAACAAAGTTATCAAACGAGCCCTGAATCAAGTAATGTTAGTGTACAATAGGCAATAACAATACAGTAAATCGGTTTCATGCTTAATCTTATTTGGTCGTATCACAATGACACATAGCACACAAACCGAGGTAGACCTCGTTAGCAAACAAGCTACAAGAATCCCATACCTTAGCCTATCGACGTTTGTCCACTCCTGGATGACGTCCGACTATTCTGGTCTCCTACTCCGCTCCTATAGTTCATTAGGACGGAGTGGTTAAATAACTTAATTTTCGTATTTTTACTATTCACCATGTTTTACTATTCACCATATTTTACTATTCATCATATTTTACTATTCACGTATACGTACTTTACTATTCACGTATATGTACTTTACAATTCACGTATACGTCTCGTATTTGACTATTCATATATACACGGTTACTATTCATTTATACGTATACACTATTCATGTATACGTATTTACTATTCATGTATACGTATTTACTATTCATTTATATGTATACTATTCACGTATACGAGTACTATTCATGTACGCTAAAATTTTCGTATACGCCCGTATGATACTCTGTATTATACGTATTTATTTCTTTTCCCATATAACTTGTATTTTCATTAAAAATACTTAAGTAATGATTTCTCTTATACTTATTAAATTACGGGTATACCCCTCGTATACCTTAACTTATATACGGGTCTCCTTTAACCCCGTTTTAGCTCTGTTTCTTTTACAACTTGTTTCTAAATTCATTATTTAATTTCCTTAATCTTCTAAACACATAAAAATTGTGTTATTTACATTACTTACCCATAGTTTCCTATTAATCTCTATTTTTCTTATAATAAGTTCTAAACTTGTTACCTTTATTTCTAAATTCTTCCAAAGTCTTATTTAATTAATTCCTTTTATACTTTTGGTCAATTACCAAAATACACCCAAGTTTGACCAGCCTTTTATGCCCAACCCCTTAACTTTCCATTATTTACAATATTACCCCTAAAGTTAACTTAACTTTTTATTCCTTTATCCTTTTAATATCTAATCTTTTGCTACAAATTTTATTATAGCTCCCCAAAATATTTTACAAACTGTCATTGACCAAGTTTGACCAGGGAAATTACCATTCTACCCTTGTGGTCTTTTCTTTTATCCTAACTCATTTATTAACCAAATTAACTCCAATTAATTTCTAATTTTCGTAACCAATTTTCCTAGATTTTTGAACACCAAAAATCATTTTAAACATCTCTAAATCACCAGATTTAATTACCTAATGTTGTAGTATATATATACTATCTTTTATTAACTTTAAATATACCAAAAACCTTATAAATTCTAGTAATACTTATAAACTCTTTATAAATTGTAAACTTAATTCTACAATTATTTTCACATCTAAACTTCATAAATTTCATAATAATTCATATATGTTTTCGGCAATTTTAATATGTGACCATAACTTCACAATTTACATATTACACTTAATTATACTAATTCCTTTAATTTAACTTAGTTATATAATTTTCCTAACTCAAATAAGCCTTCTTAATTTTCGGCCACCCTTAAATAATAGTATATGAACTTTTCTTATATATTATGATAGCTTATATTAAAGCTTATATGATAAGGATTATAAATCTAATTTTAGATTTACAAAATATTAACATTTTAGGTGCTAAAAATTAAATCTAACACCTACTAAATTCGGTAATAATAAACAAGGTATATGATAGGTTAGATCATATATAGATCAACATTTAGAACCATGAAATAGGTAGTTGTAGGATTTACCTTGTATATTAAACTTTTAGCATAATATATAAGCTTGAATTCCTTAGAAATTTGGCCAGCAATTTGCTAAAGGAATTGTCCCCAAAATTACACAATAAGATGAAGAATAAGATGGGTTAGTATCCCATGCCAATCGGCTGTAACAAAAACTAAAGAATAAGAAGTTTCCAAGAAGGCAATGTTTTACCTCGAGAATCAAAGGCACTTTTCAGTGGTTTTTCCTACGAATATTGGGGCTCATGAGCTATGGTTGTAAAACTCTTGAAGAGTGGATTCCAACGAGCTATCAAGCTTGTGATTTGGAGCTAGGACGAGAAAGTTATGATCTTACAAGGAAGGGTGTTCTTTAAGGTTCAAAATCGTGAAGTTTGGCTTTGTTTTGTGTTCTTCCTTCAAAGAGAGGATGATTTCCGAATTTTGATGCTCTCATTTGATAGGTAAGAGTCTGGTTAATCATTCACTAAGGGGACAAGGTAATTATGCAATGCAAGGAAGTCTTGATTAGGTGTAATAGTAAAGTTAAAACATTTTTTTCTTTGGTGAGTGCCCTTGCTGTCGGCAGCGACTCCCTCCATTTGATCTATTTTTTTTTGTTTTATCTTGTATTTATGTAACATTTAATGACTTAATTTCGTTCATTATGACATATACCATGTTATAGGTATGTTACAAGGCCAAAAATGCCTTAAAACACATTTTATGTGCTTCCCGGTTCACATTGATTTTGCAATTTGTTTTGGCTAGTTTAAATGTGTTCTTAGTACATTTACAACCTTTAGAAACTTTGTTCGTGAAATAGCATGTTGCTAATTCCAACTTAAACCAAGTCGTTTAGTGGTTTCTCCTTGACTTTCGTCAGTTTAGTACCGGTTTTTGTGTGGACTTGTATACTTAATTTGTGTGTATACGCTATGGCTCCTATGACCATTTTATTGTTGTTACCTTACTTCTTAATGGTATTTAGGCTCATTAGCCTATTAATTCCATGTATAAATTCTTAAGGCACATTTCTCCTTAAAGCACATTTTGTGCTCTAAGGTGCGTTTTCGGTTTAAACGCTTAAGGTATGTTTTTGTGTACTTGTTGTTTAAACTCTTTTCTAATGTTTCTAAGGCATATTATAGCCTTAATATATTATAATTAGATAGTTCATCAATATACTAAGGTTTGGGGTATTTCAATCTACCCCCTTAAAAGAACTTTGTCCCCAAAGTTCCTATGCATCTAATATCTCTTAGAACACAGAGGTAACTTCACATACAAATCACATACATCAAACAACAGTATATAAGCTTTCTGACTCATAAGGTCTGCCACATTTATTAAGGTTCAGACTCGTAAGGTCTGTCACAAAGTATTATACTTACTTAACACTGAGTAAGCAAATACTTAACACTGAGTAAGCAACAAACAACAATCAACACTATGTGATTGTTTGCTTACAACTTAAAAGCAAAGAGGCTCTACCCCCCTTAAAAGGGGTACGCCCCGTACCCTTAACAAGAAGACTAGTCTGAAAAGAGCGAAGGGTACTTCGCCCGCATCTTATCCTCTAACTCCCAAGTAGCCTCCTCGACGTCCTGGTTGGACCAGAGAACCTTCACCAGTCTCACTGACTTGTGGCGAGTGTCCCTAGTCTTCGTGTCCAGAATCCTCGAGGGGTCTCTACTGATCTCATGGTTGGCTCTATGGTTAGCGTTCGGCCTGCAAAACATGGGAGGGGTGGTGCATGTATTTCTTAAGCTGTGAGACGTGGAAAACATCATGCACTTTACCAGCTCACCAGGTAGGTCTAACCTGTAAGCAACTGGGCCCACCCGCTCCGTAATGGTATAAGGACCTACAAACTTTGGGCTCAACTTGCCCTTCTGTCCAAATCTGAATATTCCCTCATCGGCGAAACCCGCAGAAATACCTGATCGTTCACAGAGAACTCTAAGTCTGTCGTGCGTATCAGCATACGACTTCTGTCTATCCTGGGCTGCCTTCATATTCTCTCGAATTTGCTGAACCTCAGCCTGAACTTGCTCCAAGTACTCCGGTCCTATGATGACCGCTTCACTTGTCTCATCCCAACAGAGTGGTGTGCGACATGGTCTGCCGTACAACGCTTGGAAAGGTGCCATCTTGATCGTAGCATGATAGCTATTGTTGTATGAAAACTCGATCAGATGCAACTTATCGATCCAACTGCCCTGGAAGTCCAAGACACATGCTCGCAACATGTCCTCAAGTGTCTGAATCGTACGCTCAGTCTGACCATCTGTTTGAGGGTGGAACGCGGTACTTAGCTTCAATTCTGTACCCAGCGCTTCTCGTGTAGTTTTCCAGTATCTCTAAAGGAATCTGGTGTCTCTGTCAGATACTATGGTCTTAGGTACTCCGTGGTGTCTCATGATCTCCTTATCGAACAGTTCAGCAAGCTTCGTTACCTTTCAAGTGTCCTTCATCGGTATGAATCGGGCTACCTTGGTCAGGCGATCAACTACAACCCATATCATGTTCAGACCTCCCCTGGTAGGTGGGAGTCCAACCACGAAATCCATGGAGATATCATGAAACTTCCACTCTGGAACTGGCATTGATTGAACCATGCCTCCAGGTCGCCTGTGCTCGAACTTTACCTTCTGGCAAGTTAGGCACCTCACTACAAACTCAGTAACGTCACTCTTCATCCCAGTCCACCAGAAGTAACGCTTCATGTCTTTATACATTTTCGAAGCTCCCGGATGGATAGAAACAGAAGAACAGTGTGACTCTCGTAGAATGCGCTCCTTTAGCTCAGTGCTACGTGAGGAATGCATAATCGGCCCCTTCAATCTGATCAGATCATCATCATGTAATTCGAAGTCGTATTTCTGGCCTCGAATGTACCCTCTATCAGCTTTGCCTGATCTCCATCATATATGAATCGCTCTGCTGAGCCTCTCGCACCTCATCAATCAAGCTGGAACTAGCAACCATGGCATGAAGCGAGTGTGCTCGACGACTCAGAGCATCAGCTACAACATTGGCCTTCCCTTCTTTGTACTGGAGGTCAATGTCGTAGTCGTACTTAAGGAATTCTAACCATCTTCTCTGTCTCATATTCAGCTCCTTCTGAGTGAATATGTATTTCAAGCTCTTATGGTCGGTGTAGACTGTCAAACTAACTCCGTATAAGTATGGCGCCATATCTTCAAGGCGAAGACTACACTCCCAACTCAAGATCGTGTGGGGTAGTTTTCCTCATGTTTCTTCAGCTGGCGAGAGGCATAGCAAACTACCATGCTGCATGAGTACACAACCCAATCCCCTACCTGATGCGTCACAATATACCTCAAATCCCTCTGTACCGTCTGGGATAGTGAGAATAGGTGCAGAAGTCAATGAGTCCTTCAAGCTCTGAAATGAACTCTCACATCATCTGTCCATACAAACGGTGCATCTTCTTCATCAAACTGGTCATTGGCTTGCTGACCTTAGAAAAGTCCTTAACAAACCTCCTGTAATAACCTGTCAAGCCGAGAAAACTCCTGATGTCGGTAACTTACTTCGGCCTTGGCCAGGTGCGCACGACATCAATCTTTGCTGGATCCACTAAGATCCCAGCATCTGAGATGACATGACCTAGGAAAGAGACCTGGTCAAGCCAAAACTCGCACTTGGAGAACTTAGCATAAAGCTGGTTCTCCCTCAGTATCTCTAAAACTCGTCTCAAGTGACTTTCATGTTCGCTTCTTGACCCTGAATATTTGAGTATATCGTCGATGAAGACCACAACTGACTTGTCCAACTGTTCCCTGAACAAACGGTTCATCAAATCCATAAATCTCGCCGGTGCGTTCGACAAACCAAACGGCATCACTGTAAACTCGTAGTGGCCATATCTCGTCCGGAATGCCGTCTTCTCAATGTCTTTCTCTCTAACAGGAATCTGATGATACCCTGACTTGAGATCAATCTTGGAGAACACAAATGCCCCTTTCAATTGATCAAACAAATCATCTATGCGTGGTAGCGGATACTTGTTCTTTATTGTAACAATATTCAACTCCCTGTAGTCGATGCAGGGGCGGAGACTGCCATCCTTCTTCTTCACGAAGAGTACTGGCGCTCCCCATGGTGATATACTAGGCCGCACAAACCCTTTGTCGAGCAGATCTCTCAGTTGTTCTTTCAATTCATTCATCTCAGCTGGAGCCATGCGGTAAGGCGCCTTGGCTATCGGTCCGGTTCCTAGTAGCAGCTCGATGGTGAACTCTACCTCCCGTGGTGGTGGCATGCCGGGTAGTTCCCTTGGAAAGAGGTCGGGAAACTCCGACACCACTGGTACTTTGGGGTCGAACTCTGAATCTCTCTCTATATCCTGAACATAGCAGAGGTACACTTCTTTATTCTTCCTCAGCTCTCGATACATGGCCATAGCGGTGATGATCTTGGTTGAAGGCTCTCTAGGTCTCTGGCGGTATGATATAGTTACCCTAGACGGACTTCTGAGTAGCAGTCGGTGCTCGGCGCAGAGGATACGACCCTTGTGCCGATCCAACCAGTTCATCCCAAATATAACATCAAACCCTAAATCTCTGAACTCAATCAAGGTGATAGGAAAGTCTTCTCCTCCAATTCGGATAGTGGCTGCTCGGTAGTAGCGAGTGCATCGAACCTTCTCCTTCGACGGGAGCGTAACCGTAAAGTCTGGCAGCTCATCAGCGTCTAGCCCCAGCCTCCTTGCAAACGATGATGAGACGGAGGTATGCGAGGCCCCTGAGTCGAATAGTACTGATGCATCAACGCCATTGATCGGAAAGGTACCTGTGAGGATAGTGCCGCTCTCATCGGCCTGTGCCTCAGTGAGTAAGCTTAGCACACCTTCCGAACCGAATCCACAACCTAAGTATTTCATAAGGATCATAAGTACTGATGGTATAATACAAGTCGAAAATGAGTAATCAACACTCATATTATTTAAACCATCCTTTTACATTATGAGTTTTTCTATTACAATACTTCAGTGTATTACATGGCTAGTACTTCCTAAAGGTTAGGTTCAAGCGTCCAGGACTCATGTGTGTGGCATTGATTACTGTCGACGGTGCCGTACTCAACTTAATCTTCTTGATACCGTGATACAGAATTCTCGATTTTCCACCCATGATTAGAATATCTCCTGACTTAAGCACCACTTTCTAGGCAAGGTCTACGCGCTTCTGCTCGCCATATAGGAATTCGGCGTCGTCTCCAATGGACTAAGAAACTACGGGTATCCCTCGGTTAAGAGACTCCGCTGTCTCGTCCTTATCTTGGTGTAGTCCAAGTCGTCCCTCCTTTTCATAGAAGTTGATAATGCAGAGGTCTGCTTCAAGGTCCGGGATTGGATCCGCCTTAAGTTGTTGAGCGATCCCTACGGCTTGTGTATTAACCGTATGATACTCCTCAGGTATCTCTGGTGGTGTTGCTCCATCCCATTCCCTTATCTTTTGGTAAGTGTTGGTGTAAGGGTTCCAGTTCTTACCCAAGCACATCATTCTTAGCTTCATTCTTGATCCTCCAGGGTATTCCGGTGTATAGAAACCTCCCGGTCCCACTCCAAGCTGGCTACATCTCTTGATGATGGTGATTTGTGCCTTTGGTGACAGGTATCCTTTTAATAATATCATACCTGGCCGGATGACCTGGCACTGCTCCCTTGGGAATCCGTGAATCTTTAAGTTGATCTCTTCTAGGCTAGGTGTTGAAGGTATTGGATAACAAATGTTGAAGTTTCCTAAGGTGGTAATAATTTGTCTTACATGAGTTCTAATTAACTAACTACAAACTCGTTCAAAATATATAGTCACTGATTCATGCATGAAATGCGATAAGCATACAGTTTTCTCCCTAATAGGTTGTAGTGGTACCTGGTCTCGAAGAGGGTTCAGCCTCGTCTTCCCGGTCCACCATATGTAGTGCAGACGGCCCTGATCGCTGGACAACCCGGGGTCCCCTGTTAGCAGCTGGCTGTGTCGCCTTTGGACCGTCGGTTCCAGGATTCGGAGCGGCCATGCCCTTGCTCTTGGCCTTCCACCCAGGTCTATAGGCTTTACTCTTGGGGTTTTTGAAACATTCGAAGGCTCGGTGTCCGAACACAACACAGAAATTGCACTCCACCTTATTGCCTTCACAATCAACTCCAGGGTGGTCCTGGTTGCACCTGCGACAATTGTAGCGGCGCTTATATCCCCCGCCCCCCGGTCTCAGTACCTGTTTGCTTACAACATTAGTAATTGAATTCAAGGTTGATATTTGACTGTTAACTCAATTTAAGGAGTTACTTGTTACCCTTTGGTGCAGGCGAGCGCTGAGGCTTCGCTGCTATGCCGTAGGTTTGCTTTTGTGGCTCTTCAGCAGCCTTAGGTTGGTTACCTTTGAAACCCTCCTGGGGTGGGGGCTGGTACTTACCCTTCTTCTGTCCCTGTGAGCCTCGATTTTAAACCCTATCCTATGTTGATTAAAGTTGATTAGGATCTAACCGGGTTTTAGGTCCACTTATAGTCTAAGATTAATAACTATGTCATATAACAATAATTATCAAATCCTAGGCTAGCTCACTGGAACCTATTATGAGTCGCCACCTAATTTTGACCTAGATTAAATTAGGAAAGGAGAGTTCGGGTTCGGGGGCTTGATATTCGACTTAATTAGGGTTCAATTACTTTCATTACCCCTAGAAGTCATTTTTCCTCTACTTAGTTTAATTACGGCTTATTACGAGTCGTTTTAAGCTAAGTGCGCGAGCTTCTGTTTTTTTTTTTTTTTTAGCATTTTTTTACTGAAAATAAAAGTGTAAGTTGAAATTACCTAAACTAGGGTTTCGGAGGCAGAATTAGGTCAAGTTTTGTTTCCGTCCGTAGCCACGGACCTAATGTCCGCAACCATGGACCCTAGTTAATCTATGTGAAAATAAAAGTCGAATTAAACAGAAAACAAAAATTTGAAAAGTCCGGGGCCACGGACAGGATGTCCATAGGCCCGGACATAGTTTAACAAAACCTAAATTTTTAAAATTTTTAAATCCCGCCGCCGTCCGTGGGTGTCCGTGGCCACGGACAACCCGTCCGTGGTCCCGGACCATAGGTCCGGGATCCCGGACCACCCACGGACAGGGGTTTTATGGTGGTTCCCGAAGGTGTTTTCGGCTCAAAATTTATGCACGCGTAGCCTGAAGGGTGTACAATTCGTTAGTAATTGAAAGATTGCAGTTTGAAGTCGAATTATGTATGAAACTTGGCGAACAAGTAACAAGGCAGAAACAAAAGTAATTAGCAATACAGAAGCGTAAAAAGGTTAGTTTGAACCCAAAATTTGACAGAGAGTTAATAAGGTCGTGGAGAGTTAGAAAAGTAGAATTGCAACCTGTTTTACCTTCGAATTTAGGAGGATTCTTCACGTCGGGATTCTTCGGAGGCCTCGTTGAGGGCGGATCCAGAAGAACTTCAAACCCAGCTTCTGACTCCTTGTTGTTCTTGATGTGATTCACGTTTTGGTGCTGTTTTGGTGGGGGTTTGACGATGGATGATGTTGTGGGAGTTGAAAAATGTGTTTTGGTGTTGATTTTGGTGAGATTTCGGTGTTTGATCGTGGCTCTGGGGCTCAAAACGTGGAGAGAGAGAGACGACTGCCTTCTTTGAGAGTCTAGGGTTCTTGAGGTTCTTCTTTGATCATGGGATAAGGTTCCTTATATATGCTTCCTTAAAGATAGAAAAATCCGGTAAAAACCGAGATTTACCGACGTTTTAGCTCAAGGGCTTCCAAAAGGAATTTGATTATGAAATTTTACACATGGGTAAAGGATGATATTTCCGAATTTTCTAAAGTGGAATCGAATTTTTTGGACATTGGAATATTTTTAAATTCAATTTCTCGTCAGATTCAATCAGAAATTGCTAGAAAATTATTGGAAATTCGAAAAATCAAAATTTCAACACCATTATGCTTCAAATGTCATCCTCTATCATGGGTTAAAATTTCAAAGCATTTTGAATTGATTTGACCCTTATTTGGAGGAGAGAGAAAGCCTATAGGGGGCTTAGGAGCCTTGAACAATTACGAAAATGCCCCTAGAGATAACTAAGCTGTCCCTAGTACTCTGAAATGTGCCGATCGGACTGGGAACCCTCGCTACTAGCCTATTAGTAGAGACTCTCTTCCGGGGGGGTTGAAATTTTGGGTATAACAGATTGCCCCCCGTCAACTAGACTTTGTAATGGAAATGAGAAGGCTAGTTGATGCTTGAGTGATACCCCCAAAATTTTGGATCTTAAAAGACCCCACATGAAATTGAAATCCGACAAGTTGTGTCGAGCTGTTCTAAGGCGCTGACTACCTATGAGTAAAGTGGAAGGGATGTCAAGCGATTCTAAGGCGTTGACTACCTATGAGGATGATATGATGTCAAGCTATTCTAAGGTGTTGACTACCTATAATGATGATATGATGTCAAGCTATTCTAAGGCGTTGACTACCTATAATGAATGAAATGATGTCAAGCTATTCTAAGGCGTTGACTACCTATAATGAATGAAATGATGTCAAGCTATTCTAAGGCGTTGACTACCTATGAGGATGATGTGATGTGAAGCTATTCTAAGGCGTTGACTACCTATAATGAATGAAATGATGTCAAGCTATTCTAAGGCGTTGACTACCTATAATGAATGAAATGATGTCAAGCTATTCTAAGGCGTTGACTACCTATAATGAATGAAATGATGTCAAGCTATTCTAAGGCGTTGACTACCTATGAGGATGATGTGATGTGAAGCTATTCTAAGGCGTTGACTACCTATAATGAATGAAATGATGTCAAGCTATTCTAAGGCGTTGACTACCTTTACAGGAATGAAGTACGCCGAGCATTCTAAGGTGTCGGGAACCTGAGATTGAATGGAATACGCCGAGCATTATAAGGTGTCGGGAACCTGAGATTAAATGGGACACGCCGAGCATTATAAGGTGTCGGGAACCTGGAATACGCCGAGCATTATAAGGTGTCGGGAACCTGAGATTGAATGGAATACGCCGAGCATTATAAGGTGTCGGGAACCTGAGATTAAATGGGACACGCCGAGCATTATAAGGTGTCGGGAACCTGGAATACGCCGAGCATTATAAGGTGTCGGGAACCTGGAATACGCCGAGCATTATAAGGTGTCGGGAACCTGAAGTTTGAATGGGATAATGTCAAGCGGTTCTAAGGCATTGACAACCTAAAATGTGGAAATGAGATAATGTCAAGCGATTCTAAAGCGTTGACAACCTAACAAGTGAAAATTGGGTGGTATGCAAATGCAATGATGTTGAAATGCTAATGATGCTGATGATGCTGACGATGCTGATGATGCTGATGATGCTGACGATGCTGATGATGCTGATGATGCTGATGATGCTGACGATGCTGATGATGCTGACGATGCTGATGATGCTGATGATGCTGATGATGCTGACGATGCTGATGATGCTGATGATGCTCGGATGCTTATGGGGACCGAAACCCGTTCCAATGCTCCTGGTTGGTATTCTATGGGGACTTATTGCCTCTGCCCACCAACTGGGGTGCTGGGATAACTTCTAGATTACCAAAGGGACTTATTGCCACTGCCCACTAGTTGTTTCTCCCAAGAAGTTGACATCAAGATGGGGACTTATTGCCTCTGCCCCGCCAACTTAGATCACGCTCTGTCTCGTACTTGTCTCGCACCGAAGATGATACTAGGTCTCGTACTGGATGATGATGATGGTCTCACACTGATGAGGATGCATGGTCTCGCACTGAAGTCTCGTACTGAACGGATGAAGAAAAAGCTGGATTTCGCACTGATTCTGGGTCGCGCACTGAATGAAGATGTCTCGTACTAAAGTCTTGAAAATGATGGGTCTCGCACTGATTTTGGGTCCCGAACTAAAAAAGAGTTAGAAAGATAATGGTCTCGTGCAAATGATGAAAAATGATTACCGGAGTGCCAAACATGGCAATGTATGCAATCAAAATATATATAAAGATACTCGTTCAAAACAGGAAACTGTTGGAAAAGGTGACAAACTTGGCAATGTTGAGGTGTTATGCAAAAGTTGTAAAATGCAACTAAAGTGTTTGTTGGAAGCTTGCCAAAACAAGAAACTGTTGAAGAATGTGCCAAACATGGCAATGCTTGAGAAAACTCTGCTGAAAAAGGAAAGTGAAATGATCATTTCCTGACTAGAAATTTTATATCTGCAATTTGTTTTTTAAGAAAATGAACATGCCGTTGGTGGAAGTGTGTGGTGTTTGTTGTGGTGCTAAAGGCTTTTGCCGGTGTTCAAGATTTGTGATAGACCTGGGATTGGGTTATGATTTTGGATGGTGGTCAGGGTTATGACGGGCCTGATGTTTTTGTGGAGGTAAGGCCAATGATGGGCTTGAAAGTGTATGTGTGGTGGTAAGGGCTTATGTGTGCCTGATGTTTTTGTGGAGGTAAGGCCAATGACATGCTTGAGGTGGAATGGTGGTGGTGATGTTTGAGCTCTGGGTTCGAATTGGTGTTGTCATAGCAATTGTTGGAACCAACAATTGCCCCCAGTACTTTTCCTTTAAGACAAACTGAGCTAGAGTTCATGGCAATCGATCGGAACGATCGATTGCCCCCAGTATTTCTTTTATTAAACGTGCGAACGAGTCTCGTCCTCACAGGGTCACGGCTTATGTTTCGATGTGGTGCTTCCTAATCTACACTCAGCGTGTTTGATGCTTGTACTTGTTTTCTGCTCACGGCCACAACTTCTAGACCATTGAATTCGATATTTGATGGATTTACGCATTTGATCTGTTACTTTCACGTGATTGGACACACAACTATCAAGTCGGAAGTCTTTAAAGCTTATAACGTGGCCATGGGGTGTGATGAAGGACGACGGGACCATGGAGGGATATTTGAGGTATGCGGAGCTTAAGTGGGTGACCAAAGCTGCCACTTGCGTCTTCTCTCGGATTCATCTTCCTTGTCTTGAAGTCGTCTAGCCGCCTTGTGCTGACGTTGTTTTCGAGCTTCTGGACTTGGACTTTTGAAGTTGTCCTTTACACCATTTCTCTTTTCGTCATTTGGATCTGTTCGAGGCACTTCGGGTTTGCCTTTTGTTTTATCCTTTCTTGACTTTGCCTTCGGGGTTCTTATGTTTCCCGGCTTTGGGCTTCGAGAGCTATTTTGATGTGAGCTCTTTAGATCCTGTGTCACTCTAGGACCATTTGCGGATCACTTCGTCATGCTGATGGCGGCGTTAATTCTTTGGATTAATGAGAATGTTATCTGAGAGTCAGGCTCCTCGCTTCCTTTGGTCACCGGGTCGAACATTCATCATTGGCTAGGTTATTTTGTGGAGCTCATAATATCGAAAAAGGATATATGAAAGGCTCAGTGGGGGTGCCTAGGGTTTAATGACAGGGTTTACAAGCCTTTGGCTATGTGGTGCTGTACCTAGGTGCTTCGTCGTTCCTGATAGTTGTGTATCCATTCTTTGTTACTTTTCGCAGATCTAAGAGTAAATTTACAAATTATCTCCTTCGGTCGGAGTTATGCCGTTTACCTCACCTTTGAATGTGGTCTCACCGGAGTCATGTAAAAATGACACGCTCATTCACTCATGGTTTTTCCGCTCAAGACACTCTCGTGAATTTCACTTAGAGACTAGTTCACACGCTTAAATGAAAGATGAAAGATGACGTACCTAAACTCATATTGCCCCCAGTATTGATTTGGGGTTAATGACAACAATTTGAAAGATATGGATTTGGAACCGCTTTGGGGGTTATTATGATGTCTTGGGATGAGCTGTGGGGTTTGGTAAGGCATGTTCAAAATTTCAGAAACAAAATACAAGTCTTTGCATGCCATTGTCGGGAAATAATTGTTTCATGAACCATTTTCTCAAAAGAAACTTGTGTGAAATAAAATCTTTTTTGTTACCCTTTAGACTCGAAAAAGTCATCCATTTGTGAACATGAGGAAGAAAATGAAAAATCGATGCTTCTTATCGGTGGTTTGAAAACGATCATTCTTTGAAAACTTTGAGCAATGCATTTGAAAGATGAATGTTTTAGCAAGTTATGCAGTAGAATGCATGGGATCCCTAAACTTTCCCTTGAATTTGAACTCTGCTGAACCGTCTGATGTAACACCCCATCCAACATTAACATACTTACAACAAACTGCAGCGGAAGAACAACCTCATCACATTACTTAACTTGTTGGTGTTACACGCCGTTAGCCACCCACGTGGCTAACAAGGCTAATACATACACATTGTACCGGTCTGATGGGCTAAATTCCCGAGCGTCTACACATTACTATCCCTTTCCATTAACACAACAACAACATACACCTTCCAACTATACCGAGTATTTATAAACTGGTGCCGACAACAATTTCGGTCTTACTACACCTACTGTATACATACACTTAAAAGTTTACCCATGTACAATGACTACCCGTCCTACTCTCGAACGGCTTCCAGCACTTCGTACCTGAAATAGGAAAAGAAGAGAAAGGGGTGGCCCCAAGGGGCTCAGCACCTTTGCTGGTATGGTAATCCCGCAGCCCACATGCTACCGGGCCACGCACAACTAATTGTCGTCTTAGCATGCAGTTGATTATATTTAAATCATGCATGTGACAATAAACACACAACACTTAACATTTCGCCTCAATGGGCTCAACAATCGGATAATATACCTACTTAACAAGTCACCCATGGTGTTCATCATCCCTAGAGTGTTTCTCCTCCAACGGAGCTACTTCCTTAATAGACGACACATACCCTTAAATCGGGTTATCCTTAAACGCCTCTTATCACAAACTGGGAATCATATCCATGATCCACACACTCCACATTTTACAACATATAACATACACTACATAACAACACTTAACAACACTTTGCACGTTTCCCCGTGCACAACATAACACCGCAATAGATATTGCATCACAACAGAGATACATAACACAACGGGAATGGTCCTCTCAGGAACCGACCCAAACATTACCAATACACTGGTGAGCCTAGAGATTGTTGCCAGTCTCATGATAAGCTCGTTACATAACTCGTTACCGTCTCGTTAAATGAACGGTTAACTTAACACAAGGTGTCCCGGATATAGTGATCCAAGCACACCGAAACAAACATAACAATAGTATGCCCCTGTGGCCCGACGTGAGTCAGTAATAGCCTTGGTTAAGCTAAAGGGAAGGTTGGGAACCAAATTGGAAAAAACCATAACATACAGAGAGGATCGAACCTGCTATGACAACGACCCCCATACTCACACGCGTGGCCGGAACAGACCGGACTCCTCATTCCCCCCATTAGCACTGTCAGAAGTTCGTTATTGAACTTGGTTAAACAATCACAACATTGGGTCAAGTCTTGTTAGACACAAACAAGGGAAAGGAGAGTTGTACATTCACATATAAACATCACACACAACATCACATATCCAACTCACGCATAGCCGTGGTTAGAACGTTCCTTAGGTCGGAAACGTTATTACCGGATTCCGTTCTCTTACGTTTACCTAATAGTGGTTAACTAGCCCTTCAAGCGCATTAGAGGTTTCCGGTACCGGCACGTAAACATACAATAACAATAACGACTGTAAACTCGTTTCATGATTTATATCATAACGTGGCAAACATACAGAAAATCACATTGGCATACAAGCCGGTGTAATCCGGTAGGACACAGGTTGCAAGAAAACCATACCTGTCACCGGAGTCCACTTATCCTGTCCATTTATGTTCCTCGAGCAATTCTCGAACAACTGTTAACATCACATGTTTTTATTAACATTGGGGTAATATGTTTGTTTAAAGTCTAACGCTTATAGTCTTTCCCCGTTAACTTGGTTAAATAACTTTACATTTTAACTTGTTTTACTTTCACATTTTATTACAACCTTTCACCCACTTAATCACCATTAATACTCACTTATCATGTCCTTAACATCCTTATAACATCATTACCTACCAATCCCCATCATCACATAACATTTCATAACCTTAAACCATGTTTTTGGTCCGACCGACCCACCGTCCGACCCACCTTCTGGGTCGGTCCATTACAGAACCCTTTTACTTCCTTACAAAACATGCCCGTCCGACCCACGTCCGACCCACCATTCTGGGTCGGTCCATGTGCGAACATTTTCCTTCCTTTGAAACTTGACCGACCGACCCACGTCCGACCCACCATTCTGGGTCGGTCCATGTGCGAACATTTTCCTTCCTTTGAAACTTGACCGACCGACCCATGTCCGACCCAACCTTCTGGGTCGGTCCATTGCGAACAATTTCCTAACATCTAACAGAGGCTCGACCGACCCAAAAACTGGGTCGGCCCCTGGGTCGGTCGCCTTCTATACTTACCCAAACTTTGCCAATTTTCACCAAACTTCTCCTAAGGCCTCTTAATGCTTCCTAACAACATTTGGGTACCTTATATCCACATACAACATCCATGAAACTCATTTTCTAACTCCTTAAGCCTTTACTTATTTCCTTGTAAAATTTCTTAACACTTTCAACATTTGTACTAGGTTCCTAAGTGGTGTTTCTCACCTATTATAACTACTATCCCAAAACACTTTCTCCTCATCTTAACATCATCTCTTAAGCATCATTTTCTTACTAACTAAATCTCCTTTTTCACATCATACCTAAACATCACTTATTCCTTGAACACAAACCTTACCTAAACCTTAAACAACTTCTCCAAGACTTTAATACATTCAAAACACCCATCGAATTCCTAGAACTTCCAAGACAACACCTAAATCCTTGCATCACTCTAAATCACCTTAACACATGTTTTCTTCTCAAGTAAACATTTATTCACCTTTAACACTTCCTAGTTCACCAAAACTCACTTAAACACTTAGAACTTCTTACACATTTCCCAAATTTGGCCATAGCTTCTCTAGTATATACTCACATCCAAACACTTAGGTTTTTACCTTATTTCATTCAAAACACCTAAAAATCCATCAAACACATTTTATACACAAACTTCACACATTAAGCACTACATCACAATATAGTGCATAACTTAAATTGCTTGGCACTTAGGCCCTTAAATAACATGGCTCTTAGGCCCTTAAATTGCATAAACCATAAACACTGAATTTCCCACATAAATAATGCCTTTGACCTGCAAATACATACACCAAAACATATGTTCTTTTACTAGTCTCCTTGAGAACATTTTACTAGGTCACTCACCATTGGCTCCTTAGGTATTTTATCAAGCAAATCAAGCTCATTTTCCTAAGGCATTTAAACTACATTGAGATAGTTTGTTTACCTCTTTTTCCTCACAAATTTCTTTCTTGTTCCTTGTGAAACCGGTAGGGCATTTGGTCCCTTTTCAACTATTAAACATATACAAACAATAGGATGAGTATTCAAGCATTATGCTTCATCTCATTGTAAACCCTAGTTACACATATTGTTTTAACACATTAAGGTAATTGTTTACCTTGGAATTGGAAGAGAACTTGAACAAGTATCAAGAGAGGACTCCTCCTAGCCCTTGGAAGATTCAAATGAAGCTAAAACAAGCAAGATAAATACACCATGGTGAGGTGAATTTTCGGACAACATGAAAAACATGGAGGAAACTTGATTTTTCTTAGAGATTCCTTACCTAGGAGCAAAGGAGGTCAATAATATGTAAAAACACAAGCTCAAGCTCCTTCAATGGTGGAACTCCATGGCACCGAAATGGTTGTCTGAAGTTTGGAGAAGATAGAAATGAAGAGCTTGATGCAAGGAAGAGAATGGTGGTGTTGTTTTTGATTTGGACAAGTGAGCAAGATTTAACAAGAGCTCAAAGATTGGTTTCAATGGTGGTGTTGGTGTGCTACCAAACCGAGAGAGAGGCAAGAAGGGAGGGAGAGAGAGCAACCGTGTGAATGAAGAAAGGAAGGGAAATGAGAGAATGAGATAGAACTTACTTTTTGAAGATATTTAAGCCTTAAAGCAAATAGTACCTATGAGTCACATTTATTTACTTAACAAGTTAACATACTTGGTGACTCCTCACTACAAAAACCGGCCCCCTATATTAGTATGAGGGTATTTTAGTCTTTGTTGACCAATTTAATTACTTATAACATTATATGTTACAAACTAGCTTATAAAAGTTACTATTCACAAACTAAGGCACATAGAAGTGAAATTTTTGATTTCCCACTAATATGGCCACCCAAATGTGATACTATATAGTACACATGTTAATTAAAGAGTAATGATGGACATTTAGCCATTCAAAACTCATTTACAAGACAATTTTTCAAAAACGTGCTTTAAGACTCCTTAAAGCACATTTTGTGTTTTAACTTGTTTTCAAGCTTGTTTTTCTTTAGTAATTGATTTAATATGTTCATTAACATATAAATAAGGTATAGGTATGACCATTAGGTCTTATACACATTCATCCCAAGCTTAGAGCACATTTTTGCTCATATTGACTTTAAGGTATTTTCTTATGTTTTATTTGGTTTAACTGTCCACCAAAGTTTCTTAAGGACTTATTTAGCCTTATTAAATCATAATTAAATGTTATCAAGTCTTGGTAGGCTCTTTGGGTCCTAACCAAGTTCACTCATAGCTTAGAGCATGTTTTTGCTCAAACTGTGTCTTAATGCTTATTGCATTTATTATGGTTTAAATTGTTCACTGATGTTACTAAGGCACTTTTTAGCCTTTACATACCATAATTTGACATTTAAACCACATATCAAGGTTTGGGGTATTTCAATCTACCCCCCTTAAGAGAACTTCGTCCTCGAAGTTCACACTTTTCACACATCATTAGATTAGAATACGGGGATTACTTGGAAATAAACTTCCATAACCAAACACACTTTACATCACAACCTCGGACTTAATGGTCCGGGCAACACATTCACATCCACACATAACATAACATATCCACATGAACCTCGGACTCTAGGGTCCAGGTATCTTAACAACACTTACACATACATAACAACCCTTGGACTTACTGGTCTCGGGTAACATCACAACATTTGGACACATAGGTCCCCATAACATAACAGTCTTCAGACACTTAGGTCTATGCAACACAACACATTTAGACTCATAGGTCTTGATAGCATATATTTTAGGAGATCAAAGTCAGAACAACATTCATTACACATACCACACAACATGTCATAGCATGTATAACATTCAAAAATATCCTTGATATACACTGTGATCCCGCAGAACACGGTCGCGATGGACACCTTCCGTCCCCGTGCCTTTAGGAGATTAAAACAATCACATAAGTTTAAAATTTCCTTGTGAGGTTAAGTAAGAAGACCTTAATTATGTAAAGTATCCATCAACGTTTTATAAATACCAATTTAAAATCCTTTTGAAAACACACACAACTCCAAGTCCAACTTAAGCTCTTTGCTTCTTTTCTTAGCGTGGTTATTTGTGACCACTTATAGGGAGTTTCAAGAGTCATCCAACCCTGATGTGATCAGCATCAGTGTTGAACTATCCTTCCACCCCAATTTGTGTTCGGCTTCCCTTGATCGCATGCAAATCAAGTTCCACCTCCCACTTCATTTTCAAGCATCAAGTAAATCACTCATTTCCAATTTTCTATCTTTCGAATCATTCTAGTCATGATCACAACATCTCCAAAGGATAGAACTCTGTCTATCAGTTACCTCCATTCACTTTTAATCCTGTTGCCTAGGGAATCTATTCTCACTAGGTTCTATGTCGGTATCATGCCCTTTCATGCATCACTATAAAGTATATATATATATATACACATATATTTATCCAAAATACTACACTGGTTTTACATTTATACACTGTCGGGGCTTTTGTTCCCCCGGGAGTTTATCTACTCCCCACACTTGTACAATCACACAAATGTAGCAAACACACACACTTATCACAATGGTATTCGCATCTTCTGTGCGCAATTACCACAAAAACCATGAATGAATGCGTAGTTTACGTAACACACGCACCAATCATCAAAACAAAATATAGTTTTGTGCTATGCAAATAAATCATACACTACGTTACGTACACTTGTACGGTAATATACACTAAGTGGTTTTGCGCTCTACCCCCTTAAAAGGGATTACGCCCACGTAATCAATCACTAAACATTGGCTTAAATGTTCTGCCGTCGTGAAGTGTTTAACTTCCATGCGGTCTATTACAAAGGATTCTGATTAGAGGATCTTAACCATATTGGCGGTTTAGTCCCTAAACCAAGAATTCGCATTGGAGTTATAAATCATAACCGGTTTCGGTCCTGGCCTGTGGAGGCTTTTAGGCGTTAATAATTAGCAATCCATCCATATTCATTATTCACGTTGTACATTTGAATCACTGGTTCACTAGTTTCTGCTGCAAACTCTAATAACTGTAGAGCTTAATTGCTCCCTTTTGTTATTCTTAACTGATTGTACATCCCCAATTGTCACCTTCATCTTGGTAACAATGTTTCTCAACCGACGCGTGGTATCTCTTACCGTTAGCGAATTCGGTGAGTTATACACTTCCATCCACTTTCATAACAATTTACTGTGTATACCACATGTAGTTCACAATGATTGACTTGCTTCCTCCGACTTACTGTCGGTTGAGATTGAGCTATACTTAGTGTATAGGCTCTCTCAGCTATTTATAACATTTGGGGATATTCCATACCGATATGGCAGTTAGTGACTGTAGTCACTACTGTTAATCATGTCTCCACATTTGGTTTGTACAAGCACTCTTTATTGGTGCGGTCTTGCATTCCATCGGCCATTATAACATTATTCGTCCACAATTAACATGTTCCAATTCCTAGCTATCCACCGTTATTACTGCGCAAGTGCAATACCAAACACCTCAGTCATACAGAGTGCAGAGGTGTAAATCTTGACAGTAAATCCCTTATGTGATTCGCCATGGAATTCACACTGTGTTCACTGAAATTCTGATCTTGTACTACTGGCTACTGGCTTACTGCCGAGTCTGTCTAACATCAATTATCTTGCATCTCCACTGAGTTTAACTCATAACTGGTCTTATCTGTTACATTTTCGTTTAACAACACTTATACAACGGTCGCTTGTTGCGCACCGTGCTCTTACTCCCTGTATAACATCAGCTTATATCGTATCTACTGTCACCTCAACTTCCACACATAAACTTACATTATTCACATTATGGTTCATCCCTCCTTTGGATGACTACTAAATGCTCCTTGAGCATCGATCATTTGAGTCACAAGCCGGCATTATTCAGCTCGGTGTTTCACCTTATACACATACATTTCTCTTTCAATAACAACATGGTCAATCCTTAACATATTTCTTGAACTTGATTCACATAACTACCGCTCCTGCGGTGTCACAATGTCGAGAGGTATCCCCACTCTTAATGCAGTGGTTCGTTTACCACTCTATTCGCTTATACCATCAATCGAATTTATATAACATGTCTTGCTTATGGCTTATAAGCCTTATTTGCCTTGAGCTAAGCTCATTGTAGGCTGTCCACACACATGTACTTCTCTGTACAATATTACATGGTCGTTGCATCACGTTTCCTCTCATGGGATGCCCCTTAGGTTTGTCAGTCCGTCTCCTGACAACTTATGTCTAAACTGTGTGTTAGTTTCAACCCTTGTGCTTCTGTCATGCATTTCATTCAACATTTGTTGATGTAAACACCCTTCAAGGATTGCTCCTGGGTGTTGTTAAGTTATGCCTTTACATTTGGCTCACACTTATTGGTATATTCCATTAGCCACGCCGCTTGCGTTCTTATCTGGCTTATTACCTCCTTTTGTGAAGATCAACATTTCCTGGTAGTGTAGGTACTCATTCTGGGAGTTTCATCCCGTTTGTTGCACATTAATGTGTCCACATTAGGCATCTGCTTTGCCATTTACAGGCTGGGTCACCATTCCAGCTATAATGTTTATCCCTGAGGAATTCTTAAGACATGTGTGATGTCTTTATATAACAGTTAGTGCACTTCGCACTTCCTGACTCTTAAAACATTTCCTTGAAAATTAATTCACTGACTCCTTTAGTCTGGTTATCTCAACTGAGTCCCTTAACTTCAATCATTCCTTGCAATCTCTAGCTTTGTTTGATTTATACTGCTGACCGTAGACGGAGTCGACTACTCCCCGTGTTTCGGACTCTACTCGTATACATATATGGGGTATCATACTGATACATTGCTACTTACCCAACTAACCCGTAAGTAGGTCTGTCAGGCCCACAAGCTCCTATCGGAGTGCGGTCGTCCCACAACACAGTTGGTACACTCGTAGTGTCCGTCACACGCCTAGGTGAAGTATCCTGTTGTCAACTCCCTTATATTGTCCCGTGACAATATTCATTCCATGCTTCCCGAACTTAATCGAGGGAAAGTTTATCCATTGTTGTATCCTTGTCAACTGTCCTTGGTTTTACTGGTTTGGTTTAAAGAAGGCTGGAAAGAAGTGTTGGTTTGAAAGAAAATCTGGTTTGAAAAGAAAAGGGTTTGAATAAATCTGGTTTGAAAGAAAATTTTCATGGTTTCACAACATCTTCTTACCTTAACCAAGTCTAGCTTCTTGCTGACTGGTGTACTTACAATTACAGAGGTTAGGCTGTTAAGCCCTTCCATGGTTATAATGTTCACACTTAACTTCGTGGTACTTTACTAAGTACTTGTAGTGGTTATAAATTTCCCGAACAGCCCTATTATAGCAGCACTTGCTATGGCAAGTGCGCCATGCTAACTGGCTATCGGTTTAGCACATACCGTTGTGGTATTGTTTTTACCCGCACTGTCATCAGTGGCCTTGTTGGCCCTCACTGATCTTACTGTCTTGATGGATACTCCTCTAGGTGTCTTCTCACTGTTTCCACGTGATATTCATTAACTAGGGTGTTTCCCATTCTGGGAGACCCTTTGTCTTAATATTGTATTCACTTTGTAGCCCGTTCCACGTATTTGTCGCGGTTACTGAGACTTGTCTCTTGTTTGGGGCACTACGTTGTGTTTCCTTTGTAGGTTGGTGTACCGTTGGTGTATTATTTATCCACTGTGGTCCCGTAGACACTCGTCTCGGGTTTTACTAATCCACTTCTTGCCTGTTGCACGGTAGGTGCGTTGCAAGCTGGTTATTCTCGACTGCTCTGCATGTCGACCCAGGTTGCCGGAAATTCTATTCTCCAATACACAAGATCCTTCATTCATTGCTATGAAATGCGGTTAATTATTCAGATGGAGACCGTCTCCGGGATTCCCAGTTTTCGGGATCTACCGTATGACAGGTTCTCTGTACCCTAAAGGTATATAATAACAGCCAGATCGGGTATCCCCGAGTAAGAGAGGGCTTCCATCTCCCTGGCGTTCTTTCCCAAGTTATAAAACAGGGATTGTGGAGGGCGGGATGGATATTGTAGGTTTCCAGTAGTCACTGGTAGTTCCTATCTAGCGTATCTCTCACGCTATCACTCAACCCTTAACCCAAAGTACTTAAATCCTAACTCGGTACTTCCTAAGCTCGGTAGTTCAGTCATCAGGGCGATACTTCGCTCTGATACCACTTTTTGTAACACCCCATCCAACATTAACATACTTACAACAAACTGCAGCGGAAGAACAACCTCAACACATTACTTAACTTGTTGGTGTTACACGCCGTTAGCCACCCACGTGGCTAACTAGGCTAATACATACACATTGTACCGGTCTGATGGGCTAAATTCCCGAGCGTCTACACATTACTATCCCTTTCCATTAACACAACAACAACATACACCTTCCAACTATACCGAGTATTTATAAACTGGTGCCGACAACAATTTCGGTCTTACTACACCTACTGTATACATACACTTAAAAGTTTACCCATGTACAATGACTACCCGTCCTACTCTCGAACGGCTTCCAGCACTTCGTACCTGAAATAGGAAAAGAAGAGAAAGGGGTGGCCCCAAGGGGCTCAGCACCTTTGCTGGTATGGTAATCCCGCAGCCCACATGCTACCGGGCCACGCACAACTAATTGTCGTCTTAGCATGCAGTTGATTATATTTAAATCATGCATGTGACAATAAACACACAACACTTAACATTTCGCCTCAATGGGCTCAACAATCGGATAATATATCCTACTTAACAAGTCACCCATGGTATTCATCATCCCTAGAGTGTTTCTCCTCCAACGGAGCTACTTCCTTAATAGACGACACATACCCTTAAATCGGGTTATCCTTAAACGCCTCTTATCACAAACTGGGAATCATATCCATGATCCACACACTCCACATTTTACAACATATAACATACACTACATAACAACACTTAACAACACTTTGCACGTTTCCCCGTGCACAACATAACACCGCAATAGATATTGCATCACAACAGAGATACATAACACAACGGGAATGGTCCTCTCAGGAACCGACCCAAACATTACCAATACACTGGTGAGCCTAGAGATTGTTGCCAGTCTCATGATAAGCTCGTTACATAACTCGTTACCGTCTCGTTAAATGAACGGTTAACTTAACACAAGGTGTCCCGGATATAGTGATCCAAGCACACCGAAACAAACATAACAATAGTATGCCCCTGTGGCCCGACGTGAGTCAGTAATAGCCTTGGTTAAGCTAAAGGGAAGGTTGGGAACCAAATTGGAAAACAACCATAACATACAGAGAGGATCGAACCTGCTATGACAACGACCCCCATACTCACACGCGTGGCCGGAACAGACCGGACTCCTCATTCCCCCCATTAGCACTTGTCAGAAGTTCGTTATTGAACTTGGTTAAACAATCACAACATTGGGTCAAGTCTTGTTAGACACAACAAGGGAAAGGAGAGTTGTACATTCACATATAAACATCACACACAAACATCACATATCCAACTCACGCATAGCCGTGGTTAGAACGTTCCTTAGGTCGGAAACGTTATTACCGGATTCCGTTCTCTTACGTTTACCTAATAGTGGTTAACTAGCCCTTCAAGCGCATTAGAGGTTTCCGGTACCGGCACGTAAACATACAATAACAATAACGACTGTAAACTCGTTTCATGATTTATATCATAACGTGGCAAACATACAGAAAATCACATTGGCATACAAGCCGGTGTAATCCGGTAGGACACAGGTTGCAAGAAAACCATACCTGTCACCGGAGTCCACTTATCCTGTCCATTTATGTTCCTCGAGCAATTCTCGAACAACTGTTAACATCACATGTGTTTTTTTAACATTGGGGTAATATGTTTGTTTAAAGTCTAACGCTTATAGTCTTTCCCCGTTAACTTGGTTAAATAACTTTACATTTTAACTTGTTTTACTTTCACATTTTATTACAACCTTTCACCCACTTAATCACCATTAATACTCACTTATCATGTCCTTAACATCCTTATAACATCATTACCTACCAATCCCCATCATCACATAACATTTCATAACCTTAAACCATGTTTTTGGTCCGACCGACCCACCGTCCGACCCACCTTCTGGGTCGGTCCATTACAGAACCCTTTTACTTCCTTACAAACATGCCCGTCCGACCCACCCGACCCACCATTCTGGGTCGGTCCATGTGCGAACATTTTCCTTCCTTTGAAACTTGACCGACCGACCCACGTCCGACCCACCATTCTGGGTCGGTCCATGTGCGAACATTTTCCTTCCTTTGAAACTTGACCGACCGACCCATGTCCGACCCAACCTTCTGGGTCGGTCCATTGCCGAACAATTTCCTAACATCTAACAGAGGCTCGACCGACCCAAAAACTGGGTCGGCCCCTGGGTCGGTCGCCTTCTATACTTACCCAAACTTTGCCAATTTTCACCAAACTTCTCCTAAGGCCTCTTAATGCTTCCTAACAACATTTGGGTACCTTATATCCACATACAACATCCATGAAACTCATTTTCTAACTCCTTAAGCCTTTACTTATTTCCTTGTAAAATTTCTTAACACTTTCAACATTTGTACTAGGTTCCTAAGTGGTGTTTCTCACCTATTATAACTACTATCCCAAAACACTTTCTCCTCATCTTAACATCATCTCTTAAGCATCATTTTCTTACTAACTAAATCTCCTTTTTCACATCATACCTAACATCACTTATTCCTTGAACACAAACCTTACCTAAACCTTAAACAACTTCTCCAAGACTTTAATACATTCACAAAACACCCATCGAATTCCTAGAACTTCCAAGACAACACCTAAATCCTTGCATCACTCTAAATCACCTTAACACATGTTTTCTTCTCAAGTAAACATTTATTCACCTTTAACACTTCCTAGTTCACCAAAACTCACTTAAACACTTAGAACTTCTTACACATTTCCCAAATTTGGCCATAGCTTCTCTAGTATATACTCACATCCAAACTTAGGTTTTTACCTTATTTCATTCAAAACACCTAAAAATCCATCAAACACATTTTTATACACAAACTTCACACATTAAGCACTACATCACAATATAGTGCATAACTTAAATTGCTTGGCACTTAGGCCCTTAAATAACATGGCTCTTAGGCCCTTAAATTGCATAAACCATAAACACTGAATTTCCCACATAAATAATGCCTTTGACCTGCAAATACATACACCAAAACATATGTCCTTTTACTAGTCTCCTTGAGAACATTTTACTAGGTCACTCACCATTGGCTCCTTAGGTATTTTATCAAGCAAATCAAGCTCATTTTCCTAAGGCATTTAAACTACATTGAGATAGTTTGTTTACCTCTTTTTCCTCACAAATTTCTTTCTTGTTCCTTGTGAAACCGGTAGGGCATTTGGTCCCTTTTCAACTATTAAACATTATACAACAATAGGATGAGTATTCAAGCATTATGCTTCATCTCATTGTAAACCCTAGTTACACATATTGTTTTAACACATTAAGGTAATTGTTTTACCTTGGAATTGGAAGAGAACTTGAACAAGTATCAAGAGAGGACTCCTCCTAGCCCTTGGAAGATTCAAATGAAGCTAAAACAAGCAAGATAAATACAACCATGGTGAGGTGAATTTTCGGACAACATGAAAACATGGAGGAAACTTGATTTTTCTTAGAGATTCCTTACCTAGGAGCAAAGGAGGTCAATAATATGTAAAAACACAAGCTCAGCTCCTTCAATTGGTGGAACTCCATGGCACCGAAATGGTTGTCTTGAAGTTTGGAGAAGATAGAAATGAAGAGCTTGATGCAAGGAAGAGAATGGTGGTGTTTGTTTTTGATTTGGACAAGTGAGCAAGATTTAACAAGAGCTCAAAGATTGGTTTCAATGGTGGTGTTGGTGTGCTAGCCAAACCGTGAGAGAGAGCAAGAAGGGAGGGAGAGAGAGCAACCGTGTGAATGAAGAAAGGAAGGGAAATGAGAGAATGAGATAGAACTTACTTTTTGAAGATATTTAAGCCTTAAAGCAAATAGTACCTATGAGTCACATTTATTTACTTAACAAGTTAACATACTTGGTGACTCCTCACTACAAAAACCGGCCCCCTATATTAGTATGAGGGTATTTTAGTCTTTGTTGACCAATTTAATTACTTATAACATTATATGTTACAAACTAGCTTATAAAAGTTACTATTCACAAACTAAGGCACATAGAAGTGAAATTTTTGATTTCCCACTAATATGGCCACCCAAATGTGATACTATATAGTACACATGTTAATTAAAGTGTAATGATGGACATTTAGCCATTCAAAACTCATTTACAAGACAATTTTTCAAAAACGTGCTTTAAGACTCCTTAAAGCACATTTTGTGTTTTAACTTGTTTTCAAGCTTGTTTTTCTTTAGTAATTGATTTAATATGTTCATTAACATATAAATAAGGTATAGGTATGACCATTAGGTCTTATACACATTCATCCCAAGCTTAGAGCACATTTTTGCTCATATTGACTTTAAGGTATTTTCTTATGTTTTATTTGGTTTAACTGTCCACCAAAGTTTCTTAAGGACTTATTTAGCCTTATTAAATCATAATTAAATGTTATCAAGTCTTGGTAGGGTCTTTGGGTCCTAACCAAGTTCACTCATAGCTTAGAGCATGTTTTTGCTCAAACTGTGTCTTAATGCTTTATTGCATTTATTATGGTTTAAATTGTTCACTGATGTTACTAAGGCACTTTTTAGCCTTTACATACCATAATTTGACATTTAAACCACATATCAAGGTTTGGGGTATTTCAATCTACCCCCCTTAAGAGAACTTCGTCCTCGAAGTTCACACTTTTACACATCATTAGATTAGAATACGGGGATTACTTGGAAATAAACTTCCATAACCAAACACACTTTACATCACAACCTCGGACTTAATGGTCCGGGCAACACATTCACATCCACACATAACATAACATATCCACATGATAACCTCGGACTCTAGGGTCCGGGTATCTTAACAACACTTACACATACATAACAACCCCTTGGACTTACTGGTCTCGGGTAACATCACAACATTTGGACACATAGGTCCCCATAACATAACAGTCTTCAGACACTTAGGTCTATGCAACACAACACATTTAGACTCATAGGTCTTGATAGCATATATTTTAGGAGATCAAAGTCAGAACAACATTCATTACACATACCACACAACATGTCATAGCATGTATAACATTCAAAAATATCCTTGATATACACTGTGATCCCGCAGAACACGGTCGCGATGGACACCTTCCGTCCCCGTGCCTTTAGGAGATTAAAACAATCACATAAGTTTAAAATTTCCTTGTGAGGTTAAGTAAGAAGACCTTAATTATGTAAAGTATCCATCAACGTTTTATAAATACCAATTTAAAATCCTTTTGAAAACCACACAACTCCAAGTCCAACTTAAGCTCTTTGCTTCTTTTCTTAGCGTGGTTATTTGTGACCACTTATAGGGAGTTTCAAGTCATCCAACCCTGATGTGATCACATCAGTGTTGAACTATCCTTCCACCCCAATTTGTGTTCGGCTTCCCTTGATCGCATGCAAATCAAGTTCCACCTCCCACTTCATTTTCAAGCATCAAGTAAATCACTCATTTCCAATTTTCTATCTTTCGAATCATTCTAGTCATGATCACAACATCTCCAAAGGATAGAACTCTGTCTATCAGTTACCTCCATTCACTTTTAATCCTGTTGCCTAGGGAATCTTATTCTCACTAGGTTCTATGTCGGTATCATGCCCTTTCATGCATCACTATAAAGTATATATATATTATATACACATATATTTTATCCAAAATACTACACCTGGTTTTACATTTATCACTGTCGGGGCTTTTGTTCCCCCGGGAGTTTATCTACTCCCCACACTTGTACAATCACACACAACTGTTAGCAAACACACACACTTATCACAATGGTATTCGCATCTTCTGTGCGCAATTACCACAAATAAACCATGAATGAATGCGTATGTTTACGTAACACACGCACCAATCATCAAAACAATAATATAGTTTTGTGCTATGCACAATATAAATCACATACACTACGTTACGTACACTTGTACGGTAATATACACTAAGTGGTTTTGCGCTCTACCCCCCTTAAAAGGGATTACGCCCACGTAATCAATCACTAAACATTGGCTTAAATGTTCTGCCGTCGTGAAGTGTTTTTAACTTCCATGCGGTCTATTACATAATGGATTCTGATTAGAGGATCTTAACCATATTGGCGGTTTAGTCCCTAAACCAAGAATTCGCATTGGAGTTATAAATCATAACCGGTTTCGGTCCTGGCCTGTGAGGCTTTTAGGCGTTAATAATTAGCCATCCACTCATATTCATTATTCACGTTGTACATTTGAATCACTGGTTCACTAGTTTCTGCTGCGAAACTCTAATAACTGTAGAGCTTAATTGCTCCCTTTTGTTATTCTTACTGTATTGTACATCCCCAATTGTCACCTTCATCTTGGTAACAATGGTTTCTCAACCGACGCGTGGTATCTCTTACCGTTAGCGAATTCGGTGAGTTATACACTTCCTATCCACTTTCATAACAATTTACTGTGTATACCACTATGTATTTCACAATGATTGACTTGCTTCCTTCCGACTTACTGTCGTTGAGATTGAGCTACTACTTAGTGTATATTGCGCTCTCAGCAATTTTATACATTTGGGGTATATTCCATACCGATATTGGCAGTTAGTGCTACTGTAGTCACTTACTGTTAATCATGTCTCCACATTTGGTTTTGTACAAGCACTCTTTATTGGTGCGGTCTTGCATTTCCTATGCATCGGCCATTATAACATTATTCGTCCACAATTAACATGTTTCCAATTCCTAGCTATCCCACTCGGTTATTACTGCGCAAGTGCAATACCAAAACACTCAGTCATACAGAGTGCAGAGGTGTAAACTCTTGACAGTAAATCCCTTATGTGATTCGCCATGGAATTCACACTGTGTTTCACTGAAATTCTGATCTTGTACTACTGGCTACTGGCTTACTGCCGAGTCTGTCTAACATCAATTATCTTGCATCTCCACTGAGTTTAACTCATAACTGGTCTTATCTGTTACATTTTCGTTTAACAACACTTATACAACGGTCGCTTGTTGCGCACCGTGCTCTTACTCCCTGTATAACATCAGCTTATATCGTATCTACTGTCACCTCAACTTCCACACATAAACTTACATTATTCACATTATGGTTCATCCCTCCTTTGGATGACTACTAAATGCTCCTTGAGCATCGATCATTTGAGTCACAAGCCGGCATTATTCAGCTCGGTGTTTCACCTTATACACATACATTTCTCTTTCAATAACAACATGGTCAATCCTTAACATATTTCTTGAACTTGATTCACATAACTACCGCTCCTGCGGTGTCACAATGTCGAGAGGTATCCCCACTCTTAATGCAGTGGTTCGTTTACCACTCTATTCGCTTATACCATCAATCGAATTTATATAACATGTCTTGCTTATGGCTTATAAGCCTTATTTGCCTTGAGCTAAGCTCATTGTAGGCTGTCCACACACATGTACTTCTCTGTACAATATTACATGGTCGTTGCATCACGTTTCCTCTCATGGGATGCCCCTTAGGTTTGTCAGTCCGTCTCCTGACAACTTATGTCTAAACTGTGTGTTAGTTTCAACCCTTGTGCTTCTGTCATGCATTTCATTCAACATTTGTTGATGTAAACACCCTTCAAGGATTGCTCCTGGGTGTTGTTAAGTTATGCCTTTACATTTGGCTCACACTTATTGGTATATTCCATTAGCCACGCCGCTTGCGTTCTTATCTGGCTTATTACCTCCTTTTGTGAAGATCAACATTTCCTGGTAGTGTAGGTACTCATTCTGGGAGTTTCATCCCGTTTGTTGCACATTAATGTGTCCACATTAGGCATCTGCTTTGCCATTTACAGGCTGGGTCACCATTCCAGCTATAATGTTTATCCCTGAGGAATTCTTAAGACATGTGTGATGTCTTTATATAACAGTTAGTGCACTTCGCACTTCCTGACTCTTAAAACATTTCCTTGAAAATTAATTCACTGACTCCTTTAGTCTGGTTATCTCAACTGAGTCCCTTAACTTCAATCATTCCTTGCAATCTCTAGCTTTTGTTTGATTTATACTGCTGACCGTAGACGGAGTCGACTACTCCCCGTGTTTCGGACTCTACTCGTATACATATATGGGGTATCATACTGATACATTGCTACTTACCCAACTAACCCGTAAGTAGGTCTGTCAGGCCCACAAGCTCCTATCGGAGTGCGGTCGTCCCACAACACAGTTGGTACACTCGTAGTGTCCGTCACACGCCTAGGTGAAGTATCCTGTTGTCAACTCCCTTATATTGTCCCGTGACAATATTCATTCCATGCTTCCCGAACTTAATCGAGGGAAAGTTTATCCATTGTTGTATCCTTGTCAACTGTCCTTGGTTTTACTGGTTTGGTTTAAAAGAAGGCTGGAAAGAAGTGTTGGTTTGAAAGAAAATCTGGTTTGAAAAGAAAAGGGTTTGAATAAATCTGGGTTTGAAAGAAAATTTTCATGGTTTCACAACATCTTCTTACCTTAACCAAGTCTAGCTTCTTGCTGACTGGTGTACTTACAATTACAGAGGTTAGGCTGTTAAGCCCTTCCATGGTTATAATGTTCACACTTAACTTCGTGGTACTTTACTAAGTACTTGTAGTGGTTATAAATTTCCCGAACAGCCCTATTATAGCAGCACTTGCTATGGCAAGTGCGCCATGCTAACTGGCTATCGGTTTAGCACATACCGGTTGTGGTATTGTTTTTACCCGCACTGTCATCAGTGGCCTTGTTGGCCCTCACTGATCTTACTGTCTTGATGGATACTCCTCTAGGTGTCTTCTCACTGTTTCCACGTGATATTCATTAACTAGGGTGTTTCCCATTCTGGGAGACCCCTTTGTCTTAATATTGTATTCACTTTGTAGCCCGTTCCACGTATTTGTCGCGGTTACTGAGACTTGTCTCTTGTTTGGGGCACTACGTTGTGTTTCCTTTGTAGGTTGGTGTACCGTTGGTGTATTATTTATCCACTGTGGTCCCGTAGACACTCGTCTCGGGTTTTACTAATCCACTTCTTGCCTGTTGCACGGTAGGTGCGTTGCAAGCTGGTTATTCTCGACTGCTCTGCATGTCGACCCAGGTTGCCGGAAATTCTATTCTCCAATACACAAGATCCTTCATTCATTGCTATGAAATGCGGTTAACATTATTCAGATGGAGACCGTCTCCGGGATTCCCAGTTTTCGGGATCTACCGTATGACAGGTTCTCTGTACCCTAAAGGTATATAATAACAGCCAGATCGGGTATCCCCGAGTAAGAGAGGGCTTCCATCTCCCTGGCGTTCTTTCCCAAGTTATAAAACAGGGATTGTGGAGGGCGGGATGGATATTGTAGGTTTCCAGTAGTCACTGGTAGTTCCTATCTAGCGTATCTCTCACGCTATCACTCAACCCTTAACCCAAAGTACTTAAATCCTAACTCGGTACTTCCTAAGCTCGGTAGTTCAGTCATCAGGGCGATACTTCGCTCTGATACCACTTTTTGTAACACCCCATCCAACATTAACATACTTACAACAAACTGCAGCGGAAGAACAACCTCATCACATTACTTAACTTGTTGGTGTTACACGCCGTTAGCCACCCACGTGGCTAACAAGGCTAATACATACACATTGTACCGGTCTGATGGGCTAAATTCCCGAGCGTCTACACATTACTATCCCTTTCCATTAACACAACAACAACATACACCTTCCAACTATACCGAGTATTTATAAACTGGTGCCGACAACAATTTCGGTCTTACTACACCTACTGTATACATACACTTAAAAGTTTACCCATGTACAATGACTACCCGTCCTACTCTCGAACGGCTTCCAGCACTTCGTACCTGAAATAGGAAAAGAAGAGAAAGGGGTGGCCCCAAGGGGCTCAGCACCTTTGCTGGTATGGTAATCCCGCAGCCCACATGCTACCGGGCCACGCACAACTAATTGTCGTCTTAGCATGCAGTTGATTATATTTAAATCATGCATGTGACAATAAACACACAACACTTAACATTTCGCCTCAATGGGCTCAACAATCGGATAATATATCCTACTTAACAAGTCACCCATGGTATTCATCATCCCTAGAGTGTTTCTCCTCCAACGGAGCTACTTCCTTAATAGACGACACATACCCTTAAATCGGGTTATCCTTAAACGCCTCTTATCACAAACTGGGAATCATATCCATGATCCACACACTCCACATTTTACAACATATAACATACACTACATAACAACACTTAACAACACTTTGCACGTTTCCCCGTGCACAACATAACACCGCAATAGATATTGCATCACAACAGAGATACATAACACAACGGGAATGGTCCTCTCAGGAACCGACCCAAACATTACCAATACACTGGTGAGCCTAGAGATTGTTGCCAGTCTCATGATAAGCTCGTTACATAACTCGTTACCGTCTCGTTAAATGAACGGTTAACTTAACACAAGGTGTCCCGGATATAGTGATCCAAGCACACCGAAACAAACATAACAATAGTATGCCCCTGTGGCCCGACGTGAGTCAGTAATAGCCTTGGTTAAGCTAAAGGGAAGGTTGGGAACCAAATTGGAAAACAACCATAACATACAGAGAGGATCGAACCTGCTATGACAACGACCCCCATACTCACACGCGTGGCCGGAACAGACCGGACTCCTCATTCCCCCCATTAGCACTTGTCAGAAGTTCGTTATTGAACTTGGTTAAACAATCACAACATTGGGTCAAGTCTTGTTAGAGACAAACAAGGGAAAGGAGAGTTGTACATTCACATATAAACATCACACACAAACATCACATATCCAACTCACGCATAGCCGTGGTTAGAACGTTCCTTAGGTCGGAAACGTTATTACCGGATTCCGTTCTCTTACGTTTACCTAATAGTGGTTAACTAGCCCTTCAAGCGCATTAGAGGTTTCCGGTACCGGCACGTAAACATACAATAACAATAACGACTGTAAACTCGTTTCATGATTTATATCATAACGTGGCAAACATACAGAAAATCACATTGGCATACAAGCCGGTGTAATCCGGTAGGACACAGGTTGCAAGAAAACCATACCTGTCACCGGAGTCCACTTATCCTGTCCATTTATGTTCCTCGAGCAATTCTCGAACAACTGTTAACATCACATGTGTTTTTATTAACATTGGGGTAATATGTTTGTTTAAAGTCTAACGCTTATAGTCTTTCCCCGTTAACTTGGTTAAATAACTTTACATTTTAACTTGTTTTACTTTCACATTTTATTACAACCTTTCACCCACTTAATCACCATTAATACTCACTTATCATGTCCTTAACATCCTTATAACATCATTACCTACCAATCCCCATCATCACATAACATTTCATAACCTTAAACCATGTTTTTGGTCCGACCGACCCACCGTCCGACCCACCTTCTGGGTCGGTCCATTACAGAACCCTTTTACTTCCTTACAAACATGCCCGTCCGACCCACGTCCGACCCACCATTCTGGGTCGGTCCATGTGCGAACATTTTCCTTCCTTTGAAACTTGACCGACCGACCCACGTCCGACCCACCATTCTGGGTCGGTCCATGTGCGAACATTTTCCTTCCTTTGAAACTTGACCGACCGACCCATGTCCGACCCAACCTTCTGGGTCGGTCCATTGCCGAACAATTTCCTAACATCTAACAGAGGCTCGACCGACCCAAAAACTGGGTCGGCCCCTGGGTCGGTCGCCTTCTATACTTACCCAAACTTTGCCAATTTTCACCAAACTTCTCCTAAGGCCTCTTAATGCTTCCTAACAACATTTGGGTACCTTATATCCACATACAACATCCATGAAACTCATTTTCTAACTCCTTAAGCCTTTACTTATTTCCTTGTAAAATTTCTTAACACTTTCAACATTTGTACTAGGTTCCTAAGTGGTGTTTCTCACCTATTATAACTACTATCCCAAAACACTTTCTCCTCATCTTAACATCATCTCTTAAGCATCATTTTCTTACTAACTAAATCTCCTTTTTCACATCATACCTAAACATCACTTATTCCTTGAACACAAACCTTACCTAAACCTTAAACAACTTCTCCAAGACTTTAATACATTCACAAAACACCCATCGAATTCCTAGAACTTCCAAGACAACACCTAAATCCTTGCATCACTCTAAATCACCTTAACACATGTTTTCTTCTCAAGTAAACATTTATTCACCTTTAACACTTCCTAGTTCACCAAAACTCACTTAAACACTTAGAACTTCTTACACATTTCCCAAATTTGGCCATAGCTTCTCTAGTATATACTCACATCCAAACACTTAGGTTTTTACCTTATTTCATTCAAAACACCTAAAAATCCATCAAACACATTTTTATACACAAACTTCACACATTAAGCACTACATCACAATATAGTGCATAACTTAAATTGCTTGGCACTTAGGCCCTTAAATAACATGGCTCTTAGGCCCTTAAATTGCATAAACCATAAACACTGAATTTCCCACATAAATAATGCCTTTGACCTGCAAATACATACACCAAAACATATGTTCTTTTACTAGTCTCCTTGAGAACATTTTACTAGGTCACTCACCATTGGCTCCTTAGGTATTTTATCAAGCAAATCAAGCTCATTTTCCTAAGGCATTTAAACTACATTGAGATAGTTTGTTTACCTCTTTTTCCTCACAAATTTCTTTCTTGTTCCTTGTGAAACCGGTAGGGCATTTGGTCCCTTTTCAACTATTAAACATTATACAAACAATAGGATGAGTATTCAAGCATTATGCTTCATCTCATTGTAAACCCTAGTTACACATATTGTTTTAACACATTAAGGTAATTGTTTTACCTTGGAATTGGAAGAGAACTTGAACAAGTATCAAGAGAGGACTCCTCCTAGCCCTTGGAAGATTCAAATGAAGCTAAAACAAGCAAGATAAATACACCATGGTGAGGTGAATTTTCGGACAACATGAAAACATGGAGGAAACTTGATTTTTCTTAGAGATTCCTTACCTAGGAGCAAAGGAGGTCAATAATATGTAAAAACACAAGCTCAAGCTCCTTCAATGGTGGAACTCCATGGCACCGAAATGGTTGTCTTGAAGTTTGGAGAAGATAGAAATGAAGAGCTTGATGCAAGGAAGAGAATGGTGGTGTTTGTTTTTGATTTGGACAAGTGAGCAAGATTTAACAAGAGCTCAAAGATTGGTTTCAATGGTGGTGTTGGTGTGCTAGCCAAACCGTGAGAGAGAGCAAGAAGGGAGGGAGAGAGAGCAACCGTGTGAATGAAGAAAGGAAGGGAAATGAGAGAATGAGATAGAACTTACTTTTTGAAGATATTTAAGCCTTAAAGCAAATAGTACCTATGAGTCACATTTATTTACTTAACAAGTTAACATACTTGGTGACTCCTCACTACAAAAACCGGCCCCCTATATTAGTATGAGGGTATTTTAGTCTTTGTTGACCAATTTAATTACTTATAACATTATATGTTACAAACTAGCTTATAAAAGTTACTATTCACAAACTAAGGCACATAGAAGTGAAATTTTTGATTTCCCACTAATATGGCCACCCAAATGTGATACTATATAGTACACATGTTAATTAAAGAGTAATGATGGACATTTAGCCATTCAAAACTCATTTACAAGACAATTTTCAAAAACGTGCTTTAAGACTCCTTAAAGCACATTTTGTGTTTTAACTTGTTTTCAAGCTTGTTTTTCTTTAGTAATTGATTTAATATGTTCATTAACATATAAATAAGGTATAGGTATGACCATTAGGTCTTATACACATTCATCCCAAGCTTAGAGCACATTTTGCTCATATTGACTTTAAGGTATTTTCTTATTTTTATTTGGTTTAACTGTCCACCAAAGTTTCTTAAGGACTTATTTAGCCTTATTAAATCATAATTAAATGTTATCAAGTCTTGGTAGGCTCTTTGGGTCCTAACCAAGTTCACTCATAGCTTAGAGCATGTTTTTGCTCAAACTGTGTCTTAATGCTTATTGCATTTATTATGGTTTAAATTGTTCACTGATGTTACTAAGGCACTTTTTAGCCTTTACATACCATAATTTGACATTTAAACCACATATCAAGGTTTGGGGTATTTCAATCTACCCCCCTTAAGAGAACTTCGTCCTCGAAGTTCACACTTTTCACACATCATTAGATTAGAATACGGGGATTACTTGGAAATAAACTTCCATAACCAAACACACTTTACATCACAACCTCGGACTTAATGGTCCGGCAACATTCACATCCACACATAACATAACATATCCACATGATAACCTCGGACTCTAGGGTCCGGGTATCTTAACAACACTTACACATACATAACAACCCCTTGGACTTACTGGTCTCGGGTAACATCACAACATTTGGACACATAGGTCCCCATAACATAACAGTCTTCAGACACTTAGGTCTATGCACAACACATTTAGACTCATAGGTCTTGATAGCATATATTTTAGGAGATCAAAGTCAGAACAACATTCATTACACATACCACAACATGTCATAGCATGTATAACATTCAAAAATATCCTTGATATACACTGTGATCCCGCAGAACACGGTCGCGATGGACACTTCCGTCCCCGTGCCTTTAGGAGATTAAAACAATCACATAAGTTTAAAATTTCCTTGTGAGGTTTAAGAAGACCTTAATTATGTAAAGTATCCATCAACGTTTTATAAATACCAATTTAAAATCCTTTTGAAAACACACACAACTCCAAGTCCAACTTAAGCTCTTGCTTCTTTTCTTAGCGTGGTTATTTGTGACCACTTATAGGGAGTTTCAAGAGTCATCCAACCCTGATGTGATCAGCATCAGTGTTGAACTATCCTTCCACCCCAATTTGTGTTCGGCTTCCCTTGATCGCATAAATCAAGTTCCACCTCCCACTTCATTTTCAAGCATCAAGTAAATCACTCATTTCCAATTTTCTATCTTTCGAATCATTCTAGTCATGATCACAACATCTCCAAAGGATAGAACTGTCTATCAGTTACCTCCATTCACTTTTAATCCTGTTGCCTAGGGAATCTTATTCTCACTAGGTTCTATGTCGGTATCATGCCCTTTCATGCATCACTATAAAGTATATATATATATATATACACATATATTTTATCCAAAATACTACACCTGGTTTTACATTTATACACTGTCGGGGCTTTTGTTCCCCCGGGAGTTTATCTACTCCCCACACTTGTACAATCACACACAACTGTTAGCAAACACACACACTTATCACAATGGTATTCGCATCTTCTGTGCGCAATTACCACAAATAAACCATGAATGAATGCGTATGTTTACGTAACACACGCACCAATCATCAAAACAATAATATAGTTTTGTGCTATGCACAATATAAATCACATACACTACGTTACGTACACTTGTACGGTAATATACACTAAGTGGTTTGCGCTCTACCCCCCTTAAAAGGGATTACGCCACGTAATCAATCACTAAACATTGGCTTAAATGTTCTGCCGTCGTGAAGTGTTTTAACTTCCATGCGGTCTATTACATAATGGATTCTGATTAGAGGATCTTAACCATATTGGCGGTTTAGTCCCTAAACCAAGAATTCGCATTGGAGTTATAAATCATAACCGGTTTCGGTCCTGGCCTGTGAGGCTTTTAGGCGTTAATAATTAGCCATCCACTCATATTCATTATTCACGTTGTACATTTGAATCACTGGTTCACTAGTTTCTGCTGCGAAACTCTAAAACTGTAGAGCTTAATTGCTCCCTTTTGTTATTCTTACTGTATTGTACATCCCCAATTGTCCTTCATCTTGGTAACAATGGTTTCTCAACCGACGCGTGGTATCTCTTACCGTTAGCGAATTCGGTGAGTTATACACTTCCTATCCACTTTCATAACAATTTACTGTGTATACCACTATGTATTTCACAATGATTGACTTGCTTCCTTCCGACTACTGTCGGTTGAGATTGAGCTACTACTTAGTGTATAGTGCTCTCTCAGCTATTTATAACATTTGGGGTATATTCCATACCGATATTGGCAGTTAGTGCTACTGTAGTCACTTACTGTTAATCATGTCTCCACATTTGGTTTTGTACAAGCACTCTTTATTGGTGCGGTCTTGCATTTCCTATGCATCGCCATTAAACATTATTCGTCCACAATTAACATGTTCCAATTCCTAGCTATCCCACTCGGTTATTACTGCGCAAGTGCAATACCAAACACTCAGTCATACAGAGTGCAGAGGTGTAAACTCTTGACAGTAATCCCTTATGTGATTCGCCATGGAATTCACACTGTGTTTCACTGAAATTCTGATCTTGTACTACTGGCTACTGGCTTACTGCCGAGTCTGTCTAACATCAATTATCTTGCATCTCCACTGAGTTTAACTCATAACTGGTCTTATCTGTTACATTTTCGTTTAACAACACTTATACAACGGTCGCTTGTTGCGCACCGTGCTCTTACTCCCTGTATAACATCAGCTTATATCGTATCTACTGTCACCTCAACTTCCACACATAAACTTACATTATTCACATTATGGTTCATCCCTCCTTTGGATGACTACTAAATGCTCCTTGAGCATCGATCATTTGAGTCACAAGCCGGCATTATTCAGTCGGTGTTTCACCTTATACACATACATTTCTCTTTCAATAACAACATGGTCAATCCTTAACATATTTCTGAACTTGATTCACATAACTACGCTCCTGCGGTGTCACAATGTCGAGAGGTATCCCACTCTTAATGCGTGGTTCGTTTACCACTCTATTCGCTTATACCATCAATCGAATTTATATAACATGTCTTGCTTATGGCTTATAAGCCTTATTGCCTTGAGCTAGCTCATTGTAGGCTGTCCACACACATGTACTTCTCTGTACAATATTACATGGTCGTTGCATCACGTTTCCTCTCATGGGATGCCCCTTAGGTTTGTCAGTCCGTCTCCTGACAACTTATGTCTAAACTGTGTGTTAGTTTCAACCCTTGTGCTTCTGTCATGCATTTCATTCAACATTTGTTGATGTAAACACCCTTCAAGGATTGCTCCTGGGTGTTGTTAAGTTATGCCTTTACATTTGGCTCACACTTATTGGTATATTCCATTAGCCACGCCGCTTGCGTTCTTATCTGGCTTATTACCTCCTTTTGTGAAGATCAACATTTCCTGGTAGTGTAGGTACTCATTCTGGGAGTTTCATCCCGTTTGTTGCACATTAATGTGTCCACATTAGGCATCTGCTTTGCCATTTACAGGCTGGGTCACCATTCCAGCTATAATGTTTATCCCTGAGGAATTCTTAAGACATGTGTGATGTCTTTATATAACAGTTAGTGCACTTCGCACTTCCTGACTCTTAAAACATTTCCTTGAAAATTAATTCACTGACTCCTTTAGTCTGGTTATCTCAACTGAGTCCCTTAACTTCAATCATTCCTTGCAATCTCTAGCTTTTGTTTGATTTATACTGCTGACCGTAGACGGAGTCGACTACTCCCCGTGTTTCGGACTCTACTCGTATACATATATGGGGTATCATACTGATACATTGCTACTTACCCAACTAACCCGTAAGTAGGTCTGTCAGGCCCACAAGCTCCTATCGGAGTGCGGTCGTCCCACAACACAGTTGGTACACTCGTAGTGTCCGTCACACGCCTAGGTGAAGTATCCTGTTGTCAACTCCCTTATATTGTCCCGTGACAATATTCATTCCATGCTTCCCGAACTTAATCGAGGGAAAGTTTATCCATTGTTGTATCCTTGTCAACTGTCCTTGGTTTTACTGGTTTGGTTTAAAAGAAGGCTGGAAAGAAGTGTTGGTTTGAAAGAAAATCTGGTTTGAAAAGAAAAGGGTTTGAATAAATCTGGGTTTGAAAGAAAATTTTCATGGTTTCACAACATCTTCTTACCTTAACCAAGTCTAGCTTCTTGCTGACTGGTGTACTTACAATTACAGAGGTTAGGCTGTTAAGCCCTTCCATGGTTATAATGTTCACACTTAACTTCGTGGTACTTTACTAAGTACTTGTAGTGGTTATAAATTTCCCGAACAGCCCTATTATAGCAGCACTTGCTATGGCAAGTGCGCCATGCTAACTGGCTATCGGTTTAGCACATACCGGTTGTGGTATTGTTTTTACCCGCACTGTCATCAGTGGCCTTGTTGGCCCTCACTGATCTTACTGTCTTGATGGATACTCCTCTAGGTGTCTTCTCACTGTTTCCACGTGATATTCATTAACTAGGGTGTTTCCCATTCTGGGAGACCCCTTTGTCTTAATATTGTATTCACTTTGTAGCCCGTTCCACGTATTTGTCGCGGTTACTGAGACTTGTCTCTTGTTTGGGGCACTACGTTGTGTTTCCTTTGTAGGTTGGTGTACCGTTGGTGTATTATTTATCCACTGTGGTCCCGTAGACACTCGTCTCGGGTTTTACTAATCCACTTCTTGCCTGTTGCACGGTAGGTGCGTTGCAAGCTGGTTATTCTCGACTGCTCTGCATGTCGACCCAGGTTGCCGGAAATTCTATTCTCCAATACACAAGATCCTTCATTCATTGCTATGAAATGCGGTTAACATTATTCAGATGGAGACCGTCTCCGGGATTCCCAGTTTTCGGGATCTACCGTATGACAGGTTCTCTGTACCCTAAAGGTATATAATAACAGCCAGATCGGGTATCCCCGAGTAAGAGAGGGCTTCCATCTCCCTGGCGTTCTTTCCCAAGTTATAAAACAGGGATTGTGGAGGGCGGGATGGATATTGTAGGTTTCCAGTAGTCACTGGTAGTTCCTATCTAGCGTATCTCTCACGCTATCACTCAACCCTTAACCCAAAGTACTTAAATCCTAACTCGGTACTTCCTAAGCTCGGTAGTTCAGTCATCAGGGCGATACTTCGCTCTGATACCACTTTTTGTAACACCCCATCCAACATTAACATACTTACAACAAACTGCAGCGGAAGAACAACCTCATCACATTACTTAACTTGTTGGTGTTACACGCCGTTAGCCACCCACGTGGCTAACAAGGCTAATACATACACATTGTACCGGTCTGATGGGCTAAATTCCCGAGCGTCTACACATTACTATCCCTTTCCATTAACACAACAACAACATACACCTTCCAACTATACCGAGTATTTATAAACTGGTGCCGACAACAATTTCGGTCTTACTACACCTACTGTATACATACACTTAAAAGTTTACCCATGTACAATGACTACCCGTCCTACTCTCGAACGGCTTCCAGCACTTCGTACCTGAAATAGGAAAAGAAGAGAAAGGGGTGGCCCCAAGGGGCTCAGCACCTTTGCTGGTATGGTAATCCCGCAGCCCACATGCTACCGGGCCACGCACAACTAATTGTCGTCTTAGCATGCAGTTGATTATATTTAAATCATGCATGTGACAATAAACACACAACACTTAACATTTCGCCTCAATGGGCTCAACAATCGGATAATATATCCTACTTAACAAGTCACCCATGGTATTCATCATCCCTAGAGTGTTTCTCCTCCAACGGAGCTACTTCCTTAATAGACGACACATACCCTTAAATCGGGTTATCCTTAAACGCCTCTTATCACAAACTGGGAATCATATCCATGATCCACACACTCCACATTTTACAACATATAACATACACTACATAACAACACTTAACAACACTTTGCACGTTTCCCCGTGCACAACATAACACCGCAATAGATATTGCATCACAACAGAGATACATAACACAACGGGAATGGTCCTCTCAGGAACCGACCCAAACATTACCAATACACTGGTGAGCCTAGAGATTGTTGCCAGTCTCATGATAAGCTCGTTACATAACTCGTTACCGTCTCGTTAAATGAACGGTTAACTTAACACAAGGTGTCCCGGATATAGTGATCCAAGCACACCGAAACAAACATAACAATAGTATGCCCCTGTGGCCCGACGTGAGTCAGTAATAGCCTTGGTTAAGCTAAAGGGAAGGTTGGGAACCAAATTGGAAAACAACCATAACATACAGAGAGGATCGAACCTGCTATGACAACGACCCCCATACTCACACGCGTGGCCGGAACAGACCGGACTCCTCATTCCCCCCATTAGCACTTGTCAGAAGTTCGTTATTGAACTTGGTTAAACAATCACAACATTGGGTCAAGTCTTGTTAGACAAACAAGGGAAAGGAGAGTTGTACATTCACATATAAACATCACACACAAACATCACATATCCAACTCACGCATAGCCGTGGTTAGAACGTTCCTTAGGTCGGAAACGTTATTACCGGATTCCGTTCTCTTACGTTTACCTAATAGTGGTTAACTAGCCCTTCAAGCGCATTAGAGGTTTCCGGTACCGGCACGTAAACATACAATAACAATAACGACTGTAAACTCGTTTCATGATTTATATCATAACGTGGCAAACATACAGAAAATCACATTGGCATACAAGCCGGTGTAATCCGGTAGGACACAGGTTGCAAGAAAACCATACCTGTCACCGGAGTCCACTTATCCTGTCCATTTATGTTCCTCGAGCAATTCTCGAACAACTGTTAACATCACATGTGTTTTTATTAACATTGGGGTAATATGTTTGTTTAAAGTCTAACGCTTATAGTCTTTCCCCGTTAACTTGGTTAAATAACTTTACATTTTAACTTGTTTTACTTTCACATTTTATTACAACCTTTCACCCACTTAATCACCATTAATACTCACTTATCATGTCCTTAACATCCTTATAACATCATTACCTACCAATCCCCATCATCACATAACATTTCATAACCTTAAACCATGTTTTTGGTCCGACCGACCCACCGTCCGACCCACCTTCTGGGTCGGTCCATTACAGAACCCTTTTACTTCCTTACAAACATGCCCGTCCGACCCACGTCCGACCCACCATTCTGGGTCGGTCCATGTGCGAACATTTTCCTTCCTTTGAAACTTGACCGACCGACCCACGTCCGACCCACCATTCTGGGTCGGTCCATGTGCGAACATTTTCCTTCCTTTGAAACTTGACCGACCGACCCATGTCCGACCCAACCTTCTGGGTCGGTCCATTGCCGAACAATTTCCTAACATCTAACAGAGGCTCGACCGACCCAAAAACTGGGTCGGCCCCTGGGTCGGTCGCCTTCTATACTTACCCAAACTTTGCCAATTTTCACCAAACTTCTCCTAAGGCCTCTTAATGCTTCCTAACAACATTTGGGTACCTTATATCCACATACAACATCCATGAAACTCATTTTCTAACTCCTTAAGCCTTTACTTATTTCCTTGTAAAATTTCTTAACACTTTCAACATTTGTACTAGGTTCCTAAGTGGTGTTTCTCACCTATTATAACTACTATCCCAAAACACTTTCTCCTCATCTTAACATCATCTCTTAAGCATCATTTTCTTACTAACTAAATCTCCTTTTTCACATCATACCTAAACATCACTTATTCCTTGAACACAAACCTTACCTAAACCTTAAACAACTTCTCCAAGACTTTAATACATTCAAAAACACCCATCGAATTCCTAGAACTTCCAAGACAACACCTAAATCCTTGCATCACTAAATCACCTTAACACATGTTTTCTTCTCAAGTAAACATTTATTCACCTTTAACACTTCCTAGTTCACCAAAACTCACTTAAACACTTAGAACTTCTTACACATTTCCCAAATTTGGCCATAGCTTCTCTAGTATATACTCACATCCAAACACTTAGGTTTTTACCTTATTTCATTCAAAACACCTAAAAATCCATCAAACACATTTTTATACACAAACTTCACACATTAAGCACTACATCACAATATAGTGCATAACTTAAATTGCTTGGCACTTAGGCCCTTAAATAACATGGCTCTTAGGCCCTTAAATTGCATAAACCATAAACACTGAATTTCCCACATAAATAATGCCTTTGACCTGCAAATACATACACCAAAACATATGTTCTTTTACTAGTCTCCTTGAGAACATTTTACTAGGTCACTCACCATTGGCTCCTTAGGTATTTTATCAAGCAAATCAAGCTCATTTTCCTAAGGCATTTAAACTACATTGAGATAGTTTGTTTACCTCTTTTTCCTCACAAATTTCTTTCTTGTTCCTTGTGAAACCGGTAGGGCATTTGGTCCCTTTTCAACTATTAAACATTATACAAACAATAGGATAAGTATTCAAGCATTATGCTTCATCTCATTGTAAACCCTAGTTACACATATTGTTTTAACACATTAAGGTAATTGTTTTACCTTGGAATTGGAAGAGAACTTGAACAAGTATCAAGAGAGGACTCCTCCTAGCCCTTGGAAGATTCAAATGAAGCTAAAACAAGCAAGATAAATACACCATGGTGAGGTGAATTTTCGGACAACATGAAAACATGGAGGAAACTTGATTTTTCTTAGAGATTCCTTACCTAGGAGCAAAGGAGGTCAATAATATGTAAAAACACAAGCTCAAGCTCCTTCAATGGTGGAACTCCATGGCACCGAAATGGTTGTCTTGAAGTTTGGAGAAGATAGAAATGAAGAGCTTGATGCAAGGAAGAGAATGGTGGTGTTTGTTTTTGATTTGGACAAGTGAGCAAGATTTAACAAGAGCTCAAAGATTGGTTTCAATGGTGGTGTTGGTGTGCTAGCCAAACCGTGAGAGAGAGCAAGAAGGGAGGGAGAGAGAGCAACCGTGTGAATGAAGAAAGGAAGGGAAATGAGAGAATGAGATAGAACTTACTTTTTGAAGATATTTAAGCCTTAAAGCAAATAGTACCTATGAGTCACATTTATTTACTTAACAAGTTAACATACTTGGTGACTCCTCACTACAAAAACCGGCCCCCTATATTAGTATGAGGGTATTTTAGTCTTTGTTGACCAATTTAATTACTTATAACATTATATGTTACAAACTAGCTTATAAAAGTTACTATTCACAAACTAAGGCACATAGAAGTGAAATTTTTGATTTCCCACTAATATGGCCACCCAAATGTGATACTATATAGTACACATGTTAATTAAAGAGTAATGATGGACATTTAGCCATTCAAAACTCATTTACAAGACAATTTTTCAAAAACGTGCTTTAAGACTCCTTAAAGCACATTTTGTGTTTTAACTTGTTTTCAAGCTTGTTTTTCTTTAGTAATTGATTTAATATGTTCATTAACATAAAATAAGGTATAGGTATGACCATTAGGTCTTATACACATTCATCCCAAGCTTAGAGCACATTTTTGCTCATATTGACTTTAAGGTATTTTCTTATGTTTTATTTGGTTTAACTGTCCACCAAAGTTTCTTAAGGACTTATTTAGCCTTATTAAATCATAATTAAATGTTATCAAGTCTTGGTAGGGTCTTTGGGTCCTAACCAAGTTCACTCATAGCTTAGAGCATGTTTTTGCTCAAACTGTGTCTTAATGCTTTATTGCATTTATTATGGTTTAAATTGTTCACTGATGTTACTAAGGCACTTTTTAGCCTTTACATACCATAATTTGACATTTAAACCACATATCAAGGTTTGGGGTATTTCAATCTACCCCCCTTAAGAGAACTTCGTCCTCGAAGTTCACACTTTTCACACATCATTAGATTAGAATACGGGGATTACTTGGAAATAAACTTCCATAACCAAACACACTTTACATCACAACCTCGGACTTAATGGTCCGGGCAACACATTCACATCCACACATAACAACATATCCACATGATAACCTCGGACTCTAGGGTCCGGGTATCTTAACAACACTTACACATACATAACAACCCCTTGGACTTACTGGTCTCGGGTAACATCACAACATTTGGACACATAGGTCCCCATAACATAACAGTCTTCAGACACTTAGGTCTATGCAACACAACACATTTAGACTCATAGGTCTTGATAGCATATATTTTAGGAGATCAAAGTCAGAACAACATTCATTACACATACCACACAACATGTCATAGCATGTATAACATTCAAAAATATCCTTGATATACACTGTGATCCCGCAGAACACGGTCGCGATGGACACCTTCCGTCCCCGTGCCTTTAGGAGATTAAAACAATCACATAAGTTTAAAATTTCCTTGTGAGGTTAAGTAAGAAGACCTTAATTATGTAAAGTATCCATCAACGTTTTATAAATACCAATTTAAAATCCTTTTGAAAACACACACAACTCCAAGTCCAACTTAAGCTTTGCTCTTTTCTAGCGTGGTTATTGTGTGACCACTTATAGGGAGTTCAAGAGTCATCCAACCTGATGTGTGAAGCAGTGTTGAACTATCCTTCCACCCCAATTTGTGTTCGGCTTCCCTTGATCGCATGTAAATCAAGTTCCACCTCCCACTTCATTTTCAAGCTCAAGTAAATCACTCATTTCCAATTTTCTATCTTTCGAATCATTCTAGTCATGATCACAACATCTCCAAAGATAGAACTCTGTCTATCAGTTACCTCCATTCACTTTTAATCCTGTTGCCTAGGGAATCTTATTCTCACTAGGTTCTATGTCGGTATCATGCCCTTTCATGCATCACTATAAAGTATATATATATATATATACACATATATTTTATCCAAAATATACACCTGGTTTTACATTTATACACTGTCGGGGCTTTTGTTCCCCCGGGAGTTTATCTACTCCCCACACTTGTACAATCACAACACAACTGTTAGCAAACACACACACTTATCACAATGGTATTCGCATCTTCTGTGCGCAATTACCACAAATAAACCATGAATGAATGCGTATGTTTACGTAAACACGCACCAATCATCAAAAATAATATAGTTTTGTGCTATGCACAATATAAATCACTACACTACGTTACGTACACTTGTACGGTAATATACACTAGTGGTTTTGCGCTCTACCCCCCTTAAAAGGGATTACGCCCACGTAATCAATCACTAAACATTGGCTTAAATGTTCTGCCGTCGTGAAGTGTTTTAACTTCCATGCGGTCTATTACATAATGGATTCTGATTAGAGGATCTTAACCATATTGGCGGTTTAGTCCCTAAACCAAGAATTCGCATTGGAGTTATAAATCATAACCGGTTTCGGTCCTGGCCTGTGAGGCTTTTAGGCGTTAATAATTAGCCATCCACTCATATTCATTATTCACGTTGTACATTTGAATCACTGGTTCACTAGTTTCTGCTGCGAAACTCTAATAACTGTAGAGCTTAATTGCTCCCTTTTGTTATTCTTACTGTATTGTACATCCCCAATTGTCACCTTCATCTTGGTAACAATGGTTTCTCAACCGACGCGTGGTATCTCTTACCGTTAGCGAATTCGGTGAGTTATACACTTCCTATCCACTTTCATAACAATTTACTGTGTATACCACTATGTATTTCACAATGATTGACTTGCTTCCTTCCGACTTACTGTCGGTTGAGATTGAGCTACTACTTAGTGTATAGTGCTCTCTCAGCTATTTATAACATTTGGGGTATATTCCATACCGATATTGGCAGTTAGTGCTACTGTAGTCACTTACTGTTAATCATGTCTCCACATTTGGTTTTGTACAAGCACTCTTTATTGGTGCGGTCTTGCATTTCCTATGCATCGGCCATTATAACATTATTCGTCCACAATTAACATGTTTCCAATTCCTAGCTATCCCACTCGGTTATTACTGCGCAAGTGCAATACCAAAACACTCAGTCATACAGAGTGCAGAGGTGTAAACTCTTGACAGTAAATCCCTTATGTGATTCGCCATGGAATTCACACTGTGTTTCACTGAAATTCTGATCTGTACTACTGGCTACTGGCTTACTGCCGAGTCTGTCTAACATCAATTATCTTGCATCTCCACTGAGTTTAACTCATAACTGGTCTTATCTGTTACATTTTCGTTTAACAACACTTATACAACGGTCGCTTGTTGCGCACCGTGCTCTTACTCCCTGTATAACATCAGCTTATATCGTATCTACTGTCACCTCAACTTCCACACATAAACTTACATTATTCACATTATGGTTCATCCCTCCTTGGATGACTACTAAATGCTCCTTGAGCATCGATCATTTGAGTCACAAGCCGGCATTATTCAGCTCGGTGTTTCACCTTATACACATACATTTCTCTTTCAATAACAACATGGTCAATCCTTAACATATTCTTGAACTTGATTCACATAACTACCGCTCTGCGGTGTCACAATGTCGAGAGGTATCCCCACTCTTAATGCGTGGTTCGTTTACCACTCTATTCGCTTATACCATCAATCGAATTTATATAACATGTCTTGCTTATGGCTTATAAGCCTTATTTGCCTTGAGCTAAGCTCATTGTAGGCTGTCCACACACATGTACTTCTCGTACAATATTACATGGTCGTTGCATCACGTTCCTCTCATGGATGCCCCTTAGGTTTGTCAGTCCGTCTCCTGACAATTATGTCTAAACTGTGTGTTAGTTTCAACCCTTGGCTTCTGTCATGCATTTCATTCAACATTTGTTGATGTAAACACCTTCAAGGATTGCTCCTGGGTGTTGTTAAGTTATGCCTTTAATTTGGGCCCACATTATTGGTATATTCCATTAGCCACGCCGCTTGCGTTTATCGGCTTATTACCTCCTTTGTGAAGATCAACATTTCCTGGTAGGTAGTACTCATTCTGGGAGTTTCATCCCGTTGTTGCACATTAATGTGTCCACATTAGCATCTGCTTTGCCATTACAGGCTGGGTCACCATTCCAGCTATAATGTTTATCCCTGAGGATTCTTACGACATGTGTGATGTCTTTATATAACACCGTTAGTGCACTTCGCACTTCCTGACTCTTAAAACATTTCCTTGAAAAAATTCACTGACTCCTAGTTGGTTATCTCAACTGAGTCCTTAACTTCAATCATTCCTTGCAATCTCTAGCTTTTGTTTGATTTATACTGCTGACCGTAGACGGAGTCGACTATCCCCGTGTGTTTCGGACTCTACTCGTATACATATATGGGGATCTACTGATACATTGCTACTTACCCAACTACACCTAAGTAGGTCTGTCAGGCCCACAAGCTCCTATCGTGAGTGCGTCGTCCCAACACAGTTGGTACACTCGTAGTGTCCGTCAAGCCTAGGGTGAAGTATCCTTTTGTCAAACTCCCTTATATGTCCCGTGACAATATTCATTCCATGCTTCCGAACTTAATCGAGGGAAAGTTTATCCATTGTGTATCCTTGTCAACTGTCCTTGGTCTTACTGGTTTGGTTTAAAAGAAGGCTGGAAAGAAGTGTTGGTTTGAAAGAAAATCTGTTTGAAAAGAAAAGGGTTTGAATAAATCTGGGTGATGAAAGAAAATTTTCATGGTTCACAACATCTTCTTACCTTAACCAAGTAGCTTCTTGCTGACTGTGTACTTACAATTACAGAGGTTAGGCTGTTAAGCCCTTCCATGGTATAATGTTCACACTAACTTCGTGGACTTTACTAAGTACTGTGGGTTATAAATTCCCGAACAGCCCATATATAGCAGCACTTGCTATGCAAGTGCGCCATGTAACTGGCTATCGGTTAGCACATACCGGTTTGTGTATTGTTTTTACCCGCATGTCATCAGTGGCCTGTTGGCCCCTCACTGATCTTACTGTCGTGATGGATACTCCTCTAGTCTTCTCACGTTTCCACGTGATATTCATTAACTAGGGTTCCCATCTGGGAGACCCCTTTGCTTAATATGTATTCACTTGTAGCCGTTCACGTATTTGTCGCGGTTACTGAGACTTGTCTCTTGTTTGGGGCACTACGTTGTGTTCCTTTGTAGGTTGGTGTACGTGGTGTATTATTTATCCATGTCGGTCGGAAACTCGTCTCGGGTTTTACTAATCCACTTCTTGCCTGTTGCACGGTAGGTGCGTTGCAAGCTGGTTATTCTCGACTGCTCTGCATGTCGACCCAGGTTGCCGGAAATTCTATTCTCCAATACACAAGATCCTTCATTCATTGCTATGAAATGCGGTTAACATTATTCAGATGGAGACCGTCTCCGGGATTCCCAGTTTTCGGGATCTACCGTATGACAGGTTCTCTGTACCCTAAAGGTATATAATAACAGCCAGATCGGGTATCCCCGAGTAAGAGAGGGCTTCCATCTCCCTGGCGTTCTTTCCCAAGTTATAAAACAGGGATTGTGGAGGGCGGGATGGATATTGTAGGTTTCCAGTAGTCACTGGTAGTTCCTATCTAGCGTATCTCTCACGCTATCACTCAACCCTTAACCCAAAGTACTTAAATCCTAACTCGGTACTTCCTAAGCTCGGTAGTTCAGTCATCAGGGCGATACTTCGCTCTGATACCACTTTTTGTAACACCCCATCCAACATTAACATACTTACAACAAACTGCAGCGGAAGAACAACCTCATCACATTACTTAACTTGTTGGTGTTACACGCCGTTAGCCACCCACGTGGCTAACAAGGCTAATACATACACATTGTACCGGTCTGATGGGCTAAATTCCCGAGCGTCTACACATTACTATCCCTTTCCATTAACACGACAACAACATACACCTTCCAACTATACCGAGTATTTATAAACTGGTGCCGACAACAATTTCGGTCTTATTACACCTACTGTATACATACACTTAAAAGTTTACCCATGTACAATGACTACCCGTCCTACTCTCGAACGGCTTCCAGCACTTCGTACCTGAAATAGGAAAAGGAGAGAAAGGGGTGGCCCCAAGGGGCTCAGCACCTTTGCTGGTATGGTAATCCCGCAGCCCACATGCTACCGGGCCACGCACAACTAATTGTCGTCTTAGCATGCAGTTGATTATATTTAAATCATGCATGTGACAATAAACACACAACACTTAACATTTCGCCTCAATGGGCTCAACAATCGGATAATATATCCTACTTAACAAGTCACCCATGGTATTCATCATCCCTAGAGTGTTTCTCCTCCAACGGAGCTACTTCCTTAATAGACGACACATACCCTTAAATCGGGTTATCCTTAAACGCCTCTTATCACAAACTGGGAATCATATCCATGATCCACACTCCACATTTTACAACATATAACATACACTACATAACAACACTTAACAACACTTTGCACGTTTCCCCGTGCACAACATAACACCGCAATAGATATTGCATCACAACAGAGATACATAACACAACGGGAATGGTCCTCTCAGGAACCGACCCAAACATTACCAATACACTGGTGAGCCTAGAGATTGTTGCCAGTCTCATGATAAGCTCGTTACATAACTCGTTACCGTCTCGTTAATGAACGGTTAACTTAACACAAGGTGTCCCGGATATAGTGATCCAAGCACACCGAAACAAACATAACAATAGTATGCCCCTGTGGCCCGACGTGAGTCAGTAATAGCCTTGGTTAAGCTAAAGGGAAGGTTGGGAACCAAATTGGAAAACAACCATAACATACAGAGAGGATCGAACCTGCTATGACAACGACCCCCATACTCACACGCGTGGCCGGAACAGACCGGACTCCTCATTCCCCCCATTAGCACTTGTCAGAAGTTCGTTATTGAACTTGGTTAAACAATCACAACATTGGGTCAAGTCTTGTTAGACAAACAAGGGAAAGGAGAGTTGTACATTCACATATAAACATCACACACAAACATCACATATCCAACTCACGCATAGCCGTGGTTAGAACGTTCCTTAGGTCGGAAACGTTATTACCGGATTCCGTTCTCTTACGTTTACCTAATAGTGGTTAACTAGCCCTTCAAGCGCATTAGAGGTTTCCGGTACCGCACGTAAACATACAATAACAATAACGACTGTAAACTCGTTTCATGATTTATCATAACGTGGCAAACATACAGAAAATCACATTGGCATACAAGCCGGTGTAATCCGGTAGGACACAGGTTGCAAGAAAACCATACCTGTCACCGGAGTCCACTTATCCTGTCCATTTATGTTCCTCGAGCAATTCTCGAACAACTGTTAACATCACATGTGTTTTTATTAACATTGGGGTAATATGTTTGTTTAAAGTCTAACGCTTATAGTCTTTCCCCGTTAACTTGGTTAAATAACTTTACATTTTAACTTGTTTTACTTTCACATTTTATTACAACCTTTCACCCACTTAATCACCATTAATACTCACTTATCATGTCCTTAACATCCTTATAACATCATTACCTACCAATCCCCATCATCACATAACATTTCATAACCTTAAACCATGTTTTTGGTCCGACCGACCCACCGTCCGACCCACCTTCTGGGTCGGTCCATTACAGAACCCTTTTACTTCCTTACAAACATGCCCGTCCGACCCACGTCCGACCCACCATTCTGGGTCGGTCCATGTGCGAACATTTTCCTTCCTTTGAAACTTGACCGACCGACCACGTCCGACCCACCATTCTGGGTCGGTCCATGTGCGAACATTTTCCTTCCTTTGAAACTTGACCGACCGACCCATGTCCGACCCAACCTTCTGGGTCGGTCCATTGCCGAACAATTTCCTAACATCTAACAGAGGCTCGACCGACCCAAAAACTGGGTCGGCCCCTGGGTCGGTCGCCTTCTATACTTACCCAAACTTTGCCAATTTTCACCAAACTTCTCCTAAGGCCTCTTAATGCTTCCTAACAACATTTGGGTACCTTATATCCACATACAACATCCATGAAACTCATTTTCTAACTCCTTAAGCCTTTACTTATTTCCTTGTAAAATTTCTTAACACTTTCAACACATTTGTACTAGGTTCCTAAGTGGTGTTTCTCACCTATTATAACTACTATCCCAAAACACTTTCTCCTCATCTTAACATCATTCTTAAGCATCATTTTCTTACTAACTAATCTCCTTTTTCACATCATACCTAAACATCACTTATTCCTTGAACACAAACCTTACCTAAACCTTAAACAACTTCTCCAAGACTTTAATACATTCACAAAACACCCATCGATTCCTAGAACTTCCAAACAACACCTAAATCCTTGCATCACTCTAAATCACCTTAACACATGTTTTCTTCTCAAGTAAACATTTATTCACCTTTAACACTTCCTAGTTCACCAAAACTCACTTAAACACTTAGAACTTCTTACACATTTCCCAAATTTGGCCATAGCTTCTCTAGTATACTCACATCCAAACACTTAGGTTTTTACCTTATTTCATTCAAAACACCTAAAAATCCATCAAACACATTTTTATACACAAACTTCACACATTAAGCACTACATCACAATATAGTGCATAACTTAAATTGCTTGGCACTTAGGCCCTTAAATAACATGGCTCTTAGGCCCTTAAATTGCATAAACCATAAACACTGAATTTCCCACATAAATAATGCCTTTGACCTGCAAATACATACACCAAACATATGTTCTTTTACTAGTCTCCTTGAGAACATTTTACTAGGTCACTCACCATTGGCTCCTTAGGTATTTTATCAAGCAAATCAAGCTCATTTTCCTAAGGCATTTAAACTACATTGAGATAGTTTGTTTACCTCTTTTTCCTCACAAATTTCTTTCTTGTTCCTTGTGAAACCGGTAGGGCATTTGGTCCCTTTTCAACTATTAAACATTATACAAACAATAGGATGAGTATTCAAGCATTATGCTTCATCTCATTGTAAACCCTAGTTACACATATTGTTTTAACACATTAAGGTAATTGTTTTACCTTGGAATTGGAAGAGAACTTGAACAAGTATCAAGAGAGGACTCCTCCTAGCCCTTGGAAGATTCAAATGAAGCTAAACAAGCAAGATAAATACACCATGGTGAGGTGAATTTTCGGACAACATGAAAACATGGAGGAAACTTGATTTTTCTTAGAGATTCCTTACCTAGGAGCAAAGGAGGTCATAATATGTAAAACACAAGCTCAAGCTCCTTCAATGGTGGAACTCCATGGCACCGAAATGGTTGTCTTGAAGTTTGGAGAAGATAGAAATGAAGAGCTTGATGCAAGGAAAGAATGGTGGTGTTTGTTTTTGATTTGGACAAGTGAGCAAGATTTAACAAGAGCTCAAAGATTGGTTTCAATGGTGGTGTTGGTGTGCTAGCCAAACCGTGAGAGAGAGCAAGAAGGGAGGGAGAGAGAGCAACCGTGTGAATGAAGAAGGAAGGGAAATGAGAGAATGAGATAGAACTTACTTTTTGAAGATATTTAAGCCTTAAAGCAAATAGTACCTATGAGTCACATTTATTTACTTAACAAGTTAACATACTTGGTGACTCCTCACTACAAAACCGGCCCCCTATATTAGTATGAGGGTATTTTAGTCTTTGTTGACCAATTTAATTACTTATAACATTATATGTTACAAACTAGCTTATAAAAGTTACTATTCACAAACTAAGGCACATAGAAGTGAAATTTTGATTTCCCACTAATATGGCCACCCAAATGTGATACTATATAGTACACATGTTAATTAAAGAGTAATGATGGACATTTAGCCATTCAAAACTCATTTACAAGACAATTTTTCAAAAACGTGCTTTAAGACTCCTTAAAGCACATTTTGTGTTTTAACTTTGTTTTCAAGCTTGTTTTTCTTTAGTAATTGATTTAATATGTTCATTAACATATAAATAAGGTATAGGTATGACCATTAGGTCTTATACACATTCATCCCAAGCTTAGAGCACATTTTTGCTCATATTGACTTTAAGGTATTTTCTTATGTTTTATTTGGTTTAACTGTCCACCAAAGTTTCTTAAGGACTTATTTAGCCTTATTAAATCATAATTAAATGTTATCAAGTCTTGGTAGGCTCTTTGGGTCCTAACCAAGTTCACTCATAGCTTAGAGCATGTTTTTTGCTCAGACTGTGTCTTAATGCCTTATTGCATTCATTATGGTTTAAATTGTTCACTAATGTTACTAAGGCACTTTTTAGCCTTTACATACCATAATTTGACATTTAAACCACATATCAAGGTTTGGGGTATTTCATCTGATGTCGGCATGCTGAAGACTCGAGCTCTTGACTGCTAGGATGTCGTTAAGATGACCGTGACCGTCTTCTTCTTGGACTCTGTGTGGGCCTGAAGGCCCTTAATCTGGAGGTGATATTACAGGCTGAAGAAGCCATATGGACTATGAATGGGCCACTGGGCCGAGAGAGAAACTTTGAAGTCTAAGATTTGTTTGATGTTCCTGTTGGGCCTTGAGGGCAGAAACTACAATGAATGAAAAATTATCTTGAATTCGAATTGAAACCTAAACAAGTAGTTTTGAGTGGGCCTAAAGTATGACACCTAGATCTAGGACTTTGGGCCAGGGCCCGAACAAAGGTTCACCTAGACTAGAATGGGCCTAGGCCGAAATGGAAAAGCCTGACTGATAGATTTGTTTTTCATGGGCCTAGAACTAAATTGATAATTCAAATTAGACTGAAAGAGAAAGCACCAAAGTCTAAACTTTTGGGCCGAAGCCCAAATGACACACATATCAAACCAAACAGGGCCTCTGGGCCGTACAATAAGCCGCCAATTCGGGTTGGGCTGAGTTGATGTAGGAGAGGTTCCTATCAATTTCTAGGCTGCGTAGTGGGCCAATCATACAAGCAAACAAGGCCCACACAAGTTCAACATGTCCTCACTAGACGCTTTGATCAAACCGGGTATGGATCGATCCGGAGGTGCTTGGGCATGGGCCCAGGTTACCACAAAGGAATATGGCTTGCACGCTATTCTCTTTGGCTTCCCCACTTTTTCACATCACCTGAAGGTGTGCGTCTACGGTCGGGTCTTTGACTGACCAACATTGGGCTTGGTAGGACACTGCCAGGAAAACGCTTGGGCTAAGGCCCAGGTATTAAGGGGATGTGGTTAGACGACATCCTCCTCTTTTCCCCCGCTTATTCACATCACCTAAAGGTGTGAGTCCCTGACAGGGGACCCTAGATGGGTCCCGGGGTGGAACTGGTTTGTGTGGACCCTCGCTCTCATATGATGCAAGGGTGCAAAATTTAAAGTGCGCACGAAAGTAAACAAACAAAGTAATAAAGCCATAAATAAACAATTTTTCGAGTTAAACCCTCTTTCTTAAAATAAACAAGTTAAAATTAAGAAATTATCCCCAGCAGAGTCGCCAGTCTTGAGCCTCGATTTTAAACCCTATCCTATGTTGATTAAAGTTGATTAGGATCTAACCGGGTTTTAGGTCCACTTATAGTCTAAGATTAATAACTATGTCATATAACAATTATTAAATCCTAGGCTAGCTCACTGGAACCTATTATGAGTCGCCACCTAATTTTGACCTAGATTAAATTAGGAAAGGAGAGTTCGGGTTCGGGGCTTGATATTCGACTTAATTAGGGTTCAATTACTTTCATTACCCCTAGAAGTCGTTTTTCCTCTACTTAGTTTAATTACGGCTTATTACGAGTCATTTTAAGCTAAGTGCGCGAGCTTCTGTTTTTTTTTGTTTTTTAGCATTTTTTGACTGAAAATAAAAGTGTAAGTTGAATTACCTAAACTAGGGTTTCGGAGGCAGAATTAGGTCAGTTTTGTTTCCGTCCGTAGCCACGGACCTATGTCCGCAACCACGGACCCTAGTTAATCTATGTGAAAATAAAGTCGAATTAACAGAAAACAAAAATTTGAAAAGTCCGGGCCACGGACAGGATGTCCCGTAGGCCCGACATAGTTTAACAAACCTAAATTTTTAAAATTTTTAAATCCCGCCGCCATCCGTGGGTGTCCGTGGCCACGGACAACCCGTCCGTGGTCCCGGACCACCCACGGACAGGGGTTTTATGGTGGTTCCCGAAGGTGTTTTCGGCTCAAATTTATGCACCGTAGCCTGAAGGGTGTACAATTCGTTAGTAATTGAAAGATTGCAGTTTGAAGTTGCTTATGTATGAAACTTGGCGAACAAGTAACAAGGCAGAAACAAAAGTAATTAGCAATACAGAAGCGTAAAAGGTTATTTGAACCCAAAATTTGACAGAGTTAATAAAGTCGTGGAGAGTTTAGAAAAGTAGAATTGCAACCTATTTTACCTTCGAATTTAGAGGATTCTTCACGTCGGGATTCTTCGGAGGCCTCGTTGAGGGCGGATCCAGAACTTCAACCCAGCTTCTGACTCCTTGTTGTTCTTGATGTTCTTCACGTTTTGGTGCTGTTTTGGTGGGGTTTTTTGATGGATGATGGTTGTGGAGTTTGAAAAATGTGTTTTGGTGTTGATTTTGGTGAGATTTCGGTGTTTGAATCGTGGCTCTGGGGCTCAAAACGTGGAGAGAAGAGACGGCTGCCTTCTTTGAGAGTCTAGGGTTCAAGAGGTTCTTCTTTGATATCATGGGATAAGGTTCCTTATATAGGCTTCCTTAAAGATAGAAAAATCCGGTAAAAACCGAGATTTACCGACGTTTTAGCTCAAGGGCTTCCAAAAGGAATTTGATTATGAAATTTTACACATGGGTAAAGGATGATATTTCCGAATTTTCTAAAGTGGAATCGAATTTTTTGTACATTGGAATATTTGAAATTCAATTTCTCGTCAGATTCAATCAGAAATTGCTAGAAAATTATTGGAAATTCGAAAAAAATCAAAATTCCAACACCATTATGCTTCAAATGTCATCCTCTATCATGGGTTAAAATTTCAAAGCATTTTGAATTGATTTGACCCTTATTTGGAGGAGAGAGAAAGCCTATAGGGGGCTTAGGAGCCTTGAACAATTACGAAAATGCCCCTAGAGATAACTAAGCTGTCCCTAGTACTCTGAATGTGCCGATCGGACTGGGAACCCTCGCTACTAGCCTATTAGTAGAGACTCTCTTCCGGGGGGTTGAAATTTTGGGTATAACAGTCCCCCTGCCCCTGATTATCAGAACTATTACCAGCAACTTTCCTCTGCAGTGCTTGATCTTCGTCCCTCAGCTGGATGGTGATTTCAACTTTAGTAGCGGCATGATAGCACTCCTGCTCTTAAAAATATCAGTTCTCACAGTCATTCTAATATAACGTTCATTCAGTTCAACTAATCTCAACTTTCTTTACCTGCAAGGTAGTGTAGCTTGCCGGGCCCATGCCATAGCGTAGTCGGTGACTCAGCCCGCCATAGAATCGGTCGACCAAAATCTGGTCTGAATATCCCAATCCTGGTAGAAGACGGATAAGAGCGGTGAACTGAGAGTAGTAGTCATCCACCGTCATCTTGTGAGTCTGCTTCAGTGCGTCCAACTCTAAACGCTTCTTAGTCTGGACATGGGTGGGGTAGTACTTGGCTCTCAGCAAGGCCGCGTACTGCTCCTAGCCGAAGTTAGGGTTGGCCACATGTTCGGCCCTAACTAGCTTCCACCAATCGCTCTCCGCATCCTTTAAGTAGAACGCAGCAAGTCGCACCTTGGCTTCTGTAGGTACATCAAGTGTCTCAAAGGCGGTCTCTAGCTCTGAGATGTACACCACGAGTTTGGTGGGATCTGTCTCCCCTCTAAATGGTGGGGGTCCAAGGTCAGCGAGACTCTTCACCCAGTTTGGCTCCCGGGGCTGTGGTGGTGGAGCAGGCGGTCCCGCACCGGGCTGATAGCCCATGTGCCCCAGGGCGGCAGCAACGATCTCAGCTATCGTCTGTCCACCCGGGATCTCAACAGCCTCATCTCCTTCTTCGCCACAGCCTCAGCCTCGTCCTCTTCTTCCTGACATCTGAATAAGTATAAATGCACAGTAAGCTCGTGATTACAAAGGCTTTGGTCTAAGCATTTATAATAGCCTCTGAACAGTAAGATATTCCACCCTTATTGGTGGTTATCTGACTCAGCTCACACTACTATCTCACACCCAAACCCATGACTATTACTCTAACTCGGTACCTACTCTAGTTCGGTAACTCTAGTCATCAGAGCGTAACTACGCTCTGATACCACTTTTTGTAACGCCCCAACTGCTAAACCTGAACCATCACGAACGAACCTGCAACAATATTACAACACAGCGGAAGAAAGTACTAAAAGTTGGTGTTACCGCCGTTAGTCACCCACGTGACTAACTAGGCCTATTCCAGTCTCAAGCTACGGTCTGATGGACCCGAGTGTACCGAACGCAAGTGCGTACAAGTCTTAAAACAAATACAATACCGAGTCTGAAGTATCTCTCCTATTATTACAACTTACTACCACAGTTTATAAAGCGAGTGTACAGGCACACTCAAAATGTAAATTAATCCCATAGTGCTCTACCAACTCCTTCTCTCAGGCTGGGTCCTTGTCTGGCACCTACCTGCAAAGTTTAAATCACAGGCCCCAAGGGGCTCAGCATATTGCTGGTACAGAAAACGTGCAGCCCACAAGCTATCAAGGCTACACACGACTACTTGTCGTATACATGCAGTTGATTATTCATACAACAATAATAAGAAGTACAATACAAGAATACATTTATGTGAAACATTCACAGCTCAAATAAATCGAATGTTGTAATGGACATCCATTAATGAGTAAGTTAGATTCCTAAATCCTGAGGCCTGAGAATTGTTTAGTTCTCGTGTTTGACCATTCCTTATGAGTGTCAACCATTCTCCTATTAGAATAGGTTGTTCTCTAACTGAAGTGTTTATTTTGTCGGGTCAAGTAACCCTAGCCAATGAGTTATTAGCTCCATTGGTTTAATAAACAATAATTCTTAAGTTATGAGGGATGTAGGCTTGACCCTCCTGCGCCTCCTGAAGTTGCCTCCCGTCTCGAACTGTTCACTCGAGATGGCCGGGTCAGTTTGTCGACCCTAGGCGGAAGACAGATCTGATGCAGATGCCGACCTCCTAAACCTGAACATGCATGACCGGAGTCAATCCCGGATTCCTCTCCTCACAAGTTCCAGTTAGCTGAAGTCTCTTTGACAATTGGTTAGTTAAACCTCTCTCGGTATTAACCAACTAACAATAGGAGTACTTATAACTTTATACAATTGTTCACTAAACAAAGTTATCATACGAGCCCTGAATCAAGTAATGTTAGTGTACAATGGGCAATAACAATACAGTAAATCGGTTTCATGCTTAATCTTATTTGGTCGTATCACAATGATACATAGCACACAAACCGAGGTAGACCTCGTTAGCAAACAAGCTACAAGAATCCCATACCTTAGCCTATCGACGTTTGTCCACTCCTGGATGACGTCCCGACTATTCTGGTCACCTACTCCGCTCCTATAGTTCATTAGGACGGCGTGGTTTAATAACTTAATTTTCGTATTTTTACTATTCACCGTATTTTACTATTCACGTATACATATTTTACTATTCACGTATACGTATTTTACTATTCTCATATACGTATTTTACTATTCACGTATACGTACTTTACTATTCACGTATACGTCTCGTATTTGACTAGTCATATATACGCAGTTACTATTCATTTATACGTATACACTATTCATGTATATGTATTTACTATTCATTTATACGTATACTATTCACGTATACGAGTACTATTCATGTACGCTAAAATTTTTCGTATACGCCCGTATGATACTCCGTATTATACGTATTTATTTCTTTTCCCAATATAACTCTATTTTCTTTAAAAATACTTAAGTAATGATTTCTCTTATACTTATTAAATTACGGGTATACCCCTCGTACACCTTAACTTATATACGGGTCTCCTTTAACCCCGTTTTAGCTCTATTTCTTTTACAACTTGTTTCTAAATTCATTATTTAATTTCCTTAATCTTCTAAACACATAAAAATTGTGTTATTTACATTACTTACCCATAGTTTCCTATTAATCTCTTTTTTTCTTATAATAAGTTCTAAACTTGTTACCTTTATTTCTAATTTCTTCCAATGTCTTATTTAATTAATTCCTTTTATACTTTTGGTCAATTACCAAAATACACCCAAGTTTGACCAGCCTTTTATGGTCAAACCCCTTAACTTTCCATTATTTACAATATTACCCCTAAAGTTAACTTAACTTAACTTTTTATTCCTTTATTCTTTTAATATCTAATATTTTGCTACAAATTTTATTCTAGCTCCCCAAAATATTTTACAAACTGTCACTGACCAAGTTTGACCACGTTTGACCTGGGAAATTACCATTCTACCCTTGTGGTCTTTTCTTTTATCCTAACTCATTTATTAACCAAATTAACTCCAATTAATTTCTAATTTTCGTAACCAATTTTCCTACAGATTTTTGAACACCAAAAATCATTTTAAACATCTCTAAATCACCAGATTTAATTACCTAATGTTGTAGTATATATATACTATCTTTTATTAACTTTAAATATACAAAAAACCTTATAAATTCTAGTAATACTTATAAACTCTTTATAAATTGTAAACTTAATTCTACAATTATTTTCCCATCATCTAAACTACATAAATTTCATAATAATTCATATATGTTTTCGGCAATTTTAATATGTGACCATAACTTCACAAATTTTACATATTACATTTATACTAATTCCTTTAATTTAACTTAGTTATATAATTTTCCTAACTCAAATAAGCCTTCTTAATTTTTGGTCACTCCTTAAATAATAGTATATGAACTTTTCTTATATATTACGATAGCTTATATTAAAGCTTATATCATAAGGATTATAAATCTAATTTTAGATTTACAAAATATTAAAATTTTAGGTGCTAAAAATTAAATCTAACACCTACTAAATTTGGTAATAATAACCAAGGTATATGATAGGTTAGATCATATATAGATCAACATTTAGAACCATGAAATAGGTAGTTGTAGGATTTACCTTGTATATTAAACTTTTAGCTTAATATATAAGCTTGAATTCCTTAGAAATTTGGCCAGCAATTTGCTAGAGGAATTGTCCCCAAAATTACACAATAAGATGAAGAATAATATGGGTTAGTATCCCATGCCAATCGGCTGTAACAATAACTAAAGAATAAGAAGTTTCCAAGAAGGCAATGTTTTACCTCGAGAATAAAATGCACTTTTCAGTGGTTTTTCCTACGCATCTTGGGCCTCATGAGCTATGGTTGTAAAGCTCTTGAAGAGAGGATTCCAACGAGCTATCAAGATTGTTATTTGGAGCTAGGACGAGAAAGTTATGATCCTTACAAGGAAGGGTGTTCTTTAAGGTTCAAAATCGTGAAGTTTGGCTTTGTTTTGTGTTCTTCCTTCAAAGAGAGGATGAGTTCCAAATTTCGAAGCTCGCATTTGATAGGTAAGAGTCTGGTTAATCATTCACTAAGGGGACAAGGTAATTATGCAATGCAAGGAAGTCTTGATTAGGTGTAATAGTAAAGTTAAAACATTTTTTTTCTTTGGTGAGTGCCCTTGCTGTCGGCAGCCACTCCCTCCATTTGATCTATTTTTTTGTTTTATCTTGTATTTATGTAACATTTAATGACTTAATTTCGTTCATTATGACATATACCATGTTATAGGTATGTTACAAGGCCAAAAATGCCTTAAAACACATTTTATGTGCTTCCCAGTTGACATTGATTTTACAATTTGTTTTGGCTATTTTAAATGTGTTCTTAGTACATTTACAACCTTTGGAAAATTTGTTCGTGAAATAGCATGTTGCTAATTCCAACTTAAACCAAGTCGTTTAGTGGTTTCTCCTTGACTTTCGTCAGTTTAGTACCGGTTTTTGTGTTGACTTGTATACTTAATTTGTGTGTATACGCTATGGCTCCTATGACCATTTTATTGTTGTTACCTTACTTCTTAATGGTATTTAGGCTCATTAGCCTATTAATTCCATGTATAAATGCTTAAGGCACATTTCTCCTTAAAGTACATTTTCGTGCTCTAAGGTGCGTTTTCGGTTTAAACGCTTAAGGTATGTTTTTGTGTACTTTGTTGTTTAAACTCTTTTCTAATGTTTCTAAGGCATATTATAGCCTTAATATATTATAATTAGATATTTCATCAATATACTAAGGTTTGGGGTATTTCAACCAGCTCCAAACCCTCCCTTTTCTTCCTCCATTACCATGAGCAACGACCAGCTTCCAAGAGAACCCACCTTGATCTAGGTAAGCTTATGAAACATGGTAATATCCATTCTCTTCCTCTTTTCTTCTTCTTTCTATTAAGCTAACCTATACCCATTTCCATCCCCTACTCCAGCTAGAGTTGGTGCTCAAAGGAAGGGTATCTTTCAGTTGGAAATCATAGGAGAATTGAAGTAAGGCTTAAGTAACATATAAGGTAAAAACATGCTTTAAGCATGTAACTCTCCCTCCCTTTGATTTCCGGTTGCTTTTTTGGTTCCTTGGGCTTATTTTCTTCTTCTTTTTATGCCTAATCAGTAGATCTACCAATAGCTTCATGTGGTGGCTGATTTCAAGCTTAAACTCCATTTTAAGTTATTTTTTCACAAGGTAAACCCTAGCCATTCCCTACCTTGTTCTTATGCGGTTTTGTTCTTTAGTTTAAAGGGTGTTTTGATACTCATCTTATGCTCTAAAATTCAGGCGAGAGCACTCATGGACTAGCCTTACAAACCAAGGTAAAAGTCATGAAATATTAAGCTTATATTATCCCTTTAATGATCCTTATGTCATAAGACTAATACATGTCTTTTTCCCTTGCAAAACATTGTCGAATGATGCCTTGGAACATGGGTAATTTTTTGTCCAAAGAGGAGGAATCAACCTTGAGTTCAAACTTATCAAAGTAAGTTAAATTACCACCTTAATGATATATTAATTGAGGTTATATGTGAGATTATGTATAAAAACTAACATAAGCCTATTCTAATATTAGGCCATGAGTGCTTGGCTGATTTTATACCTCAAAATCAAAATCAAGTAAGTAAATCTTACCTTATGTTATAATAATGTTTTATTTCATTAATGCTACAAATAAATAAAGCTGTGGGTTAATAAGGGTTTATATGACTTAATTATGTATCAAAAATGTTAACCAACATATTGGCTAGCTTACATAGCATTTAAATGACTTATAATGTCATAACAAATAATAAGTGGTTGAAATACAATTTATAAAAAATATTGGGTAAGTTATGTAAAAGCTGAGACTTGTTTATGTCATTTGTGACATTTATACGTAAGTTTTATTATATGTTCAAGTTGTAATAAGGCCATGTACCTTAGGCCATTTTAATTTATGTTATACTAAGTTTAAAGCCAAAAAAAATATTACTGCAAAAATTTGGGGGTTTAGCTGTAATTAAAATAAAGTTTGGAGGCTAGATATAAATTATAGCTGAAAACTAGACTTTAAAACTATTAAAATGAATTTTACTAGGCTTTATAAAGTTTGGGGTCAAAAATGTAATATTTGTAAAATATGGGTCAAAATTGTAAATTAAATAAACTATGGTCAAAGTAGCAGTTTGTAGGTCCACATTGACCATGTTAAGAGCTTTGACCAAAAATAATAACATAAGTAATTATTTTATGACCTTATAGTATAATTATAAGTAATATGTAAAATTTATAAAGTTTTGGTGGTATAAACCTAATGATCGAAAATTCTGGGTAGAAATAGTAAATATAATATTTTATAACATTTTGGTAAAGTTTGGTAATTTTTGGAATAATATAAGAAGTTTAAATAAGAAAAGTGTATAATATAAAGTTTTGTATAACATTACAAAGTATATATTATAAATGTGGTCAAATTATAAATAAGAGAAATTATTGGGCTGAAAAATGAATTAGAACACACCATGGGTCTGTTCGGAAATATTTAAACTTAAAACTATAGATTATACATGTTACCAATGGCACTCATTTGTGAATAGTAACCGAAATAGTACATTTTAAGTAATGTTGACTAAGTATTGTCAAAGTCAAAACAAAACCCATCTTGGACTATGTGAGGGTGGCAGAATAAAGGGATGGAGGACAACTCACTTAGCTAAGTTCAAAATATCTTCCAAATGTGATGAATCGCCATGTTATTATTCATAACCTTACCTTATTCCATACTTTAACTCCTTACTAGCTTTTCTCTTTCCTTTTGTCCCATTCCCAGCCGATTTCCTCTCTTTCCAAACTCTCCCAACCAGAGTTATTGAACAAGGAAGAAGTCATCCAAGCATTTGATTTAAGGTAATGATCTAAGCTTGATTTACCATGTTTTCTTCAACTTTCTTCTACCAATCTTTGGGTTAATCATTAAACAACCTTCATGAATTCTTTCCAGCTTTTATACCTTGTATCAAAGTGGGGAATTCTCGACTGAAATGAGGATGGAGACAAAGTTTAGCTAAATTCAAGTTTAAAGGTAAAAGCATGCCTTAACTCTCCCCTTGTGATTTTTGAAAATTTATAGTTGCTTTCCTTGAGCTCTTATGCTCATTTTGTCTTCAATTTCATTTAGAAGAAGTAACTAGGCCTTGTTCCAAATGGTGACCGAATTCAAGAGCTATTTCTACTCTTTAAGACATTTTTGTCTAGGTAACTTCTAGCATCTTATACCTTGTTGTATCTGAATAATTACCATGGTTTTGTGGTGATTTTGATGCTCTTTTATCTCTGGAAATTTAGGCTGAAAACACCTTGTATAACCATTGGAATTTCAAGGTAAAAATCTAGCTAAATTAAGGTGTTTATGTGTTCGTATGGTTGGTACAACTTTTAGAACCTAATCATATCTTATGTTGCTGCTAGAAACCATCTAAGAAGCTGTCCAATGTGAGCTCCTTTCCGCCGTGACCAAACAGCACCTTAAAAGTGCATAAAATCAAGGTATAACATTATATTACAATGTTTTTAATGCCTTACGAGCTTATATAAATTTGTGCCATGAGTGGACTAGTATAAGTGGTTGATTTTGACTTTAAAAATGACTAGGAAATGTCATAGAAACTTTGGAATAATTAATTAAGTGGTTAATTAACATAATTGTCAAATTTAAGACATCATGTGGAAGTTTTGTAAATAATGAAGAATTTGGTGTGAGGGCCGAGAGTTTACAGCATTATTAAGACATTTAAAATGTAATTTTATGTTATAATGCAAGGTTGTAATATGGCTTTGTTATTCGTCCATTTTAATTTAAGTTTAAAAGCTTATTTAATTTAATATATGCATTTAGCATTAAGTTTGGGGTCAAACGGTAATTACTGGAAAAATTAAAAAGCCGTGGGCTATATTAAGTGAAATTTTGGGTTTAAAATGAATTTAAATAAAAATTATAACATTTTATAAATTTTATGTCAAAATTGTAAATATAGGAACCCTTGGGGTAAACCTTGTAAATACCAAGAAATATAAAGTCAAAACTACTTAGAGGACAAAGGTTGACTATCCAGGGGACTTTGACCAAATTTGGTGAAAATGGAGTTAAATATCAACTTATATTAAACTATATAGTAAATTGTAAATTTTACATAGCATATGGGGTATATATGAGATTACCGAAAGTTTTAGGTATAAAATGGTATTTTCTACACCTATGAGTTATTAGGAAATTTTAGGAATTTATTTGGTTAGGTTTGGAGTTATAATGAACTATATATGTATAATATATAGTATTTATATTATTGTTACATTTTGGATTAGTATTTGGGGTGGGAATGTAAATAACCAAAAGTATATGGTTAGGAATGATATTTATAACCTTTTGGTATAATTTGGTAATTTTTGGAATAATATATGAGGTTTTAGGAAGATATGTGTCTAATATATAGTTATAATGACATTGGAAACTATATGTTATAAAATGGGGTGATTTGGTAAATATATGTAACACCCCATCTCGATCAAATCGTGGTTATCGCAAACTTATCACCATATATACAAACGTTGCAGCAGAATCAAATACATTTCAGGACCTTGCCACGGTTTGACTAACAGAATATACCGAACATTAGTACTTACAAGTCTTAACCAAATACATATCATTCTTACAATCCCCTCATATCCTATAAAACTTACTAACTCAAAATACCATACGAGTGTACATGCACAACTCGTAGGCCACACTTAACCCGTAACACATCTACCCCATCTTACTCTCATGGCGGTCGCCTTCTGACGTTCACCTTGCGAAGTAAAAACAGCCCCCAAAGGGGGTCAGCAAAATTGCTGGTACGATCCTCTCATGGCCCCCAAGCTAACGTGGCTACGACGACTAATTGTCGATAGTATGGAGGTTGATTAGATGCAGAACATAATAGAAAGTGCAATAAACAACAAGCCAAATATGAACAATCAAAGCTCAAACATAATGAACGACTTAAAAGCGTTCCCTTAATTAACGAGTTAATCATTTAACTCCTTAAGTTATGTTTCCTCTTAATCTCAGTCTAACCTTATCTTACCTCAATCTTAGTCCTCATCTTATTCTCAAGAAACAAACCATTCTTTAAATAGAAATGGTTGTTACTTATCTCAGTCTTAGAATACAAACCATTCTTTAAATAGAAATGGTTGTATCTTATCTCAGTTCTTATCTCAATTAAGTCAACCGTTCTTTAATAAGAATGGTAGTTCCTTAATTCATTATTTATCTTGTCGGATCAAGTAACCCTAACCAATGAGTTATCAGCTCCATTGGTTTACCCTAACCAATTAGGTAGATCCCACCACACCATCTCATTATGCCTCCCTCCTAAAACAATAAGTCCGAGGAGGTTGAGTCTATATGTCGACTCTAGGCGACGAGTCCGAGGACAAGTCATATTTGGAAGTCGGTATTCGATAAGGATACCGACCTCCCCCAATACATATGTGCCGGTACCATTCCGGATTCCTCACTCCCCCCAAGTTCTAGTTAGTAGAAGTCTTAAAGACAGTGCTAGTTAGTTAACCTCTTTCGGTTACTAAGAAAGCAATGTTCGGGAATGTTCCTTAATCTCACACAATTGTTTACTAAACATTAGTTAGTAAGTTCTCACGGTAAGTTGTGTTAGTTTTCAAACATCACACAACAATACAATAAACATAACATTCCGGTTGCATGCTTTATCTTGTTTAGTGGGCACACAGAACAAATAGCACACAAGCCGAGGGACACCTCGTTAGCAAGCAGGTCACAAGAAGAACTGTACCATTCACCGTTGGTCGTTTGGTCGCTTACTCTCCTCCGGGGTCCAAATTCTCAAACCCTAAAACATTGATTGAATTTGGTGGTTAATCACTTTTAATTAACCTAGCTTACTTAATCACTAATGATTTCCCACTAAGAACCATTAAGTCATCGTAGTTTAACCTTAACCACTTATGTTACTTACTTCTCATTTTAACTCACACTTGTTCACACCTCCAATGGCCTTAAAACTCCACCAAACAACTCTTAACAACCTTATAATAACATTCCCCAACAAGCCCACTCCATTTACCACCTTAAAAATACATTTTCTTTGTAAATTGCTCTGGTCCGGGACATGGTCCGGACCTAAGGTCCCGGACCAATATGTCTGATGTGCGCTCGGACTTATTTTAGCTATGGTCCGGGACTTGGTAGTTACCCAAGATCTCGGACCAGTCATTGGGTACATTCTCGACCTGTTTTTAGTGCTGGTCCGGGACTTTATCCAAGGACCAAGTCCCGAACCACACTTTAAACTGTCAAATTTTACAGTTTTGAGCCTCTTTCCACACTTTTTCTTTTGTCCAATCTTCTTCCAATCTTTCCCCATGTATTCACACATATTCTACCACCATTTAAGCACCTAAAATCCTCGTAACTCATGGATCAACTCACCTCCAAATTCCTTGATCATTATTCAAGTTCTTATTAAACTCTTAACACTTATAACTAAATTCCTTACACTTCCAACATGTAAATTTGTCTAAAACTTCAACTAACCAAAGTGTTTCCTTTACACCAATATAACTACTCCTCAAACATCATCATTCATCCATCTTTCCTTTGCTAAACCTTTCAAGGTCATCTTGCATCTCCATGCACAAATCTCTCTCATTTCCATTTGTTACACATCACTCCTAAACTCTTAACTTCCTTATACATTTCTTTCCATTCTCTCTTCATTCTCCTTGACCATGCTACACCCTCCTTAGACATTCCCATATCCTTTACTCAATTTACTCACCATTCTCATGGCTAGACCTCTTATACATTCCTAGTCATTTTCCTTGACAATTTACAACATCCTCTTACAGTTTTCTCTTCCATCAACCAAGTCCACTCCTTATCATCAAGACTAGAACCTTATTAATCCACCATTAGCATCTTCACCACTTACACAAGCTATCCAAAACTCTCATTATTATATTCCCTAGTTCATACCTAAATCATCTTAAAGCATTATACTCCTTTTTCCCTCAAAATTTTTGCACAAGTCCTACCATTCCTCATACCATGACTTTGGTGTGTTCAATACACCCACCAATCCTCTAATTCTTCCTAGACAACTCTAGGCCATTCTAAACCTCAAGAACTCCTTAGTTAACTCATTTTCACTCAAATTTCCTTTAATGACTCATGGTAAATCCTAGGTCATATCAACTCACAACCACCAGTTAAACACTTTATTTTCTACTCAAATTTCGCCATAGCTCCTCTAGTATATTATCATTCCCAAATGCATTGTTTTCCACATTCAATCATCTCTCACACATCAAATCCTTTCTCATCATATTTTCTTACCCAAATCAACTTATTCATAATGAACTCAATATAGTGCAATAAATCTTAAATTGCATAGCACTAAGGCTCTTAAATGACATGGATCTTAGGCCCTTAAATGACTTAAACTTAAACACTAAATTTCCCACATATAAAAGCTTTCAACCTGCAAATACACACAACAATGCTCCCATAGCAATAAGTGTTCTCTTAATTCACCTTAAGCTTATCTTTCTAACTCATTTCCATTGGCTCCTTAATAACAAGTTTCATAGCTTTTTTAAAATTCTTTTTCCTAGTTATATAACCCATTACCTAATGTAGCTTAAAGCTACATTAGTACTTATCTAATCTCATCCCCTAAAGTCTTAAACCACCATTAGGTAAGCAATTTACTTCTTTTTTTCCTCAGCTTCTCTTACTTCCCTCCTTAGGTTTTCTTGTTGGATTTCGGCAAGGACTTCAATCCTCTGCCCATGTTCTAAACCACATTCAAATAATCTAATTGCACTAGCAATATGCCTAAACTCATAGAATTCATTCGTAGGTTAAAATATGGTTTTAAAGCTTAACAATGTAGTTTACCTTTGAATTTGGAATGGCTTTCATAATGAAGCAAGGAAACCTCCTCAAGTATTTGGAGAATAGAATCAAGCTAGAACAGGGATAAAACAAGGTCCCATGAAGAGATGAATTTCGGTTATGAAAGAAAAGTGATGGAAACTTGGTTTTTCTTACATTTTTACCTTGAATGAATGGAGAAGACAATAAACACCTCAAGCTGAGTTTTTCCCCCTTCACTGGCATTTTCCCATGGCTCCCAAAATGAAGCTTTCAATTTTGAAAAGATAGGAAGCAAGGCCTTGGTCTAACTAAAAAAAATCTATGCTTAGTTTTTGATTGGAGCTAAATGAAGATTTGGTGGGCAAGACAAGGTGAGGCAACTATGGAGCTGGCTTGGGAACGGTTTTAGAACAGAGAGAAGAAGAAGAAAAAACCATGGAAGAAGAAGAGAAATGAAGAAAGAGGAGAGAGGTAGGCTAGTATAAGATATTTTGCTTTTAAAAGCAAATAGTAACTTTCTTTACTTTCCTCTTCTTTTCCTTAATGTGCTGGCTCATGTGGTGACTCCCCACACTTAAAACCGTCCCCCCCTTAGTATGTAGGATATTTATGTTCTTGGTTGACCAACTTATTGACTTATGTTGACTAAAGCCTAAACTAGGCACTATTTGGCACTATTCACAAATTAGTGCACAAATTTATGAAATTTTCGGTTTCATATTGATTTAGACTTCATAATGTGATACTAATTAGAACACATGTTTATTAAGGTGTAATCATGGGAATTTAGCCACTCAAAACCCATTTCTAAGACAATTTCTCAAAAAGGTGCTTTAAGGTGTCTTAAGCACATTTGTATTTAAGCTTGTTTTGAGCTTGGTTTTCTTTGGTAATTGATTTACATGTCCATTATAATTGAATAAGGTCTTATAATGATACTTGGGTGCTAATCAAAGTCACTCCAAGCTTAGAGCCCATTTTTGCTTAAATTGCCCTTAAGGCATTTTCTTGTGTTTTCCTTGGTTTAAATTGTCTACCAATCTTTCTAAGGCATGTTTTAGCCTTATTACCTCATAAATTGATGTTTACTTAGCATACTTAGGTTTGGTGTATTTCAATCTACCCCCTTAAAAGAACTTTGTCCCCAAAGTCCCATGCGTCTTATCTATTAGAATACATGGCTTACCTCATTCCATAGATCATATAGATCATACTTATATGTACCTAAACTTATTGACTCATTAGGTCTGTCATATACCTATCCTCAATTATCACACAACATGCTTAAGCATGTATAGCACTCAAAATTCCCTTTGTTCCTTTTGATGATTAAAACAATCACAAAACTTTCATCGTATTCTCCCATGTCACCGGTCCGTAGACAAAGGCTCATTCGTCCTCGCCACCATGGGCCAGAATACAAAACAACTCTGCTCTCCCCATGTCACCGGTCTGAAGACAAAGGCTCATCGTCCTCATTCATGGGCGAGACTCAGTAAAAAGGAAATCCTTTTTACGAGTCAAGTGAGAACAATTCCTCTATTAAAAATACAATCAACTCCAATTTCGTTTTATCCTAAGGCCTCTATCCTTAGCGTGATTTAATTGTGACCACTGGTAGGGAGTTTCAAGAATCATCCAATCCCGATGTGATCAGCATCAGTGTTGAACTATCCCTCCACCCCAATTTGTGTTCGGTTTCCCTTGATCCCTAGAAAATCAAGTTCCACCTCCCACATCATTTTCAAACATCAAATAATTCACTCATTTCCAACTTTCTATCTTTTTAGTCTTTCTAATCGTAATCAATACATCTCCAAGGTGTGGACTCAGTCCATCAATCATTCTCGGTTCATCTCTTAGTACTTACCTCAAGGCTCTCATTACTACTAAGTTCTATATCAGTCTCATAACAATTCCCACCATCTTATACCTTATAGCATTACTATTTCCTACCTCATACTCATATCGAACAGTATCCCATAGTGTTATCATATTCTTATCTCACACATATTTCCATATTAACTCATATCTTATATATTCCTTATTCCTTAAGTCTCCTTAATCCTCTTCACTAATTCTTTTAACTTGTACTCACGCGGGAGTTAACAAGATAGGTACTTAATATGAATGGTATTCGCATCTTCTGTGCGTAAAAACCATAATTAATCTTAAAATGTTTATGTAAAATAAATTCTCAAATTCTTTTGTGCTATGCACGCCGTAGTTTACGTACTCAGTACATAAACATACGCTAAGTGGTTTTCGCTCTACCTCCCTTAAAATGGATTACACCCTCGTAATCAACATTATATCATCCTTGAACATAGGTTCAAGATGTCTAATTCTCACCAAGCATTCTTGCTTCCATGTCATCTATCTCACTTATAATTCGATCAGAGGGTCATAACTATGTTAATGGCTTAGTCTCTGTATCGAGGATTTTTAACGGTACATATACCCTTTTCTTAACTTAGTTTGGTCTAACCTCAATGGTACTAATCTGCTAGCTTCCGCTGCGTGACTCTGGTAATCTTAGGCTTAACTGCCTTTCTTATCCTTTATAGTATTGCATATCCTTCTACCTCCTTACAGTTTAGGAATATTGGTCTCTTAGTGGACACGTGTTATCTTTATATATACACGGCCTTAATGAGTTGTAACTCGTCTATCCATTCTCCCCGTAGATCTAACGTTCATACTCTTAGTGTTCTCTCAGGTGTCGAAATCGTTCTTTCGATCTGACCTTTGGTCTGAGGATGATTCTTAATCAGAACCTACTGTTTAGTGCTTATTGTGCTTTACACTTTTAATCTCTAACGTCTTAAGACATGTCCTATGTCTATACTTAGGTGCTCTTCGCACTTCATAGTTCTTAATTATTTGTTCTCTGATTCCTTTGTGTTGGGTTCGATTGAATTCCTTCTCTTCAACTATTGTTGCTCTTATCTAATCTTGCGTCGTTAACCGTGGTACAGAGTCGACCACTTCCCGTGTTCCTTACACCACTCGTCTACATGCATGGGGTACCTTACTGGTACATTACTACTTACCCGACCAACTCATAAATGAGCCTGTCAGGCCTGCAAGCCCCTGTGAGGTGTAGTCGTCCCATATCTCGTTTTAGTAAACTCATAGTGTTTGTCACACGTTTAGCCATTGCTAACTATGAAGTATTCTGTTGTCAACCTCCTCTTTCGTCGTTCCATGATAACACTTATCGTTCTTCCTGAAATTAATCAAGGGAAATCCATTTACTATGTTCTTGGGTATGGCGTGCTCTAGCTCCTTTCTATATTCCATATTGACTCAGTCTCTTAGTAACTAAGGTCTCTTTCCATAGAGCCTCTTATCTTGTTTCTCATATTTATTCTACTATGCTTCTTATGAAATCTTACCTCACATGGTCTAGACTACTGGCGTCCATGAACAGTTCGTCTACCATCTCATTTCCTTACTTATATCGGTCTTAGCTTATAGATCTAATTGCCTTTATGTCAATGCTTGACGGCTTATACTTAATGGTCGCTTACTGCGCACCATGACTTAATCCACTTATATATGTATTGTCCTCAGGACCTCTACTACTGTGGTAGTTTGCCTTATTCTACTGCCCATTGATGGTGCAGTTACTCAATCGTTTATTCTAATGTTTTATCTTATACTTAACCCCCTTCTTGGTGTAAACACACTGGGAATTCTCTAATTTCGGTGTATGGTGGTTGCCGTACCGTGTTGTAAACTGGTTACCTCTTAATATGAAGGTGTTCTGCATCAAAATCAGATTCGTAAGTAGGCTAATTTCTCTAACATTCTTTCATCCTTAATGGTGTTATTTACCATATAATTTAACCAGTTACTGAAGAAGTCATCTGTTGAATCACAAGCTCTTCCGAGCGTTGGTCACCTGACGTGCCATACTGTGCACTCACAATGTTTATCTCTGATGATTACTAATTTTCAAATCTCGGGTGTTGGATATGAGGTCAGTCTATGCAGCCTCCCTTACTACTCAAGTATATCTGGTATGTTCTAGGGTAATCTCAAGGTTTATAGTTTCCATTCTCTAACAAAAGGTATTCTATCTCTAATAAGTGAAAGCCCTCTTTGAGGGGTTTATTCCCACTCATGGCCCCACAACAAGGAGAGGTATCCCCATTGTGAGCCTCGATTTAAAACCCTATCCTATGTTGATTAAAGTTGATTGGGATCTAATCGGGTTTTAGGTCCGCTTATGACCTAAGATTAATAACTATGTCATAAAACAATAATTATTAAAACCTAAGCTAGCTCACTGGAACCTATTATGAATCGCCACCTAATTTTAACCAAGATCAAATTAGTAAAGGAGAGTTCTGGTTCGGGGGCTTGGTATTCGACTTATTTAGGATTCAATTACTTTCATTACCCCGCCTAGGTTGCTTTTCCTCTACTTAGTTTAATTACGGCTTATTACGAGTCATTTTTAACCTATGTGTGCGCTTCTGTTTTTTTTTTTAGTGTTTTTTGACAGAAAATTAGAGTGAAATTAAAAGCTACCTAAACTAGGGTTTCGAGGCAGAATTAGGTCAAATTTTGTTTACGTCCGTTGCCACGGACCCCATGTCCGAGACCACGGACCCCAGTTAACGTAATTATACAGAAAAGCCGAATTTAAGAAAAAAACAAAAAATTTGAAAAGTCTGGGGCCACGGACAGGCTGTCCGTGGGCCCGGACATTATTTAGAAAAACATAAATTTTGAAATTTTAAAATCCCGCCGCCGTCCGTGGTGTCCGTGGCCACGGACAACCCGTCCGTGGTCCTGGACCAAGGTCCAAGGTCCACGGACCACCCACGACAGGTGTTTCTGATGGTTCCCGAGGGTGTTTTGAGCTCAAATTTATGGGTGTGTAGCCTGAAAGATTATAAACATGTTAGTAATTGAAAGAACTCATTTGAAATCAAATTAATACGAAACTTAGCAAACAAGTAACAAGGCATAGCTAAACATTAGTGATACAGAACGAAAAGAGTTAGTTTGAGCCCAAATTTCGAGGCAAGACAGATAATACCGTAGAGAATTAGGAAAGTGGAATTCTCTACCTGTTTTACCTTCGGGTTCACAATGATTCTCTTCACACCTAAAATACCCCTAAATTAATTTAGTGAATTTCTTTTATTAAATATTAAATTATTATTATGATTATTAAATTATTACATGGAATTATGAAATTTATATAGGGGATTTCTCCTATTTAACCCTAAAGGAGACAATAAAATATTTTGATTATTATATATGATTACATGGTATTATGTATTTAATAATAATATTTATAAGTCAATAAATCTTGGAAAAATTTCTAAACACTCCAACTATATTATAAAGATTTTGGGAAGTGTTGGAACATTGTTTTGAAACATACAAGTCAATATAAAATTCTAGAAACCCTAAAGCCTTTTAAGCCTTGCTAGGGTTGACTTTTTGAGAATGGTCAAACCAGCCCATGAAACCTATACCAATAAATAGGTTATGGAAAACCATGAAGATCGATAAAAAGAATGTCAAAAATGGATCATCCTAGCCAAAGTTATGATCAAATGAAGTTTAGAGCCAAAATTTTGAAAAGAAGCTGACGTGGCATGGTCTGCTGAGTCAGCGCGCGCCTCGGGATACGCGCCCCAACACTTAGTCGTTTTTATCCCCTATATTTTCGGTAACAGAAATCAGGTTTTGCCCTATCTAGTGACCTTCATAACTTTCTCATCTTAAGGAATTTTTGAGTGCCGTCTTCTTTGTTGCCTTCTCCTAAACTTCCTCTATACAACCATAACTCACACAAACCCTAACTCGTTCTAAATCAACCAGAAATTCGAGCCAAAGTTGCCACCCCTGCAAAACCGTAACTCGTTCTTGTTTCTCCCTCGATCACTGCTTTTCCTCCGCTTCGAATTGAATCAGGCGATTAATTCGTCAGCCATAACTTCTTTCTTCGTTTCTCAGCCAAATTTCATGTTCTTTAGCTCGTTTGGAAGAGCTCTAATCCCTCTAAAACTTTCATGTTTATGGCCTAAACCAATTCTCAACAGTTTGGGAGAACAAGGTGTCTAAAGTTTGGTTTCGTCACAGCATAAAATCATAGTTTTCTTTCCAGAAAACGCAAGGTAAACTCGCAACTTCCAGCTTCGATTTCTTTATGTGTAGTGCAAGTTAGGGTGAGTTCTTGATATCATTGTGTAGAGCTAAGTTTCTTCTTTAGATTAAGCCCAAGAACTAGTCCGAAACTCCCTCTGTACTGTAAATTATATTGTTGCAAAGTAGGCTACTCAATCGAGTTGTAAAGGGGGCGTTTTTCCAGAAACCGAAAACAAATCCCTTCGATTCGAGCAATTCTGCTAAGTTTTTTTCAAATTCCTTCAACCTTGCTAATCTACATTACATTGTCGGTCAAAAACATGTTTCAATTGCATCAATTACGCAGTAGATTGAGTGAATTTGACAAATTCAAACTCGGCAACCCTTACGAACCCTAACTTCGAAACTGAATTCGAAAACCAGTGAACCATGCATTATAGCTAGCGAATTTGGTATCATTAGAACCGTAATTGAATTTCGAAACCATAGAAACAAGAATCACTCAATTTGGTTCTGTAGATTGTGAGAAATTAGTGATTTAGTACTCGAATCGAGTTGGGGGGTGGATGATGAACTCGGCTTTCAGCAGCCGTTCGATTTTAGTTAAGAGATTTGGACGGCCGAGATTAAAACGTTTCAGAATTAGTTTATTAAATCTTTTATTAATTCCAGTAAACAACCCTAACTTGTTGAGTTAATTTAAATACCTTCCCGAATGTATTTTGACTTGAAATTTTAACCATAGATTCCTTATTTAATCTAGCTTATTTTGATGTAAATTTAATATGGTTTTGGAGTTTTTAAACGTAAGTTATGATTTTTGCAAGTAACGGGTTTTCTGGAATTATTTGGCTAAATTAAAAAGATATTTTTATGAAATAAAAATTTTATAATATGTCTAAAATGTTATGGTTACTGTATATTAAATTTGGGAATTTTTGGGCAACGGTAAAAGGTTTTAAAAATTGTGTTTATGAGTTTTTCATAAGAATAACTTATAATATATGGTTTTTAATGTAACCAAAAATTAAAGTATGGTTTGCTAATAAACTTTTTAAGCTGGGAAAAGTATGGAACACTAAATTAACACTTTATAACAGTAAGTTTATAAATGTTTTGGTATTAGCTTTTAAGAGAAGTGAAATTATTTACATATATGTATATATACTTATTTAAGTAGAAAACTTATGTAAATCATGGAATTTAATTATTTTATGTTTTTATATTATACTATATGGGAGTTAATATTTTTAATTAAACTAAGGAAAATATATATTTTTACGCATATATAAAAAGGGAATAAAGTAGTAACTTGGAGTAAAGCGAGGAACTAATAGATTAACACTTATAATAACTAAATATTATAAGAGCTAGAATCCTAAGACATAGTAAAAGAAATACTTTATGAAACATACTTGGAATGTAGTTAGAGGTTGTAGTAATAAGATAGTTTAAATATAATAAGTTAAATAGGGGATGTCTTAGTTAAATTCTAATATAGGTATACTTATATATTAAATAAATAAAGGAAAACATTTTACTTATTAAACCATGTGTCGGTTATGGTACGCCTAAAAGTTTTTAAACATAGTTAAATACAATAAAATTTCCTAAAAATGTTATGGATAAATCTTAATACATAAAGATGTATGTAAATATATATTTATACAAATACATTGAAATAGATGAGGGAAATAATATTCCTTGTGATAGTTATAATAAGTAGAATATATATATGTAACACCCCAACTAACAACAACACACTTAACAACAAACTGCAGCGGAAAACTTAACTCAACACATTACTTAACTCATTGGTGTTACACGCCGTTAACCACCCATGTGGCTAACAAGGCTAATACATATACATTGTATCGGTCTGATGGACTAGATTCCCGAGCAACTATACATTACTATCCCTTTCCATTAACAACAACCAACATACATAAACATTCTAATTGTACCGAGTATTTAAAAACTGACGCCGATAACAATTTCGGTCTTACTACACCTACAATTCATACACAATTTAAATGGCTACCCATGTACAAACGACTACCCCGTCCTACTCTCGAACGGCTTCCAGCTCCTTGTACCTGAAATAGAATTGGAAGAAAGGGTGGCCCCCAAGGGGCCCAGCACCTTTGCTGGTATGGTAATCTCGCAGCCCGCATGCTACTGGGCCACACACAACTAATTGTCGTCTAAGCATGCGGTTGATTATATTTAAATCATGCATGTTAACTGTAAACACATAGCACATTCCATACCCATAACAATGGGCTCAATAAAACAGTCAACGCATCTTTACTCATTAGAACACTCATTGTGTCCTTTTACCCTAGAGGGTTTCTCCTCTATTGGAGCTATTTCCTTAATAGACGACACTTACCCATTAGCCGGGTTATTCTCCAAAACGTCTTATATTAAACTGGGATTCATATCGATGATCCACATACTTCACACAACAACCTATACCACATATTGACTTCCATCTTACATAAAATCGCAATAATATTTGCATCACATTATCAACACATAGCATAACGGGAACAGTTCTCATAGGAACCGACCCAAACATGATTAGTTCACTTGGAGAGCCTAGAGAATGTTGCCAAACTCATGCTAAGCTCGTTACATAACTCATTACCGTCCTGTTAAATGAACGAATAACTTAATCCCAAGGTGTGTCGGATATAGTGATCCAAGCACACCGAAGAAACATAGTATGCCCCTGTGGCCCGACGTGAGTCAGTAAAATAGCTTTGGTTAATGCAAACAGGTAAATTGATCTACTAAAACCTAACAAATTAATCTAGAAAATAATAAATCAATAAGTCTGTCGGGTTGCAAAAATCCCGGTCACTATAGCATAGGAAATTAAGTAACCAAGTATCGAACCGTGGGACTAGAATAAATAAGCCTAAGTCCTATCCTAAATCCTAAGAAAACTGCAAATTCAGGGGGGTTGTGAATTGTTTTTGAAACTGAATCGAATAAATGCAAATCAGAATTGAAATAAGCAATCGGTAAAAATGAATGATGAGTTGATAATATGAGTGAAACTCCGGGTTCGGGTTGTTCTTTTCTGGTTGAATCTAGCAACTCCTACAATTTAATTATGAGAACGGAAAGGCCAATTCTTTCTATCTCTTCAATGCTAAATCCTAGTTCATTGAAGAGCTCACCTATCAGAACGTGTCAACTCTAATCTAGCAGTTGGCAAAACACATATAGGTGGAATAAGCACAAAGAATTGTTAGCGTTTGTAGGAAAGATTATCTATCTGACTAATCCTTCCCCAAATTCCCAGGTTAATTCGAACTCCCTATATAATCACCTTGTCTGATCTTAATAGGTTTCGCAGAACAACTCTATAACTCGCGAAATTAATAGAGAAGATAATTGATAATCATTAACCTGAAAACAATCCGATACAGCCTCATAATCAAATTGCAGAATCTTTAACTACATTGAATCCATCTTGAACAAACCCTACCCCAGAGTTAAATCCCTACTAGCCAGACATTGCAATGGAACAGATAAATACAATCAACATAGAAATCATCTAAAGGAAGAAAAACCCTTCTGTTGAACGATTATCCAGTATCGATGGCTGCAGGCGCAAGGTTGAAGATGATGGTCGCACTCCCTTCTGTCGATGCTCCTCCAGAACGATGTTGATATGATTGGTGAATGTGGATGAAGGTGAACTGATGCAATTGGCGTGGATGAATAGAGAGAACTTCGTTTATCAGCGTGAGAGAGTGTGTTGTAATGATCGATGATGCGTGAATCCCTTTCTCCTCTGATTAGGTCAGTTAAATAGACTTTTCCTCCTCCTTTTCCCCTTCAAAACGCCGAGTTTATGTTGAATTTTTCGTCCTGTCCGAACATTGGTCCGAGCTTCAATGTTCGGACACAATGCTTTGAGCGCTCCAAACCCAGAAGTCTCGACTTGTGTCCGAACTTGGATGTTCGGACACAAGTTCGGTCCGAACATGCACCGTAGTGTTCCCTCGTTGAGAATCTCGAATCATGTCCGAACTTCGATGTCCGGACCGAAGTTCGGACATCTCATCAGTCACAGCATACAAATCCTCGACTCATGTCCGAGCTTGGAAGTTCGGACTCAAGCTCGGACGTACCTTCAAAACCCTCCAAATTCTTTATCTTGACTCCGATTCGACCCCCGTTTGTTGCATTACCTCCCTTGTGAGTAAATCTAGTGTTTCCTTGGCTTTTCTCTGCATTTAACATAGAAAAAGGGTATCAAGCCTTAACAAACAGCAAACCAAAGGAAAACGTAAGATAAATGTGGAATATTGTTGATGCGTGTACACAAATTAGGCATTAAAGACTACCAAAACCATTCATATCTCACACTCATCAAACCTCCTCACACTTAACCTTTGCTTGTCCTCAAGCAAAGCAGGAGTAAAACGTCTCAAAATGCCTCAGAGCCAAACCTCGGGATTGCACAAAATAAGGAGTTAAAGACACAATAATCACCCAAAAATCGATCTGCTCTTAACTGCATGACTCTCAAACAATGAAGCACACTTTTTAAAACAAAAGACTATGAAGAAGTCAAATCATGAAGTAAAAACGTGGAGTAACTCAGAACCTTCCAACCTTTTCTCTTCTCAAACCCTTGGATGACAAGGGGTGTGAAGTTCTGCCATATTCCGCAGAACCTTTCAACACCACATACTCATGTTTTAATTTAAGGAATTGCCAGAAACATAAGACTTTAAAGAACTTCCTCTTTTTTTTTCTTTTGTGTACATGCAAATTTTTTCCGCGAATAATTCATCCCCCACACTTTTCTCTCCATCCTTGTAACGGTATTGGGTCTTTTATCCCAGATCAGACGACCTTAGGTAAATGGGTGATGAAACACCCCCAAGGACTTAATAACCGGATGGAAGAGGCCTGTTTTTGGTTCAGAAAATAACTTAAATCAGAGGAGTACCTTGCCTTTATCCTTCATTCCAGACATTCTCATCATTCCCAAGGTTCCAAGCTAAACCAGTTCTAACTTCACAACTAACTTGTTCACAGATATTTAACAAAATTCAGTCATTCGAAAGAAATTATGAGAGCACACAGCTTTGAGCAAACCAACTCTTTAGGTCAGTACCGGACTCAACTCCACAACTAAAGATCCACCCAAGTATTTAACACTAAAGAGCACTCTAAGAGAGTTACCCCCACATAGCCCAAAACCAAACAAAAATTAGGGCGGGAATAAATGACTGACACATTCAAAAAGATCTCCCCCTTCCTCACACTTAAGGAGGAGCAATGTCCGCATTGTTCAGAATTTTAACACAATAAGGAGATCGGACTGAATGTGGCAGACTCACAAGGGTGAACGGATCAATATTCATGTTAAAAGCACAGGCCGAACATTAACCAAAAGAATAAGAAACTGAAAACTCCCCTGATTTCTTTTATGATGCTTTGAGGAAGAGGTTCTTCCTCACACTTAGTGTCCAGGTAGGGGAGAATGTTTCCTCACAGTGTGCTAGTAGCATCGATTAGTGACAACCAATATTCAGAGTTAAGATTCAAACAAACGAAAATCAAAAGAAAATTACAACCCAATCGAAATAAAAGTAAACAGTTCAACACAACTAAAAACAAATCCAGAAAGAAGTCCAAGAACGGCTTCTACACAAAAATAGCAAGCAGCAACATAATCACTGTGGAGGCGGATAGTACGCCTGCCACTGCTGGAACTGATCGAGCAGAGCCTGATAGTCATCCTGAGAGCGACGGGCCTGCTGCTGCAGAGTCTCGATCTCCGCCTGATAGCGACGATCTGCCTCCTCGAAACGAGACTCCAGCTGAGCAAACTCATAGCGAGTGACGTACTCGCTCCCAGGGGCTGGCAGTGCTAGATACGCCTCCTCCTCATCAGGTGAAGCAGCAGGAGCGGGCTCTGATGGTCCCTCACCCGCCTCTTTCTGGCGCTTTTGTGGTCGCGCTGCAGCCTTCTTCATCCACACCCCATCTCTCCGTTCAAACCACATCTTCTTGAGAGCTCCCACATCAATATGGGACCGCACAGCATGCAGTCCCGCAGATGGAATGGTAACCATCTGCCTCTTAAGGATGTGGCAGAGCATAACTGGGTAGCCTAACTTGTGGCGATCCCTGTGCTCCAGGATATGCTGCATGTGCTCGAAGACGACCCATGGCAAATATGTAACCTCAACAGCCCCAGCAAATGACGGATTCAGCACCGCCCGAAGAAGTAGAAAGTCTGTTTGGTTGAGGTCGGAGCTCTGACGTGGGACAATGTTCGCAGCCAGAAGTGCGAGCAGAACTCTCTCCTGCGGGCTCTGAAGCGCATCAGCAGGGACGACCTGCTTTGATGGGTCATCCCCTCTGCGTCGTCGAGGCCCCTGAACCATAAGGGGGGTGTAGTGGTGGATAGCTGCGTTCTTGAAATCAACAGGGTTGAGGCCCTGAGGGGGTTCGGGAGCAGGATAAGGAATCTCCATATATTGAGCAATCTCCATCGTGGAGACTGTTACTCTTTCTCCATCTACAAGGGACTTGATCTGACCATCCTGGTAGATCGCATTGGCATAGAACATGCGCACAATCCTCTCAGAGTACGGCCCTCCCATATTCAAGATCTTGCCCCAGCCAAATGGGTTTAATATCCCCCTCAAACCCAACTGCTGCTCTAATTCCGGCACCACACCTCGTTCAGCAATTATATCTACCTCTTTCGCAAACCACTCCCGGGCTTCATCATTTCTGAATTCCGGTTCCTGACCCCGACGTCTTGAACTGGTGCTAGCTCCTGCAGCCCGCTTACCACGACCGGTAATTCTGCTCAACATCTGCTCATACAAGGGTAAGCAAGTCAAGTGAAGGAAAGCAAGGATATAGTTCTAAACATGCACTGAATTTACCCAAAATCCGACAGAGTCTCCCCTAAAAATTCAGTAATCTCCACAACACAGATTCAATCCATCTTCTAATTGCAGCACATTGAGCATTAACAGGCAACGACCAGAAGAGACTTAATCGAAATACACAAATTCCTGTAATAAGGTGTTCAGTATCAACAAAGCAATACCAACCAAGTCTCAGTCAGTTATGTACGCACAAATCCAACCACAATCTTAAAACCACACTCAACTGTTACCAACACAAAGATTAGTTCTAATCACCCCTAACAATTAGTGTCCAGCAGAGACTTAACCGTCAAAAAGGTACTTTGTTCCACCATTTCAGCTTAATCTCAATCACTGTTTTTTTTTCTTTTCTTTCTTTAATTCAGCCATGCAAGATAAAAGCACACACTCAAATGTGCATATTGAAATCACGGTTGGCAGTTTTACACACTTCCATCCAGCAACTTACAGCAAATTAGATAGTAAGCTTGATAAACGCAAATGAAGCTCAGAAATCTTCAAAAATAACAGCCTATTCTCGCGACTTGACATACCTCACATTCCAAATCTGTCACAAATCCTTAAACGAGGTAGAAAAGTAGAGAATTACCTTGTTGGAGTTGAATGTATGCTTAGAGGAAGATAGAACAGCCAAAATCTGCACAAATCGAACTCAAAAACCTCCAACTCGGTAGTTAGGGTTCGAACAGGTATGCTCCAAAATCGGGCAGATTCAAGATGTTTCTGGTGGATTTCGAGTGCTAGGAGTGTAGAGGATTCAAAAACGAAGAGATTGGTAGTAAGAATGAGGGATTTGGTGGAGTTTTGAGTGAGTTATGGGAGATTGGAGAAGAGGGAGATAAGGGGCTGCGGCGTCGCGAGGTTGAAGAAGAAGTTTTAAGGATTTTGTTTTGCCCGCGCCCCTCTTTAAGTCAGAAATTCCGAGCTGTCCGAACTTCAATGTTCGGACAGAAGCTCGGACGCACATACCTGGGCTGCGCTTCGTGTTCGGTCCGAACTTCGATGTCCGGACCGAAGTTCGGACATCCCGTTTTGCATAGCTCTCAGACTCTCGAACTGAGTCCGAACTTCAATCTTCGGACCGAAGTTCGGACATATCGTTTCTGCGCAGGTCTCTTGCCCTCGACTTAGGTCCGAACTTCAATCTTCGGACTGAAGTTCGGACATCCCCAAATTTGCACCACTCTGTTCCTGTCTAGCCCCAACCACTGCAACAACAACATTATACTAAAACAAAACTATAAACAACATAAAAACACAGAATGAAAGTACCGAAAACACTGGGTTGCCTCCCAGTCAGCTGCTCTTCTTTAATGTCTTTAGCTAGACAATTTCGGCTTGATCAATCAGAAGAGGTGTGATGAGCAACTCCACAACAGCCTGCAGTGAATTCCTTCAGCCTTCTCAATTCTTTTCGCATTCGCCAAGAGAATTTCTTTTTCACGTTCGAACTCGCTCTTGAGAATTCATCTTCGATGCAGGCTTGGGTTCACTCTCCACAAAGAATATTGCCTGTAAAGGAAAAAGGTTATGATCAGTACCAAGATAACCTTTTAAACGAGCACCATTTACCTTAAAGGTTTCACCAGCCTTATTTTCCAGCTCGTATGCTCCATACGATGTAACTCCTACACTCTGAAGGGGCCTGCCCATGTGACTTAAGCTTCCCAGGGAAGAGGCGTAGCTAGAGTTAAAGAGTAGCACTAGATCCCCCACTTTGAAGTCTCTCTTTTGATCATCCGGTCGTGGATCTTTTTGGTGCGCTCTTTATAGATTCTTGAGCTTTCGTACGCCTGGTCCTCATTCCTCCAACTCAGAAAGCTGAAATCGCCTCTTCTCTCCAGCTCATGTAAATCAAAGTTAAGAGCCTTTAAAGCCCAATAGGCTCTGTGCTCTAGCTCAACTGGGAGATGACAAGCCTTCCCGTATACCAGCTTGAAGGGGGACATCCCAATGGGAGTTTTAAATGCGTTCTATAGGCCCATAGAGCATCATCAAGCTTGACAGACCAATCCTTCCTGGAGGAGTTGACTGTCTTCTGAAGAATCCATTTGAGCTCTCGGTTACTCACTTCTGCTTGCCCGTTAGTTTGGGGATGATAAGGTAAAGCAACCTTATGAGTCACCCCGTACTTAGTCATCAGAGTATCAAAAGCTTTGTTGCAGAAATGAGACCTCCGTCACTGATGATAGCTCTTGGCACACCAATCTGGTAAAGATGTTCTTCTTCAAGAATTTTACACGGTTCTAGCATCAGCAGAAGGGCAGGGGATTGCTTCGACCCATTTGGAAACATAATCTACAGCAACAAGGATGTAGTGGTTTCCGTGAGAAGAAGGAAATGGGCCGGTGAAGTCAATACCCCAGACATCAAATAATTCCACTTCAAGGATTCCCTTCTGCGGCATCTCATGCCTTCTTGAAGTGTTCCCCATCCTCTGGCAGTTATCACAGTGAGCACAGAAGCGGTGGACATCTTTGTGTAGAGTGGGCCAGTAAAAACCGCACTCTAACACTTTAGCAGCTGTCCTAGTGGGACCGTGGTGACCACCCGCCTCTCGGGAATGGCAGAACTCTATTACACTGTTTACCTCTTCATCCGGGAGACATCTTCTGATCAATCCATCAGCACATACTCTGAAGAGATAGGGGTCCTCCCAAACGTAATGACGGGTCTCAGACAGAAACTTCTTCCTCTGGTTGTAGCTTAGATCATGGGGAACCAACCCAGAGGCAAGATAGTTAGCCAAGTCAGCGTACCATGGCTCCTTGACTTTCCCAATTACAAAGACCGTTTCGTCGGGAAAGAACTCATTTATGGGGACCCCGTCATCTGGAGTCTCAAGTCTCGATAAATGATCTGCTACCCCATTCTGCTTCCCTTGCTTATCAACAACTTCCAAGTCGAACTCTTGAGAAGCAGGATCCATCTCAATAGTCTGGGCTTGGAATCATTCTTTTGGAACAAGTATTTCAAGGCGAGTGGTCGGTGTGAGCAATTACCTTACTCCCCAGCAAATAAGGTCTGAACTTGTCAAGAGCGAACACCACAGCAAGTAGCTCCTTCTCAGTGGTGGTGTAGTTCTTTTGAGGCTCCGTCAGAGTCTTACTCGCATATGTGATACCCTCAAAATCTTTCCTTCCTTTGACAGAGTGCAGCACCAACAGCGAAGTCGCTAGCATCAGTCATTACCTCAAAAGGAAGGGTCCAGTCAGGGGGAACCACAATGGGGGCAGAGATGAGTTTATTCTTGATGGTCTGAAAAGCCTTCAAGCATTCTTCTGAAAAATGAAACTTACATCTTTCTGCAGGAGATCAGACAAGGGCTTCGCGATTTTTGAAAAGTCCTGGATGAACCTTCGATAGAACCCCGCGTGACCCAGGAAAGATCTGACTCCTCTGACTGAAGTGGGAGGAGGTAACCCCTCAATGACTTCCACTTTTGCCTTATCCACCTGAATGCCGTCTTTGGAGACCCTGTGCCCAAGCACTATACCCTCATGTACCATAAAATGGCACTTCTCCCAATTTAAAACCAGGTGGGTCTCCTCACATCTGCTTAGTATCTGATCCAGCTGATCCAGACACACATCAAAGTTCTGGCCATACACCGAGAAGTCGTCCATGAAGACTTCTATGCTCTTCTCAATAAATTCGTTGAAAATGGCCATCATGCACCGCTGGAAGGTGGCTGGTGCGTTGCAGAGACCAAATGGCATCCTCCTATAGGCAAACGTGCCATAAGGGCAGGTGAAGGTGGTCTTCTCCTGATCCTCTGGCGCGATGGGAATCTGGAAGTAACCGCTGTATCCATCAAGGAAACAGTAGTACTCCTGCCCAGCCAGTCGCTCCAACATCTGATCGATGAACGGCAGCGGGAAATGATCCTTTCTTGGCCTCGTTCAAACGTCTGTAGTCTATGCACATCCTCCAGCCAGTGGTCTGTCTTTGAGGCACCAGCTCTCCCTTGTCATTGGGCACCGCCACAATTCCTCCTTTCTTGGGTACGACTTGCACGGGAGAAACCCAGCGGCTGTCAGAGATGGGGTAGATGATGCCCGCATCCAAAGCTTTAATACCTCAGCTTTCACTACTTCCTTCAGGTTGGGTTCAATCTCCTTTGGGGTTGCCTCACTGGTTTGATACTATCTTCCATGTAGATTCGGTGAGTGCAGAACCCTGGACTGATCCCTTTAATATCTGCCACTGACCACCCCAATGCTCCCTTGTGTCTTCCTAATACCTCCAGAAGTCTGCTTTCCTGCGAAACAGACAAAGAAGAAGAAATAACTGGCAGGGCGCCACCCTCTGCCAAGAAAGCATATTTAAGATTTGAAGGAAGAGTTTTTAATTCAAGAGTGGGGGGCTTCTCTACTGAAGGAATGAGCCTCTGAGTAGGCCTGTCCAGTGGCTCCACAGGAGGAGCATGAGGGCGAAAATAGGTTCGTCCCTGGTTAAGCTGCTGGACAACAGTAGCTACCTCAGTGCTCTCCTTGTCATCCTCAATCGAATGGCATAACACCTGTTCTAACAGATCAGAATTCTCAAACAGGAAGGAAGAGTCATCAGTACTTTCAGCGACAATGCATCATAATCATCAGTATAGTCGACATCAATAGAAAGTACAGCATGAGAAGAAGCATTCGTTCTCATCATCTTGGTGATATCAAAACTAAGCTCCTCATTATTAAATTTCAGGGTGATTTTTCCTTTGTCAACATCAATGACAGTTTTAGCAGTTCTCAGGAATGGTCTACCCAAAATTAATGGACTTCAATCCTCATCCATATCAAGAATAACAAAATCAGCAGGGAAGAAGAAGTTACCAACACCTACCACAACGTTCTCAACCATACCTCGAGGTTTGATTGACGAACGATCAGCTAATTGCAGATTAAAGTTGATTGGGACAAGCTCACCAGCATGAAGCTTCTAAACATCGAGTACGGCATTAAATTGATGCTTGCTCCAAGGTCGCAGAGTCCGTACCCACAGTCCATGTCTCCAATGGTGCAAGGGATGATGGGCTGCCCTGGATCTCCACACTTTGGAGGGAGCTTCTGCTGGATGGCTGCAGAGCACGTCTCTGTCAGCTGAACAATCTCCTTTTCTTTGAACCTTCGCTTGTTAGAAATCAAATCCTTCACAAAGCGAGCGTAGTTAGGCATCTGCTTGATAGCATCAATCAAGGGAATATTAATAGTAAGCTTCGAAAATACACTTAAAAATTTCCCAAATTGATCATCAAGTTCTTTTTCTTTTAATCTATTAGGGAAAGGAAGTTCCTTCGGAACCACCTTACCCTTGGAGTTTTTAGCAGTCAAAATATGAGAAGGGGAAGAAATAGGAGCCTGGGTCTCCTCAACAACTACCTCAGGAGGGGCTGGGGGCCCTGACGGTGCACCAGTGCTAGAAGAAGGGCGACCGGTCTCCTCGTCAGCTTGGTCCTCAGCCACTTGATTTCTATTTATTAACTGCTTCCCACTTCTTAAGGTAACGGCTGCCACCTCTTCAGAATCTGAGCAGTCCTCAATTACCACGGTTTCTGAGACTGTCACTGCCTTCAACTGAGCTTTAGGATTGGGGTCTGTTTGGGAAGGCAGTGAGCCAGACGGTCTCTGCTGTAGAGGAACTGAGTCAACTGACTCATAGTTCCTTGCATCTCCACCATAGCGTTCTCAAGCTTTGCTGGCCAGCTGCCAGATTCTGATTTATCACTGTTTGTTGCTCTTGAGAGGCCATCAGTTTATCAATCATCTCCTTTAAATTAGCATTGTTCGAACTCAATGAGGATGGCTGAGCTGGAGACTGTTGTGGCCTAAACTGATTGTATGGGGGCCTAACAAAACCGGTGGTCCTCCCTGACTTGCCCTCTGAGGCTGCATCTGTGTGAGTTGAGGGCGTTATTTGGATTACCGTACCTCAGGTTTGGATGCTGGTTCTGCATCCAAGGCTGCCTGTTGTACTGGCCAATTACATTTGCTCCTCAGTCTGCCTCATCTCAGCAACCATCGGGCAGTCTTCATAATCATGGCTGTCTCCACACTGAGAACAGCATACCTCATTTGGACCAGTAGACACCTGCTTGACGGCTTGCACAGATGTCTGTCCCATAGTGAGCCGCTCGAGCATCTTCGCCATATTGCCCACTGTGGTACTTAATGGGCCTGCTCAGCAGCAATCTGCTCCATCATAGGATCTGGAGTCCGAGAGGAGGTCTGCCCAACTGTGAAGACCCTTCCTCCACTGTTGCTCCACTGGCGGAGCTCCTCGCAGTAGGACTCCATGGCTGACATAAATTCCTCTCCGCTTTTAGCCAACAAATTTCCACCCAATGCGGCTCTGACCTCGGCTCTGTGCTCATCTCTCAGCCCTTGAAGAACCCCTGGGCCAAGGACGTCATATTCTGACCGTGATGCGGGCACTGGCGGAGCAGCTCCTTGAACCTATCCCAAGCTTCACATATTGTCTCGTTACCGGACTGTCTGAAAGCGGTCAGATCAGCGATCATCTGTCTGGTCCGGGAGATGGGAATATACTTCTCATAGAACCTCTCCGTCAGCAGCTCCCAGGTAGTGATGATACCTGGTGGTAGACGGTGGAACCACTTCGAGGCTTCCCCTGATAGACTGTGCTGAAATAAGCACAGCCGAGCATATTCCTCAAGCCCCTGGGACATCCCCAACGAATCCAGATGGACTAAGAACCGATGGACATGGTCGAGTGCATCAGCCGGGTCTGCGCCTGAGAAGGTCCCTGCTGGATGATTCCTGACAGCGTTTGTTTGATGGCTTGGTTTTAACTTTTGCCATTCTGTGTTAATTCAGCTGTGAGGTTCGGTAAAGTCACAGGTCCTCTTCTAGGAGCAGCTGGCGGCCGATTAATTCTTCCCAAGTGGACTGCTCAGCGTTGGCATTGGGATTGGCTGGTCCGTTAGCAGCCATGGCGAAGGTGAGTGCTCTTCTCGCTCTTCGAGCTGTACGGTTGATCTCTAAGTCTAAGTTGAATCTTGGTGGGCCTCGAGATCGAGTACCGTGCATTCACCAAACACCTGCGTTACACAAAACAAATCAAATAAAATAAAAACAATTGACAACCAAGGCAAAGGACTTGACAAAGTCAAGTCCCCGGCAACGGCGCCATTTTGCAAACAGGAAATTGATCTACTAAAACTAAACAAATTAATCTAGAAAATAATAAATCAATAAGTCTGTCGGGTTGCAAAAATCCCGGTCACTATAGTATAGAAATTAAGTAACCAAGTATCGAACCGTGGGACTTGAATAAATAAGCCTAAGTCCTATCCTAAATCCTAAGAAAACTGGAAATTCAGGGGGGTTGTGAATTGTTTTTGAACTGAATCGAATAAATGCAAATCAGAATTGAAATAAGCAATCGGTAAAAATGAATGATGAGTTGATAATATGAGTGGAACTCCGGGTTCGGGTTGTTCTTTTCTGGTTGAATCTAGTAACTCCTACAATTTAATTATGAGAACGGAAAGGCCAATTCTTTCTATCTCTTCAATGCTAAATCCTAGTTCATTGAAGAGCTCACCTATCAGAACGTGCAACTCTAATCTAGCAGTTGGCAAAACACATATAGGTGGAATAAGCACAAAGAATTGTTAGCGTTTGTAGGAAAGATTATCTATCCGACTAATCCTTCCCCAAATTCCCAGGTTAATTCGAACTCCCTATTAATCACCTTGTCTGATCTTAATAGGTTTCGCAAACAACTCTATAACTCGCGAAATTAATAGAGAAGAAATTGATAATCATTAACCTGAAAACAATCCGATACAGCCTCATAATCAAATTGCAGAATCTTTAACTACATTGAATCCATCTTGAACAAACCCTACCCCAGAGTTAAATCCCTACTAGCCAGACATTGCAATGGAACAGATAAATACAATCAACATAGAAATCATCTAAAGGAAGAAAAACCCTTCTGTTGAACGATTATCCAGTATCGATGGCTGCAGGCAAGGTTGAAGATGATGGTCGCACTCCCTTCTGTCGATGCTCCTCCAGAACGATGTGATATGATTGGTGAATGTGGATGAAGGTGAACTGATGCAATTGGCGTGGATGAATGGAGAGAACTTCGTTTATCAGCGTGAGAGAGTGTGTTGTAATGATCGATGATGTGAATCCTTTCTCCTCTGATTAGGTCAGTTAAATAGACTTTTCCTCCTCCTTTTTCCCTTCAAAACGCCGAGTTTATGTTGAATTTTTCGTCCTGTCCGAACATTGGTCCGAGCTTCAATGTTCGGACACAATGCTTTGAGCGCTCCAACCCAGAAGTCTCGACTTGTGTCCGAACTTGATGTTCGGACACAAGTTCGGACATGCACCGTAGTGTTCCCTCGTTGAGAATCTCGAATCATGTCCGAACTTCGATGTCCGGACCGAAGTTCGGACATCTCATTAGTCACAGCACACAAATCCTCGACTCATGTCCGAGCTTGGAAGTTCGGACTCAAGCTCGGACGTACCTTCAAAACCCTCCAAATTCTTTATCTTGACTCCGATTCGACCCCCGTTTGTTGCATTACCTCCCTTGTGAGTAAATCTAGTGTTTCCTTGGCTTTTCTCTGCATTTAACATAGAAAAAGGGTATCAAGCCTTAACAAACAGCAAACCAAAGGAAAACGTAAGATAAATGTGGAATATTGTTGATGCATGTACACAAATTAGGCATTAAAGACTACCAAAACCATTCATATCTCACACTCATCAGTTAAGCTAAAGGGAAGATTGGAAAACAATCATAACATACAAAGAGAATCGAACCGGTTATGACATCGACTCCCATACTCACACGCGTGGCCGGAACAGACCAGACTCCTCACTCCCCAGTTAGCACTTGTTAGAAGTCTCATTATTGGACTTAGTACATTAATTCACACTTAGGTGGTTAGGTCTAGTCAGACAGACACAAGGGTAGTGAACATATTAACACGCACAAACAAACACATAACTAACTCACGCATAGCCGTGGTTAGAACGTTCCTTAGGTTGGAAACGTTATTACCGGATACCGTTCTCTTACGTTTACCTAATATTGGTTAACTAGCCTTTCATACGCATTCAAGGTTACCGATATCAGTACGCAAACACACAACAACAACGACTGTAAACTCGTTTCATGATTTATCTTATAACATGGCAAACATACAGAAAAACACATTGGCATACAAGCCGGTGTAATCCGGTAGGACACAGGTTGCAAGAAAACCATACCTGTCACTGAGATCCACTCTATTGTGTCCACCTATGTTCCTCGAACAATCCTTGAACAACTGGTAACAATACAATTACTTTCATTAACATTGGGGTATTATGTTGTTTAACGTCTAATGCGCCCATAGTTAACCCCGTCATCCCGTTAAACTTAATTTTACTCTTGTGATCTTAAGTTCACAACTCAAACATCAAACCTAACACTTGTTTACACATCTTAAGGCCTTTACATGTCACCGAACAAGGCCTAAACATCATCTAAAACCATTACCATTCAATCCCCTATCATTAGGAGCCTTAAACAAATTTTTTTCTTCATCTCTGGTCTGGACCGCCCCACTGGAGCGGTCCCAGGGGCGGTCCACAACAGAAACTACTTCGCCTGCGCTGGAATAACTTATAATATATGGTTTTTAATGTAACAAAAAATTAAAGTATGGTTTGTTAATAAACTTTTTAAGCTGGCAAAAATATGGAACACTAAATTAACACTTTATAACAGTAAGTTTATAAATGTTTTGGTATTAGCTTTTAAGAGAAGTGAAATTATTTACATATATGTATATATACTTATTTAAGTAGAAACTTATGTAAATCATGGAATTTAATTATTTTTATGTTTTATTTATTATACTATATGGGAGTTAATATTTTTAATTAAACTAAGGAAAATATATATTTTTACGCATATATAAAAAGGGAATAAAGTAGTAACTTGGAGTAAAGCGAGGAACTAATAGATTAACACTTATAATAACAAAATATTATAAGAGCTAGAATCCTAAGACATAGTAAAAGAAATACTTTATGAAACATACTTGGAATGCAGTTAGAGGTTGTAGTAATAAGATAGTTTAAATATAATAAGTTACATAGGGGATGTCTTAGTTAAATTCTAATATAGGTATACTTATATATATTAAATAAATAAAGGAAAACATTTTACTTATTAAACCATGTGTCGGTTATGGTACGCCTAAAAGTTATTGAACATAGTTAAATACAATAAAATTTCCTAAAAATTTTATGGATAAATCTTAATACATAAAGATGTATGTAAATATATATGTATACAAATACATTGAAATAGATGAGGGAAATAATATTCCTTGTGATAGTTATAATAAGTAGAATATATATATGTAACACCCCAACTAACAACAACACACTTAACAACAAACTGCAGCGGAAAACTTAACTCAACACATTACTTAACTCATTGGTGTTACACGCCGTTAACCACCCATGTGGCTAACAAGGCTAATACATATACATTGTATCGGTCTGATGGACTAGATTCCCGAGCAACTATACATTACTATCCCTTTCCATTAACAACAACCAACATACATAAACATTCTAACTGTACCGAGTATTTAAAAACTGACGCCGATAACAATTTCGGTCTTACTACACCTACAATTCATACATAATTTAAATGGCTACCCATGTACAAACGACTACCCCGTCCTACTCTCGAACGGCTTCCAGCTCCTTGTACCTGAAATAGAATTGGAAAAAAGGGTGGCCCCCAAGGGGCCCAACACCTTTGCTGGTATGGTAATCTCGCAGCCCGCATGCTACCGGGCCACGCACAACTAATTGCCGTCTAAGCATGCGGTTGATTATATTTAAATCATGCATGTTAATTGTAAACACATAGCACATTCCATACCCATAACAATGGGCTCAATAAAACAGTCAATGCATCTTTACTCATTAGAACACTCATTGTGTCCTTTTACCCTAGAGGGTTTCTCCTCTATTGGAGCTATTTCCTTAATAGACGACACTTACCCACTAGCCGGGTTATTCTCAAAACGTCTTATATTAAACTGGGATTCATATCGATGATCCACATACTTCACACAACAACCTATACCACATATTGACTTCCATCTTACATAAAATCGTAATAATATTTGCATCACATTATCAACACATAGCATAACGGGAGCAGTTCTCATAGGAACCGACCCAATCATGATTAGTTGACTTGGAGAGCCTAGAGAATGTTGCCAAACTCATTGTAAGCTCATTACATAACTCATTACCGTCCTGTTAAATGAACGAATAACTTAATCCCAAGGTGCGTCGGATATAGTGATCCAAGCACACCGAAGAAACATAGTATGCCCCTGTGGCCCGACGTGAGTCAGTAAAATAGCTTTGGTTAAGCTAAAGGGAAGATTGGAAACCAAATTGGAAAACAATCATAACATACAAAGAGAATCGAACCGGTTATGACATCGACTCCCATACTCACACGCGTGGCCGGAACATACCGGACTCCTCACTCCCCAGTTAGCACTTGTTAGAAGTCTCATTATTGGACTTAGTACATTAATTCACACTTAGGTGGTTAGGTCTAGTCAGACAGACACAAGGGTAGTGAACATATTAACACGCACAAATAAACACATAACTAACTCACGCATAGCCGTGGTTAGAACGTTCCTTAGGTTGGAAACGTTATTACCGGATACCGTTCTCTTACGTTTACCTAATATTGGTTAACTAGCCTTTCATACGCATTCAAGGTTACCGATATCAGTACGCAAACACACAACAACAACAACGACTGTAAACTCGTTTCATGATTTATCTTATAACATGGCAAACATACAGAAAAACACATTGGCATACAAGCCGGTGTAATCCGGTAGGACACAGGTTGCAAGAAAACCATACCTGTCACTGAGATCCACTCTATTGTGTCCACCTATGTTCCTCGAACAATCCTTGAACAACTGGTAACAATACAATTACTTTCATTAACATTGGGGTATTATGTTGTTTAACGTCTAGTGCGCCCATAGTTAACCCCGTCATCCCGTTAAACTTAATTTTACTCTTGTGATCTTAAGTTCACAACTCAAACATCAAACCTAACACTTGTTTACACATCTTAAGGCCTTTACATGTCACCAAACAAGGCCTAAACATCATCTAAAACCATTACCATTCAATCCCCCATCATTAGGAGCCTTAAACAAATTTTTTTATTCATCTCTGGTCTGGACCGCCCCTCTGGAGCGGTCCCAGGGGCGGTCCACAACAGAAACTACTTCGCCTGCGCTGGAATAACTTATAATATATGGTTTTTAATGTAACAAAAAATTAAAGTATGGTTTGTTAATAAACTTTTTAAGCTGGCAAAAATATGGAACACTAAATTAACACTTTATAACAGTAAGTTTATAAATGTTTTGGTATTAGCTTTTAAGAGAAGTGAAATTATTTACATATATGTATATATACTTATTTAAGTAGAACTTATGTAAATCATGGAATTTAATTATTTTATGTTTTATTTATTATACTATAGGGAGTTAATATTTTTAATTAAACTAAGGAAAATATATATTTTACGCATATATAAAAAGGGAATAAAGTAGTAACTTGGAGTAAAGCGAGGAACTAATAGATTAACACTTATAATAACAAAATATTATAAGAGCTAGAATCCTAAGACATAGTAAAAGAAATACTTTATGAAACATACTTGGAATGCAGTTAGAGGTTGTAGTAATAAGATAGTTTAAATATTATAAGTTACATAGGGGATGTCTTAGTTAAATTCTAATATAGGTATACTTATATATTAAATAAATAAAGGAAAACATTTTACTTATTAAACCATGTGTCGGTTATGGTACGCCTAAAAGTTATTGAACATAGTTAAATACAATAAAATTTCCTAAAAATTTTATGGATAAATCTTAATACATAAAGATGTATGTAATATATAGTATACAAATACATTGAATAGATGAGGGAAATAATATTCCTTGTGATAGTTATAATAAGTAGAATATATATGTAACACCCCAACTAACAACAACACACTTAACAACAAACTGCAGCGGAAAACTTAACTCAACACATTACTTAACTCATTGGTGTTACACGCCGTTAACCACCCATGTGGCTAACAAGGCTATACATATACATTGTATCGGTCTGATGGACTAGATTCCGAGCAACTATACATTACTATCCCTTTCCATTAACAACAACCAACATACAAAACATTCTAACTGTACCGAGTATTTAAAAACTGACGCCGATAACAATTTCGGTCTTACTACACCTACAATTCATACATAATTTAAATGGCTACCCATGTAAAACGACTACCCCGTCCTACTCTCGAACGGCTTCCAGCTCCTTGTACCTGAAATAGAATTGGAAAAAAGGGTGGCCCCCAAGGGCCCAACACCTTTGCTGGTATGGTAATCTCGCAGCCCGCATGCTACCGGGCCAGCAACAACTAATTGTCGTTAAGCATGCGGTTGATTTAATTTAAATCATGCATGTAACTGTAAAACACATTAGCACATTCCATACCCATAACAATGGGCTCAATAAAACAGTCAACACATCTTTACTCATTAGAACACTCATTGTGTCCTTTTACCCTAGAGGGTTTCTCCTCTATTGGAGCTATTTCCTTAATAGACGACACTTACCCACTAGCCGGGTTATTCTCAAAACGTCTTATATTAAACTGGGATTCATATCGATGATCCACATACTTCACACAACAACCTATACCACATATTGACTTCCATCTTACATAAAATCGTAATAATATTTGCATCACATTATCAACACATAGCATAACGGGAGTAGTTCTCATAGGAACCGACCAAACATGATTAGTTGACTTGGAGAGCCTAGAGAATGTTGCCAAACTCATTGTAAGCTCGTTACATAACTCATTACCGTCCTGTTAAATGAACGAATAACTTAATCCCAAGGTGCATCGGATATAGTGATCCAAGCACACCGAAGAAACATAGTATGCCCCTGTGGCCCGACGTGAGTCAGTAAAATAGCTTTGGTTAAGCTAAAGGGAAGATTGGAAACCAAATTGGAAAACAATCATAACATACAAAGAGAATCGAACCGGTTATGACATCGACTCCCATACTCACACGCGTGGCCGGAACAGACCGGACTCCTCACTCCCCAGTTAGCACTTGTTAGAAGTCTCATTATTGGACTTAGTACATTAATTCACACTTAGGTGGTTAGGTCTAGTTAGACAGACACAAGGGTAGTGAACATATTAACACGCACAAACAAACACATAACTAACTCACGCATAGCCGTGGTTAGAACGTTCCTTAGGTTGGAAACGTTATTACCGGATACCGTTCTCTTACGTTTACCTAATATTGGTTAACTAGCCTTTCATACGCATTCAAGGTTACCGATATCAGTACGCAAACACACAACAACAACAACGACTGTAAACTCGTTTCATGATTTATCTTATAACATGGCAAACATACAGAAAAACACATTGGCATACAAGCCGGTGTAATCCGGTAGGACACAGGTTGCAAGAAAACCATACCTGTCACTGAGATCCACTCTATTGTGTCCACCTATGTTCCTCGAACAATCCTTGAACAACTGGTAACAATACAATTACTTTCATTAACATTGGGGTATTATGTTGTTTAACGTCTAATGCGCCCATAGTTAACCCCGTCATCCCGTTAAACTTAATTTTATTCTTGTGATCTTAAGTTCACAACTCAACATCAACCTAACACTTGTTTACACATCTTAAGGCCTTTATGTCACCAAACAAGGCCTAAAAACATCATCTAAAACCATTACCATTCAATTCCCCATCATTAGGAGCCTTAAACAAATTTTTTTATTCATCTCTGGTCTGGACCGCCCCTTTGGGGCGGTCCCAGGGGCGGTCCACAATAGAAACTACTTCGCCTGCGCTGGACCTCCCCACAGGGGCGGTCCACAGCAGACCCCATTTTAAAAAGTGTTTTCTCCTCATTTTGAACTCCAAATTTACCCAAATCTTTTCCCAATCATTCCACAATCTTTCCACATGTTTCCTACATGTTTAAACACCTTAAAACAAGCACTAAACCATACTAAATCATCACTAACTTGTTGCTCAATTTCTTACAACAATTCCTAATACTTATAACATTTTTCCTTAGGATTTCTAAGTGGTGAATCATGCCTACAATATCACTAACCAAAGTGTGCTTCCACAACAAGGTAACCACTCCTAAAGCATCATTTTGCATCACCCTCATCCCCTTTACACACACTCCTCAAGTCTTTCCCACAAGTTCATAATTAAACCTTCACAAGGCATTACACTTCCATTGTTCACCAAACTTTGCACAAGACTTTACCACACCTCCACCATGACCTTGGTGTATCTAGAAATCATCCATTAGTTCTCTAAATCTCCAAGGCTATGCCCAAGGCATCTTAACACATAAGAACACCTTAATTCGCTTTCTTTCACCATCTTAACACTTAACAATTCCTAGTACCTTCTAGGTCATAAAATCTCATTACAACCCATAAACTCTTTTGTTTATCAACTAAATTTTGCAATAGCTTCTCTTGTATCACCTTACACCAAAACACATAGTTTTTCACCTTTAGACAATCAAGAACATTCAATCTCTTAATACACAGTCTTATACACAGACATATGGTTTTTCATCCTTTAACCATCAAACACATTCACCTTCACAAGAGATGTTCTTTATACACAACTAAACCTTTAGACAACACTACATCACAACATAGCTCATAAACTTAAATTGCTTGGCACTTAGGCCCTTAAATAACATGGCTCTTAGGCCCTTAAATTGCATTAAACTTAAACACTGAATTTCCACATTTAAATGCCTTCAACCTGCGAATACACACAACAATGCTCCCATGTCTTTTTAGTCCACCTAGTGGATAGTTTTCTAGCTCATTTTTCATTGGCTCTTTAGGTTATTTATTAAGCAAATATAGCTCAATTTCCTAGTACAATAACCCACATTAAGAGAGGTCATTTACCTCTTTGTTTTCCAAGCTTTCTCACTTGTTTTCTCTTGTTTTTCTTGATTGAAAATCGGCAAGGAGCTTTTATCACTTTCCAACCTTCTAACCAATACACTTATAAGGGTAATGAGCATTAATTTTAATACTCAAACTCATAATTAAACCCTAGGTTTACATAAGTGTCCTAAAACACTAAAATTTGATGTTTACCTTTGGAATTTGAAAGAGAGCTTGGATAAGTAGTAAGATAGGACTCCTCCTAGTCCATTGGAGATCAATTCAAGCTAAATGAAGAACAAGAAAATACACCATTAAAGGGTGAATTTTCGGCCATATAAGTAAATGAAGGGAACATGGATTTTCTTTGATCTTTATTACCTCAAAACAAAGGAGAACAACAATATGCAAGAAGATGAGCTTTCCCCCTTCAATGGATATTCTTCATGGCACCAAAATGGAGTTCTTGAAGATTTGAAAAGATAGAAGTGAAGAGCTTGGTCTAACTAAGACAAATATGGTCTTAGAATTTGATTTGGAGCATTAATGAACATTTGGTGAGCAATTGAAGTTGGAGAAGAGAGGTGCTGCACCATGGACGGTTTTGGTTGGGAGAATGGAGGAAGATGACGGTGGGAACAAGAGGAAATGAAGAAAGGTGAGGAGAGAGGCAAAGTTTGAAGATATTTATGTTATAAAGCAAGTAGTAACTTTACTTTATTTTCTTTTACTTTTCTTAGTTGGCTGGCCAAGTATGGTGACTCACACCACTAAAACTGTGCCCCCTTACATATTAGAGATATTTATGGTCTTTGTTGACCAAATGATTGACTTATGTTGACTTAAGTCAAAACTAGCACTATTTGAGCACTATTCACAAACTAAGGCACATATTTGTGAAATTTTTGATTTCCCATTGATTTAGACTTCCTAATGTGATACTAAGTAGTAAACATGTTAATTAAAGAGTAATGGTGGACATTTAGCCACTCAAAACCCATTTACAAGACAATTTTTCAAAAATGTGCTTTAAGCTCCTTAAAGCACATTTTGTGTTTTAACTTGTTTTCAAGCTTGGTTTTCTTTAGTAATTGATTTAATATGTTCATTAACATATAAATAAGGTCTTGGTAAGCTTATTAGGTCTTAACCAAACTTATCCCAAGCTTAGAGCTCATTTTCGCCCATATTGGCTTTAAGGTATTTATTTGTGTTTCGTTTAGTTTAATTGTCTACCAAAGTATCATAAGGAATTAATTAGCCTTATTAAATCATAATTGAATGTTATAAAGTCTTGGTAGGCTCTTTGGGTCCTAACCAAGTTCACTCCAAACTTAGAGCATGTTTTTGCTCAAACTGTGTCTTAGTTTTTATTGTGTTTTTACTATGGTTTAAATTGTACACTAATGTTTCTAAGGAACTTCTTAGCCTTTAAATACCTTAGTTTAACATTTAAACAACATATCAAGTTTTGGGGTATTTCAATCTACCCCCCTTAAAAGAACTTCGTCCTTGAAGTTCACATTTCCCTCGCATCATCATACTAGAATACGGGAATTACTTGCAAAATAAAACTTCCATAACTAACATACTTTACATCACAACCTCGGACTTAACGGTCCGGGCAACATATCCACATCCATACATAACATAACATAACATAACATAACATAACACAAACATAACATAACATAACATAACAGAACAAACATAACATAACTAACATAACATAACATAACATAACATACATAACATAACATAACATAACATAACATAACTAACATAACATAACATAACATAACATAACATACATAACATAACAGAACATAACATAACATAACATAACTAACATAACATAACATAACATAACATAACATACATACATAACATAAAACATAACTAACATAACATAACATACATAACATAACATAACTAACATAACATAACATAACATAACATACATACCTACATAACAGAACATACATAACATAACATAACATAACATAACTAACATAACATAACATACATAACATAACATAACATAACTAACATAACATAACATAACATAACATAACATAACATAACATACATAACATAACATAATAACATACATAACATAACATACATAACATAACATAACATAACATAACATAACATAACATAACATAACATAATACCATAACATAACATAACATACATAACATAACATAACATAACTAACATAACATAACATCACATAACTAACATAACATAACATAACATAACATAACATAACATAACATAACATACATAACATAACATAACATACTTACATGATAACCTCGGACTCAACGGTCCGGGTATCTTAACAACATTTACACTTACATAACAACCCTCAGACTCTCAGATCTAGATAACATAACAACATTCGGACTCATAGGCCCAGTTAACATAACCAAATTCATAACTCAACCACATTAGGACTCAAGGTCAAAATAATATTTATTACATATACCACATAACATGTCTTAGCATGTATAACAACCAAAAATACTTTGTATATATACCATTATCCCGCAGATTCCTTTGGGAGGTCAAATCAATCACTTAAGTATAAGAAATTTCTTTATTTAAAGTATCTATCGAACGTTTTGGAAATACCGATTCAAAATCCTCTTGAAAGCGCATACAACTCCAAGTCCAACTTATGCTCTTTGCTTCTTTTCTTAGCGTGGTTAATTGTGTTCACTTAAGGGAGCTTCAAGAACCATCCAGCCGTGATGTGATCAGCATCAATGTTGAACTATCCTTCCACCCCAATTCGTGTTCGGCTTCCCTTGATCACATGCAAATCAAGTTCCACCTCCCACTTCATTTTCAAGCATCAAATAATACACGCATTTCCAATTTTCTATCTTTTTTTTGTCAATCTAGTCATAATCATTACATCTCCAAAGGATAGAACTCCGTCTATCAGTTATCTCCATTCGCTTTAATCCAGTTACCTAGGGAATCTTGTTCTCCCTAGGTTCTATGTCGGTTTCATACCCTTTCAAGAATCACTATATTACATATATGCATATATTTTAACAAAATACAACACTCGGTTTTACATTTAGCATTATACGAACACATACTGTTGGGGTTTTAGCTCCCCGAGAGTTTCTCTACTCCCAAATACTTGTACTAACACACAACAATTAACTAAGTAGTCACACTTATCACAATGGTATTTCTGTAACACCCCATCCAAAGCCAATCGTGGTTATCGCAAAACTGAACCCTTAATCGAATACGTCGCAGCGGAAATAATAAACACCTGGACCTTGCCACGGTCTGATCGTTAGAAAATACCGGCCTTAACATTTACAACACTTATCCAAAATACTTAACCAACCCAAAACATCACCATCCATAGTACCACAACCAATCGAGTACCAACAGCTAAGACATAATCACAACTTTACATCAGTTTAAATAAAAACAGACGGGTGCACAGGCGCAACCCGAACTCAAAATAAATATCCCATCCTAAGTCTAACCGCTCCTACTCTCGTAGTGCGTCCTCATGGGTCTCTTACCTGCAAGTGTAAAAACAGCCCCCAAAGTTGGTCAGCACGAATGCTGGTACACCCTCTCATGGCCCCCAAGCTAACGGGGCTACGATGACTATTTGTCGATACCATGGAAATTGATTACATACACAAGCATAATATGAAGTGCAATAACAATAACCACAGATGAACACATATAGTTCACAAACAATGAACGACTCAAGCGTTCCCTTATCAAGTGGGTTAGTAACCCCCTCCTTAGTCCTCATTTCCTTAATCTCAGTTCCTTACCTTACCTTAATCTTAATCTCAACTTATTCTCAGTTTACAAACCGTTCCTGGAAGGGAATGGTTGTAGCTTAATTCAAACCTGGGATTTAGGTGATCCCACCGCACCATCTTAATGCCACCTACTCTAGACGGGAGTCCAGCGTAGCTGAGCCGGCAACCGGCCCTAGGCTACAAGTCCGAAGACAAGTCCTTAAGCGGAGGGCGGATCTGATTCAGATACCGTCCCCCTTTTTCCTTAGCATGCATGACCGGAGATCGGTCCCGGGTTTCCTCACTCAAGTTCCAGCTAGTAGAAATCTTAATCACCATGTGCTAGCTAAGCCTTAACGGGCATTAACCAACAACCACCAAACTTAACTCTTTTTCTTAACTCAGTAAGTACTAAACTTGGTTAGTAACAATCTCAAGTCTCGCGGGTTAGTGTAAATATAACACATACACAACGAGAACAAATATAACCGGTTGCATGCTTTATCTTGTTTTAGTCATAGCAATTAAACAGATAGCACACAAGCCGAGGGACACCTCGTTAGCAAGCAGGTCACAAGAAAGTTTGTACCGTTCACCGTCGTTCGTTGTTTGATTAACCTTCTTCGGGGTCCCAATTCACAAACCTAAAACATTCATTCATTTTTAGGTCATTACGTATTTGCACCTTACTTAACTCACTTAGTCCCTAAAGATTCCCATTCAATACCCTCTCTAGTCTTTGCCACTTAACTTACAAACTTAACTTTAAACATTAAAATTTATACTTAACTTAACTTAATCCCTTAAGTTCTTAGGGTCCTAATCATTACCACCCTACCAAAGGTATACCTTATTACCTATTACCATTCTTAGAATTCAAAATTTCTTTTTTTTTTTATTTTTAGGCTCGACCGAACTTCCGACCGACCTTACCCAAGGTCGGTCCATTCCAGAACACGTTACCGTTTGAAAATTCTACCCCGACCGACCTTGCAAGTCCGGTCCCAAGGTCGGTCCATTCCCGAGAGTTTCCCCCGTGGGAAATTTAAGCTCGACCGAACTTGCCAAGTCCGGTCCCATGTTCGGTCGATTCTAGAGACTTATTTCCTTCACAAAATACAAGCCCGACCGAACTTGCAAGTCCGGTCCCCAAGTTCGGTCGGTTCCAGAGACTTTCTCCGGCAGTGTAAACTGAGCTCGACCGACCTTGCAGGTGCGGTCCCTAAGGTCGGTCGGCTCCAGAACCTTGTTTCTAAATTCTCTTTCAACTCCAAACTTCTCCTCATATATCCTAATATGTTATAACCTCATTTGGGCACCTCAAGTACACCTTAAGCCAACCACTAAACACTTTAAATCACTCACCAACATCCACTTTAACCATTATGCATTTTTCCTTGTAACCATGCCAACACTTGTAACATTTTCCACTAGGTTTCTAGGTGGTGGTTCATACCTAATGTAACCACTATGCCAAATGTTTCCCCACCACTATAACATCATCTCCCAAGCATCTTTCACCATCTAAAACTGTTTTATACATTTACTTAAAGTTCCTTCACAAGCTTAAGCTTTCATCCATCAACACCTTATTTCCTTCCTAGTTGTTTACCAACACTTGCCTAAGTCCTAAATACTCAAATACATTCTCTTGATTCCTAAATCCTTCATAGTAATGCCTAAGTCATTATACTCATTATAACACTTTATCTCACCCCTTTTTCATCAAAACAACCTCTAAAACTTCCTAGTACTTCCTTAGTCATTAAATTCCCTTAGAACATCTTAAACACTTAAGTTCTCCTTTAAATTTTGCCATGGGTTCTCTAGTATATAGCACATCCTAACACTTGGTTTTTCTCCATCAAACAACCAATATCACTCAAATTCTCATCACAACACCTTAACACACAATTTACACCAAAACTACACCACATCATCATATAGTGCATAAACTTAAATGCTTGGCACTTAGGCCCTTAAAGGACAATAATCTTAACCACTGAATTTCCACATATATTTGCCTTCAACCTGTGAATACACACAACAAGGCTCCCATTGAAATAAAATGCTTCTTGTAATTCACCTTGATATTCTTAAACTATCTCTTTTTCCTCATTTGCTCCTTAGTCACAAGTTCACAATCATGATCATTGTTTCTCCTAGGTCCTATATAACCTTTTCTAAAGTAAACTCTCCACTAAACCCATCACATATCTAAATCTCATTCCCTTAAACAATAAAACACCTTAAGGTAAGTAATTTACCTTGTTCCTTTACAAGCTTTAAAAACTTTCTTCCTTAGGTTTTTCCTTGCTCAATCTCGGTCACCAATATATATCTCCTTGCCAATGTTCTAACCAATATCCAATGACTCCAATGAGTACTAGATAATACATTAACCTAAGGAACAAACCCTAGGTTAAATATGTGCTTTAAGGTATTAAGGTGATTGTTTTACCTTGGTTTCTCAAGACAAGGTTGGATATGAAGTAAGAAGGACCTCCTAAATCCTTTGAAGAGTAGAAAACAAGCTAGAACAAGGCATAAACATGGAGTCCCATGAGTGCAAATTTTCGGAAAGAAAGATATGGAAACCTAGATTTTCTTACACTTTCTTTACCTTAAGAGAATGGAGAAGCCAATGGAGTCTCCAAACTTGAATTTCCTCCTCTAATGGTGGTTTGGCTTAGCACCAAATCAAAGCTCTTGAAGTTTTAAAAAGATAGAAAGAGAGAGCTTGAGCTAACTAAGAGGAATATGTAATTTGTTTTGGTTTTGGAGCTAAAATGAGCAAGTAGTGATCAAAGCTAGATGAAGCTAGTATGGAGGTTGAGTTTTATGTGAGAGAGAAGAAAGAGAGCAAAGAAAACCGGTGGAGAAGATGGAGAATGAATAGATGAGGAGAGAGGTAAGTAAAGTGAGATATTTGTTTCCTTAAAGTAAATAGTAACTCCTTACTTTTCCCTCTTCTTTTCTAATATCATTTGGCTACTCATGATGAGTCACAACCTTAGAAAACCGGCCCCCTTTAGTAATTAGGCTAGTCATGGTCTTGTTTGACCAACTAAGTAAACTAAATTGACTTATGTTATAAACTAGCTTAATTAAGTTACTATTCTCAAAACAAGGCACATTGTTGTCAAATTTTTGATTTCCCATTGATATAACTTCCAGATGTGATACTATATAGTACACATGTTAATTAAAGAGTAATGACGGACATTTAGCCATTCAAAACTCATTTATAAGACAATTTTTTAAAAATGTGCTTTAAGACTCCTTAAAGCACATTTTGTGTTTTAACTTGTTTTCAAGCTTGGTTTTCTTTGGTAATTGATTTAAAATGACCATTAGGATATTACTAAGGTCTTAGAACAATATTTGGTTACTCTCCCAAGTCTCTCCAAGCTTAGAGCACGTTTTTGCTTAACCTGCTCTTTTGGTGTTTCCTTATATTTTCTTTGATTAGAAATGTTTCTTAATGTTTCGGAGGCATTATTTAGCCTCCTTATATCTTATTTTATCATTTAAACACCATATCTAAGTTTGGGGTATTTCAATCTACCCCCTTAAAAGAACTTTGTCCTCCATGTTCACCTATGTGCTTAACCATTCACGGTACTCAATTCCCTTAATCTTAACACCACATCTTATGTTCACATTCACACATCTCAAGACTCAAGGTCAATCTCAAATACAATACATAAGTATTATACATAACTCAAACTTACACCAAAGTGTAGCAACTTACACAAATTCGCATCTTAAACAACCAAACAAACGATAAACATGATCGTTTCCTAACTCAAAAGCGAGGAAGCTCTACCCCCCTTAAAAAGGGGTACGCCCCGTACCCTATACAGATGATCTAGTCAGTAAACAAATAAGGGTAATTCGCCCTCATCTTATCCTCTAATTCCCACGTGACCTCTTCGACATCCTGGTTAGACCAGAGAACCTTCACTAGTCGCACTGACTTGTGGCGAGTGTCCCTAGTCTTACTGTCCAAGATTCTCTGAGGAGTCTCCACGGATCTCATATTCGGTTCCAAAGTCAACCTCTCAGGTTCTAACACATGGGAGGGGTGGTGCATGTATTTCTTTAGCTGTGAACCGTGAAAAACATCATGCACTTTACCCAGTTCAGCAGGTATATTCAACCTGTAAGCAACCGGGCCCACCCGCTCCATAATCTCATAAAGACCAACAAATTTCGGGCTTAACTTGCCTTTCTGCCCAAACCTGAATACACCCTTCATCGGTGAAACTCGCAGAAATACCTGGTCGCCCACTGCGAACTCTAGGTCTCGTCGTCGAACATCAGTGTACGACTTCTGCCTATCTTGAGCAGCTTTCATGTTCTCCCTGATTTGCTGAACTTCAGCCTTAATTTGTTCTAAGTACTCTGGTCCTATAATGACCGTCTCACTCGACTCATCCCAGGAGAGCGGTGTACGACATGGTCTACCGTACAACGCTTGAAAAGGTGCCATCTTGATCGAAGCGTGATAGCTGTTGTTGTATGAAAACTCGATCAGATGTAGTCTGTCAATCCAACTGCCCTTGAAGTCTAAGGCACATGCTCTCAGCATGTCCTCGAGTGTCTGAATAGTACGCTCAGTCTGACCATCTGTCTGAGGATGGAACGCGGTACTCAGCTTGAGTTCTGTACCCAACGCTTCTCTGGTAGCTCTCTAGTACCTCGAAAGGAATCTGGTATCTCTGTCTAACACTATGGTCTTTGGTATCCCGTGATGTCTCATGATTTCTTTCTCTAATAACTCAGCTAATTTGGTCACCTTCCAAGTATCCTTCATCGGTATGAATCGGGCTACTTTGGTAAGGCGATCCACCACCACCCATATCATGTTGAGACCTCCCCTAGCAGGTGGAAGCCCAACTACAAAGTCCATGGAGATATCATGGAATTTCCACTCCGGAACTGGCATCGACTGTACCATTCCGCCCGGTCGTCGGTGCTTGAATTTCACCTTCTGGCATGTGAGACACCTCAAGACGAACTTGGTACATCTATCTTCATCCCCGCCACCAGAAGTATCTCTTCATGTCTTTATACATTTTAGAGGCTCCCGGATGGATGGAAACTGAAGAATAGTGTGATTCTCTAAGTATACAGTCTTTCAGATCCATGTTGCCCCGTGGTATGCATAACCGGCCCTTAAGTCTGATCAGATCATCATCATGAAGTCTGAAGTCATATTTCTGACTCTCAAAGGTACCATCTATCAGCTTCTGTCTGACCTCTCTCATGTACTCATCTGTCCTCTGAGCCTCTCACACCTCATCAACCAAGCTGGAGAAAGAAAATAGCGAATGGAGTGAGTGTGCTCGACGGCTCAGGGCGTCTGCTACAACATTGGCCTTCCCCTCTTTGTATTGGAGGTCAATGTCATAGTCTTTCAGAAACTCTAACCATCTCCTCTGTCGAAGATTCAACTCCTTCTGAGTGAATATGTATCTCAAACTCTTATGATCGGTGTAGATCGTCACACTAACCCCGTATAAGTAGTGGCGCCATATCTTCAAAGCGAAGACTACAGCTCCCAGCTCTAAATCATGTGTGGGGTAGTTCTCCTCATGTTTCTTCAACTGGCGTGAGGCATATGCCACCACCTTGCCATGTTGCATAAGCACGCAACCCAGCCCTCTGCGGATGCATCATAATAGACCTCAAAGCCCTCTGTACCGTCTGGAATGGTCAGAACCGGTGCAGTGGTCAGTGAGTCCTTCAAGCTCTGAAATGATCTCTCACAGTCAACTGTCCACAAGAACGGTGCATCCTTCTTCATCAGACTGGTCATCGGTTTCGCGACCTTGCTGAAATCTCTAACAAACCTCCTGTAGTAACCTGCCAGACTGAGAAAGCTCCGGATGTCGGTAACAGTCTTCGGCCTTGGCCAAGTACGTACGGCATCAATCTTCGCTGGATCCACTGAGATCCCAGCATCTGAGATGACATGACCTAGGAAAGAGACCTGGTCAAGCCAAAACTCACACTTGGAGAACTTAGCGTATAGCTGGTTCTCCCTCAATATTTCCAATACCCTCCTCAGATGTTCCTCATGTTCAACCTTAGACTTCGAGTATATCAAAATGTCATCAATAAAAACCACAATCGACTTGTCCAGCTGCTCCCGGAACAAGCGGTTCATCAGATCCATAAACTTCGCCGGTGCGTTCGACAAACCGAACGGCATCACTGTGAACTCATAGTGGCCATATCGTGTCCGGAATGCCGTCTTCTCAATGTCTCCTTCCTTAATGGCTATCTGATGATACCCCGATCTGAGATCAATCTTGGAAAACATAGATGCTCCCTTCAACTGATCGAACAGATCGTCAATGCGGGGTAGTGGATACTTATTCTTCACTGTCACTGCATTCAGCTCTCTGTAGTCGATGCAAAGGCGGAGACTACCATCCTTCTTCTTCACGAAGAGGACTGGCGCTCCCCATGGTGACACACTTGGTCTTATAAATCCCTTATCTAACAAATCTTTCAATTGCTCCTTTAGCTCAGCCATTTCTGTCGGAGCCATACGGTATGGTGCCTTGGCTATCGGTCCGGTACCAGGTAGCAGCTCGATGGTGAACTCCACCTCCCGAGTGGGTGGCATGCCAGGCAGTTCCCGTGGAAATAAGTCGGGGAACTCCGACACTACCGGTAAGTCGGGGTCGAACTCAGGGTCTCTCTCTATGTCCTGTACATAGCAGAGGTATACTTCTTCCTTTCTCCTCAATTCCTTATACATTGCCATGGCGGTGATGATCTTAGTCGAAGGCTCTATGGGCCTCTGGCGGTATGATATTGTTACCCCAGACGGACTCCTGAGCAGTAATCTATGCTCGGCGCAGAGGATACGTCCCTTGTGCAGCTCCAACCAGTTCATCCCGAAGATAACATCAAATCCTAGCTTACCGAACTCAATAAAACTGACTGGAAAGTCTTCTCCCTTAATTCTGACAGTGGCTCCTCGGTAGTAACGAGTGCAACGAACCTTCTCCTTAGACGGGAGCGTAACCGTGAAGTCGGGTAGCTCATCAGCGTCTAGCCCCAACCTGCTCGCGAACGATGCCGAGACAAAGGTATGCGAGGCCCCTGAGTCGAAGAGAACTGATGCCTCAATCCCATTAATCGGAAAGGTGCCGGTGAGGATAGTACCGCTGGCGTCGGCCTGTGCCTCTGTAAGTATGCTTAACGCACCTTGCGTACCGAGTCCATAACCTAATTGTGTTCATAAGCTTCATGAGTATTGATGGTATAACAAGAGTCGAAACAATCTATATGAACAACACTGTTATTTTATTCATAACCATCCTGTTTACAACATGTGCTTCTATCTTACATCTCATTCTAACATTACATGGCTAATATTGTCTAAAGGTTAGGTTTAATCTCCCAGGTCTCATATGCGTCGCATTGATTACTGCTGACGGTGCTGTATTCAGCTTGATTCTCTTAATCCCATGGTATAACATCCTTGATTCTCCTCCCATAATTAATACATCTCATGACTTAAGTACCAACTTATTCGCACGGTCTGCACGCTTCTACTCGCCGTATAAAAACTCTGCATCATCCCCAATGGACCAAGACACTACGGGTATCCCTCTTTCGAGAGACTCCGTTGTCTCGTCCTTATCCTGGTGTAGTCCAAGTCGCCCATCCTTCTCGTAGAAGTTCACAATGCAAATGTCTGCTCGAATGTCTAGAATCGGTTCAGCTTCCAACTGCTGAGCGATTTCCACAACTTGTGTAATAACTGGATGAAACTCTTCGGGTATTCCCGGTGGTGAGACTCCATCTTGCATCCTCGTGGTTTGGTAATTCTTGGCATACGGGTTCCAGTCCTTGCCCAAGCTCATCATTTTTAATTTCATCCTTGCTCTCCCTGGGTACTCCGGTGTGTAAAAACCTCCCGGTCCCATTCCTAGTTGATTGCATCTTCTGATGATGGCTATTTGTGCTTCAGGTGTCAGGTATCCCCTTAATAAAATCATACCTGGGCGGATAACCTGACATTGTTCGGTTAGAAAGTCTATGGTTTCGATGTCGGTGTGCTCCGGGTTAGGTGTAGATGGTATTGGGTAGCAGATGTTGAATCTTCCTAAAGTGGTAGTAGGTTATATCTTACTTAAGTTCTAATCTCATCTTATTCTTACTTAACTCAGTTATTCACCAAACATGCATGATAATGCGGTAAGCAGGTAGTTTTATTACTAAATGGTTATAATGGTACCTGGCCTCGATGAGGGTTCAGGCTCATCGTCCCGGTTCACCATGTGTAGTGTGGGTCCCGACTTCTGGGTCACCCTTGGGTTCTTTTCTGCCGCCTGCTGCACCATCCTCTGACCGTCAGATCCAGCTCCCTAAACGGTCTTGCCCTTGCCCCTGGTGTCGGGCCTAGGCTCTGCTAGCAGGGTTCCGGTAACACTCATATGCCCGGTGTCCGTACACTCCACAAAAGTTGCACTCCACCTTATTCCCTTTACAATCGAGCCTGGAGTGGTCCTTGTGACACCACCTATAGATGAAGCGTTGCGGGTAGCCACCACTGGCTCCCTTCTCAGTCTCAGATCCTGATGATTCATAATATTAGTACCCATTTCTCAAACGGCCACTAAATTATTTCTTAACTCATTCAGTATCAATTTCTTACCCTTGGGCTCCCTAGAGCGCAGGGGTGTAGCTGCATAAGCATATGTCAACTTCAATGGCTCTTCCGGAGCCTTCTCCTTCTCCTCCTTCCCTTTAGGGTTCTGACTTTTCTGGGCCTGAAGCTGGTACTTTTGTTTCTTGTACCCTCCTTGCCCTTTACTCTCCGAGCTCTTACCAGCATTCTTTCTCTTAGCATTCTCCTCGTCCCTCAGCTGGACGGTTATCTCAACCTTAGCGGCGGCATGATAGCACTCCTGCTTTTCCACAGTATTAGTCGCTCTCATTTTCCACAATCTAAATCTTACTCATTACTTACTCAAATCTCAATTATTCTTATTACCTGCAAGGTAGTGTAGCTCGTCGGCCCCATGCCGTAGCGGAGTCGATGGCTAAGCCCGCCATAGAAGCGGTCCACCAGGATCTAGTCAGAATATCCAAGACCTGGCAGAAGACGGAGCAAGGTGGTGAACTCTGAGTAATACTCGTCCACTGTCATCTTGTCCGTTTGCTTAAGCGCATCCAACTGTAAGCGCTTCTTCGTCTGAACATGGGCGGGGTAGTACTTTGCTTGTAGTAAGGCGGTGTACTGCTCCCAGCCGAACTCTGGATCGGCCACATGCTCGGCCCTCACCAGCTTCCACCAATCGCCTGCCGCCCCCTTCAGATAAAAGGCAGCCAGACGCACCTTGATCCCAGCAGGGACGTCAAGGGTCTCGAAGGCAGTCTCCAGCTCGGAGATGTACGCCTCAAGCTTGGCGGGATCGGTCTCCCCCTTAAAGTGCGCGGGTCGAAGATCTGCAAGACTCTTCACCCAATTTGGTTCCCTGGGTTGTGGCGGTGGAGGTGGTGCACCCACACAAGGCTGATAGCCCATATGCCCTAATGCGGCAGCTACGATCTCTGCGATCGTCTGCCCTCCCGGTATTCCTGAAACATCATCACCCTGGCCGCGACCTCGGCTTCCTCTAGGACGTCCTGCCATCTGAACAAGCATAACTTACATTAGATTCGTATTCACCACTGTTTTGGTTAATGAATTTATAACGTCCGTAGACGGTAAAGACGATACACACTTAATAGTGGTCATCTGACTCTACTCACTCTAACTTCTCACACCCTTAACCCATCACTTATTCCTTAACTTATATCCTAACTCGGTGGTTACTCATGTCCGGTATTTCTTGATCAGAGCGTAACTACGCTCTGATACCACTTTTTGTAACACCCCATCCAAAGCCAATCGTGGTTATCGCAAAACTGAACCCTTAATCGAATACGTCGCAGCGGAAATAATAAACACCTGGACCTTGCCACGGTCTGATCGTTAGAAAATACCGGCCTTAACATTTACAACACTTATCCAAAATACTTAACCAACCCAAAACATCACCATCCATAATACCACAACCAACCGAGTACCAATAGCTAAGACATAATCACAACCTTACATCAGTTTAAATAAAAACAGACGGGTGCACAGGCGCAACCCGAACTCAAAATAAATATCCCATCCTAAGTCTAACCACTCCTACTCTCGTAGTGCGTCCTCATGGGTCTCTTACCTGCAAGTGTAAAAACAGCCCCGAAAGGGGGTCAGCACGAATGCTGGTACACCCTCTCATGGCCCCCAAGCTAACGGGGCTACGACGACTATTTGTCGATAGCATGGAAATTGATTACATACACAAGCATAATATGAAGTGCAATAACAATAACCACAGATGAACACATATAGTTCACAAACAATGAACGACTCAAGCGTTCCCTTATCAAGTGGGTTAGTAATCCCCTCCTTAGTCCTCATTTCCTTAATCTCAGTTCCTTACCTTACCTTAATCTTAATCTCAACTTATTCTCAGTTTACAAACCGTTCCTGGAAAGGAATGGTTGCAGCTTAATTCAAACCTGGGATTTAGGTGATCCCACCGCACCATCTTAATGCCACCTACTCTGGACGGGAGTCCAGCGTAGCTGAGCCGGCAACCGGCCCTAGGCTACAAGTCCGAAGACAAGTCCTTAAGCGGAGGGCGGATCTGATTCAAATACCGTCCCTCTTTTTCCTTAGCATGCATGACCGGAGATCGGTCCCGGGTTTCCTCACTCAAGTTCCAGTTAGTAGAAATCTTAATCACCATGTGCTAGCTAAGCCTTAACGGGCATTAACCAACAACCACCAAACTTAACTCTTATTCTTAACTCAGTAAGTACTAAACTTGGTTAGTAACAATCTCAAGTCTCGCGGGTTAGTGTAAATATAACACACTACACAACGAGAACAAATATAACCGGTTGCATGCTTTATCTTGTTTTAGTCATAGCAATTAAACAGATAGCACACAAGCCGAGGGACACCTCGTTAGCAAGCAGGTCACAAGAAAGTTTGTACCGTTCACCGTCGTTCGTTGTTTGATTAACCTTCTTCGGGGTCCCAATTCACAAACCTAAAACATTCATTCATTTTTAGGTCATTAGGTATTTGCACCTTACTTAACTCACTTAGTCCCTAAAGATTCCCATTCAATACCCTCTCTAGTCTTTGCCACTTAACTTTCACACTTAACTTTAAACATTAAAATTTATACTTAACTTAACTTAATCCCTTAAGTTCTTAGGGTCCTAATCATTACCACCCTACCAAAGGTATACCTTATTACCTATTACCATTCTTAGAATTCAAAATTTCTTTTTTTTTTATTTTTAGGCTCGACCGAATTCCCGACCGACCTTACCCAAGGTCGGTCCATTCCAGAACACGTTACCGTTTGAAAATTCTACCCCGACCGACCTTGCAAGTCCGGTCCCAAGGTCGGTCCATTCCCGAGAGTTTCCCCCGTGGGAAATTTAAGCTCGACCAAACTTGCCAAGTCCGGTCCCATGTTCGGTCGATTCCAGAGACTTATTTCCTTCACAAAATACAAGCCCGACCGAACTTGCAAGTCCGGTCCCCAAGTTCGGTAAGTTCCAGAGACTTTCTCCGGCAGTGTAAACTGAGCTCGACCGACCTTGCAGGTCCGGTCCCTAAGGTCGGTCGGCTCCAGAACCTTGTTTCTAAATTCTCTTTCAACTCCAAACTTCTCCTCATATATCCTAATATGTTATAACCTCATTTGGGCACCTCAAGTACACCTTAAGCCAACCACTAAACACTTTAAGTCACTCACCAACATCCACTTTAACCATTATGCATTTTTCCTTGTAACCATGCCAACACTTGTAACATTTTCCACTAGGTTTCTAGGTAGTGGTTCATACCTAATGTAACCACTATGCCAAATGTTTCCCCACCACTATAACATCATCTCCCAAGAATCTTTCACCATCTAAAACTCTTTTATACATTTACTTAAAGTTCCTTCACAAGCTTAAGCTTTCATCCATCAACACCTTATTTCCTTCCTAGTTGTTTACCAACACTTGCCTAAGTCCTAAATACTCAAATACATTCTCTTGATTCCTAAATCCTTCATAGTAATGCCTAAGTCATTATACTCATTATAACACTTTATCTCACCCCTTTTTCATCAAAACAACCTCTAAAACTTCCTAGTACTTCCTTAGTCATTAAATTCCCTTAGAACATCTTAAACACTTAAGTTCTCCTTTAAATTTTGCCATGGGTTCTCTAGTATATAGCACATCCTAACACTTGGTTTTTCTCCATTAAACAACCAATATCACTCAAATTCTCATCACAACACCTTAACACACAGTTTACACCAAAACTACACCACATCATCATATAGTGCATAAAGTTAAATGCTTGGCACTTAGGCCCTTAAAGGACAATAATCTTAACCACTGAATTTCCACATATATTTGCCCTCAACTTGCGAATACACACAACAAGGCTCCCATTGAAATAAAATGCTTCTTGTAATTCACCTTGATATTCTTAAACTATCTCTTTTTCCTCATTTGCTCCTTAGTCACAAGTTCACAATCATGATCATTGTTTCTCCTAGGTCATATATACCCTTTTCTAAAGTAAACTCTCCACTAAACCCATCACATATCTAAATCTCATTCCCTTAAAAAATAAAACACCTTAAGGTAAGTAATTTACCTTGTTCTTTTACAAGCTTTAAAAACTTTCTTCCTTGCCAATGTTCTAACCAATATCCAATGACTCCAATGAGTACTAGATAATACATTAACCCCAAGGAACAAACCCTAGGTTAAAAATGTGCTTTAAGGTATTAAGGTGATTGTTTTACCTTGGTTTCTCAAGACAAGCTTGGATATGAAGCAAGAAGGACCTCCTCAATCCTTTGAAGAGTAGAAAACAAGCTAGAACAAGGCATAAACATGGAGTCCCATGAGTGCAAATTTTCGGACAAGGAAAGAAATGATGGAAACCTAGATTTTCTTACACTTTCTTTACCTTAAGAGAATGGAGAAGCCAATGGAGTCTCCAAACTTGAATTTCCTCCTCTAATGGTGGTTTGGCTTGGCACCAAATCAAAGCTCTTGAAGTTTTGAAAAGATAGAAAGAGAGAGCTTGAGCTAACTAAGAGGAATATGTAATTTGTTTTGGTTTTGGAGCTAAAATGAGCAAGTAGTGATCAAAGCTAGATGGAGCTAGTATGGAGGTTGAGTTTTACGTGAGAGAGAAGAAAGAGAGCAAAGCAAACCGGTGGAGAAGATGGAGAATGAAGAGATGAGGAGAGAGGTAAGTAAAGTGAGATATTTGTTTCCTTAAAGTAAATAGTAACTCCTTACTTTTCCATCTTCTTTTCTAATATCATTCGGCTACTCATGATGAGTCACAACCTTAGAAAACCGGCCCCCTTTATTAATTAGGCTAGTCATGGTCTTGTTTGACCAACTAGTAAACTAAATTGACTTATGTTATAAACAAGCTTAATTAAGTTACTATTCACAAAACAAGGCACATTGTCGTGCATTTTTTATTTCCCATTGATATAGACTTCCAAATGTGATACTATATAGTACACATGTTAAATAAAGAGTAATGATGGACATTTAGCCATTCAAAACTCATTTACAAGACAATTTTTCAAAAATGTGCTTTAAGACTCCTTAAAGCACATTTTATGTTTTAACTTGTTTCCTAGCTTGGTTTTCTTTGGTAATTGATTTGAAATGACCATTAGGATATTAATAAGGTCTTAGAACAATATTTGGGTACTCTCCCAAGTCTCTCCAAGCTTAGAGCACGTTTTTGCTTAAACTGCTCTTTTGGTGTTTCCTTATATTTTCTTTGATTAGAAATGTTTCTAAGGCATTATTTAGCCTCCTTATATCTTAGTTTATCATTTAAACACCATATCTAAGTTTGGGGTATTTCAATTTCGCATCTTCTGTGCAAAATTACCACAATTAAACCATGAATGAATGCGTACACTTGTACTATGCACAACATAGTTCACGTACCAATCATCCAAACAAATTATTTTGTGCTATGCACAACATAGTTCACGTACACTTGTACGGTAAAACACACTAAGCGGTTTTGCGCTCTACCCCCCTTAAAAAGGGGTTATGCCCACGTAATCAATCACTGAACATTGGCTTAAAATGTTCTGCCGTCGTGAAGTATTTTAGCTTGCACGCGGTCTGTTATACAATGCGTTCTGGTTAGAGGGCCTTAACCATATTGGCGGTTTAGTCTCTAAACCGAGATTTCTCATTGGAGTTTGCTTTAACTCTTAACTGGTTTCGATTCTGGCCTGTTAGGCTTCTAGGCATAAATAATTAGCCATTTATTTGTATTCACTATGCACATTCGGTATCTGAAGCATGGTTTCACTGGCCTCTACTGCAGAAATCTGATAACTTAGAGTTTAGTTTGCCCCATTAGTTATTGTTACTGTACATCTCCCATTTATTGTAATAATAGTTTCTCAACCGACGCATGGTATCTCTTACCGTGAGTGAATTCGGTGAGTTACAAACTTTCTATCCACTTCCACGATAATTTACTGCGTATACAGCTATGTATTTCACAATGATTGAGTAGCTTCCTTCCGACTTACTGTCGGTTGAGGTTGAGCTACTACCTAATGTGTAGTGCTCTCTCTGTTATTCCCCACACTTGAGGTATATTGCATACTGGTATTTGGCATTCAGTGCTATTGCAGTCACTTATTTTTTTTAATCATGCGTCCATATTTGGTTCTGTACAAGTATCATTTCATTGGCGCGATCTTGCATTTCCTATGCATAAGTCATTATGGCGTTATTCTACCACAATTAACATTTCCCCAAATCCTAGCTATCCCACTCGATCATTACTGCACTAGAGCAATACCAAAACACTCAGTCATACAGAGTGCAGAGGCGTAAACTCTTGGTAGTAAATCTCTTATGCGATTCGCAATGGAATTCACATTGTGGTTCACTGAGATTCTTATCTCATAATACTGGGTACTGGCTTACTGCCTGGTTCATTTGTTAACACTTACCGTTGTATCTCCTGAGTCTAACTCATAACTCGGCTCATTCGCCATTTTATCATTTAACAATACTTATACAACGGTCGCTTACTGCGCACCGTATCCTTACTCATTATACAACATCAACTTACACTGCATCCACTATTATATTAGCTTCCGCCATTACACTGTGTTTCGCCACTTATTTGGCTGATTGCTGAATACGCTATTCCTCGAGTCTTTATGCTCCTTGAGTGAACCATTACTTGTTACTCTCACTCGAGTTACAAACCGGCGTTACTCAGCTCGGTGCTTCACTTTATACACATATGCTAGCAAGATAGCTGCTCTCCCGCAATAACAACATGGTCAATCCTTAACATATTTCTTGAACTTGGTTCATATAACTACAGCTTCAGCGGTTTCACAACATCGAGAGGTATCCCCACTCTTAAAGCAGTAGTTCGTTCCCCGCTTTACCACTTATACAACATAAACTTCTGCAATCGATCCAATTTATATAACACATTTTGTTTGTGGCTTATAAGCCTTATTGCCTCCAGATATGCTCATTGTAGGCTGTCCTCACACGTTTACTTCCCTGTACAATATTATATGGTTTAGAGGTTGCATTGGGCACCATGACAAGGTCATTGTATCACGCTTCCTTTCATGGGATGCCCCTTAGGAATGTCATTGAAATACCCCAAACCTAAGTATGCTAAGTTAAACATCAAATTATGATGTAGTAAGGCTAGAATATGCCTTAGAAAGATTGGTAGACAATTTAAACCAAGGAAAACACAAGAAAATGCCTTAAGGGCAATTTGGGCAAAAACGTGCTATAAGCTTGGAGTGACTTTGATTAGCACCCAAATACCATTATAAGACTTTAGTAATATGCTAATGGACATTTTAAATCAATTAGCAAAGAAAACCAAGCTCAAAAACAAGCTTAAACACAAAATGTTCTTTAAGACTCCTTAAAGCACCTTTTTGAGAAATTGTCTTAGAATTGAGTTTTGAGTGGCTAAATGCCCATGATTACATCTTAATCAACATGTGTACTAATTAGTATCACATTAGGAAGCCTAAATCAATGGGAAATAAAAAATTTCAGAAATATGTGCACTAATTTGTGAATAGTGCCAAATAGTGCCAAGTTTAAGTTTTAGTCAACATAAGTCAATTGGTTGGTCAACCAAGACCATAAATATCTTGGTTATTAAGGGGGTGGCCGGTTTTGATGTGGGGAGTCACCACATGATTAAGCAAATAAAGGAAAAGAAGAGTAAAAGAGAGAATAGTACTATTTGCTTTATAAAAGTAAAATACCTTATATTCACCTACCTCTCTCCTCTCTTCTTCATTTCTCTTCTTATCCCATGGTTTTCTTCACCTTCTTCATCCTCTCAAACCGTTCCAAGCAGCTCCATGGATGCTCCATCTTCAAATGCTCACCAAACCTTCATTTAAGCTCCAAATCCAAAAATAAGCATAGATTATTCTTAGTTAGACCAAGACCTACCTTTCTACCTTTTCAAATCTTTCAAAGCTAAAGTTTGGTGCCATGAGAAAAATCCATTGATGGAGGAAAATCAAGTTTGAAGAGCTCTTTTGGTTCTCCATTCATTCAAGGTAATGAAAGTGAAAGAAAAATCAACTTTCCATCCTTTTTCTTAGATGGCCGAAAATTATCACTCATGGAGCCTTGTTTTATCCATTGTTCTAGCTTGATTCTATTCTCCAAGGGCTAGAGGAGGTCCTACTTGATTCATACCCAAGCTTGTTTTGAGAATCCAAGGTAAAACATTCAATTTAATACCTTAAAACACATTTTCAACCTAGGGTTTACTCCTTAAGGTTAGTGTATTATTTAGCACTCATGAGAGTCATTGTGTATTTATTAGAACATTGGCAAGGGAAGTTAAGATGGTGGCCGAGATTCCCAAGGGAAAAGGTCTAAGGAGGAAGTTAAGATAAGCTTGAGAAAATAAGGTAAAATGCTTACCTAATGGTGGTTTAAGTTTTAAGGGATGAGTTTAGGAGGGTACCAATGTGGCTTAGAGCTTGCATTGTGTATTGGGTTATATAACCTAAGAAAAAGAACTTAAACAAGCTTATGAACTTGTGACTAAGGAGCCAATGGGAATGAGTTAGTAAGATAAGTTTAAGATGGATTTTAAGAGCATTATAATTACTATGAGATTGATGGGTGTATTTGCAGGGTGAAAGCTTTTATATGTGGGAAATTCAGTGTTTAAGTTTAAGTTATTTAAGGGCCTAAGAGCCATGTCATTTAAGAGCCTTGGTGCTATGCAATTTAAGATTATTGCAATATATTGAGTTTGTTGTGAATGAGTTGGTTTGGGTGATGAGATATGATGAGAAAGAACTTGATGTGTGTGAGATGGTTGAATGAGGAAAATAATGTGTTTGGGAATGATAAGATACTAGAGAAGCTATGGCTAAATTTGAGTAGAAAATAAGTGTTTAGGTGATGGTGGTGAATTAATATGACCTAGGATTTACTAGGAGTTATAAAAAGGAATTTGAGTGGAAATGAGTTAACTAAGGAGTTCTTGAGGTTTAGAATGACCTAGAGATGTCTAGAGGTGTATAATGCTTTGAGATGGTTTAGGTATGAACTAAAGAGTAGAACAATGAGAGTTTCGGGAAGTTTGTGTAAGAGGTGGTGATGTTAATGGTGGACTAGTAAGGTTTGGTTTAAATGGTAATGTGTGGACTTGGGTGATGGAAGTGAAAATTGTAGGAGAAGGTTGTAAGTCGTCAAGGAAAATGACTAGAAACGTACAGGAGTGTATGATCATGAGAATGGTGAGTAAGTTGCATAAAATAGGAGGAAATGCCTAAGGAGGGGGTAGCATGGTCATGCTAAATGAAGAACAATGTTAAGGTGTTAAGAGGATGGAGGGAAAGGTATAGGTATGCTTAAGAGTTTAAGAGTGATGAGTAACCAAAGGAAAGGAGAGGAATTGGAGCATGGAAATGCAAGTTAACCTTGGAAGGTTTAGCAAAGGAAAGATGGATGAATTAAAGATGGAAAAATGATGTTTATGAAGTGGTCAAACTATTAAGGAGGGAGCACTAGGGTTGGTTGATGTTTTGGTGAGGTTGCAAGTTGGGAATATAAGGAACTATACGATAAGTGTTAGGAGTTTTTGCAAGAATTTAGTAAATGTTTAAGAAGATCTTTGGAGGTTATTTTAATGAGTTTGGAGGATGATTAAAGGGGAGTTTAAGGGTTTAAATGATGTTAGAACACATTAGGAGGCTTGAGGAAAAGTTTGGAGAAGATTGGACAATTTTTGGGCTTATGCTGGAATGGTCCGACCTAGTTGGTTGGATCGGACATGGGTCGGACGTCCTCTGTTAAGTCACCAGTAATTTTTCTAGAATGGTCTGACCCAGGGCCCTTGGGTCGGACATGGGTCGGACGGGTGAGTCTTAGAAGACGGAAAATTTCTGGGATGGTCCGACCTAGTTGGTTGGGTCGGACGGTGGGTCAGACGACCCTTAAAAAAAAAAAAAAGGAGAAATTTTAAGGATGCTTAATGGTACACCATTGAGAGGGAAATGGGGATTAGAAACCTAAAGACCTGGGAAACTAAGTTAAGCATAAACTCACATGTTCAAGGGTAAGTTATAAGATCAAGTTTATAAGAACTTAAGTGGTGTTAGATGGGGATCATTAGTGACTAAGTGAGTTAAGTAAGTTAGCTTTATTGGAAAAGTAATTAACAACCTAAAATTGAATGAATGTTTTAGGGTTTGAGAATTTGGACTCCAGAGGAGAGTAAGCAACCGAACGACCAACGGTGAACGGTACAGTTCTTCTTGTGACCTGCTTGCCAACGAGGTGTCCCTCGGCTTGTGTGCTATTTGTTTTTGTGTGCTCACTAAACAAGATAAAGCATGTAATCGAAACATTATGTTTATTGTATTGTTGTGTGATGTTTGAAAACTAACACAACATACCGTGAGAACTTACTAACCAACGTTTAGTAAGGAATTGAGTGAGACTAAGGAACGCTCCCTAATATTAGTTTGTTATAAACCGAAAGAGGTTAACCAACAAACATTGTCTCGAGACTTCTACTAACTGGAACTTAAGGGGGAGTGAGGAACCCGGGACTGACTCCGGTCATGCATGCTAAGGAAAATGGGGTCGGTATCTATAGCAGAACCGACTTCCGCTTAAGGACTTGTCTACGGACTTGTTGCGTAGGGTCGGTTGCCGGCTCAGCTACATTGGGAATACAGTCCAAGGTAGGTGGCATTAAGATGGTGCGGTAGCATCACCTAAATCCTAAATTATAAGATAAGTTGTTTATTCAACCAATGGAGTTAATAGCTCATTGGCCAGGGTTGCTTTTGACCCGACAAAAATAAACATTGAGAAAAGATACAATCATTTCTTTTTAAAGAGTGGTTGTATTCTAAGATTAAGATAAGGTTGAAATAAGTTGCAACCATTCCTTTTTAAAGGATGGTTTGTATTATAAGACTGAGATAAGCTACATCCATTCCTTTTTAAAGGATGGTTGTTTTCTAAGATTAAGATAAGACTAAGATTGAGATAAGATAAGGATGGACTAAGATTAAGAGGTAATGTAACTTAAGGAGTTAAATAATTAAATCTTTAATTAAGGGAACACATCTAAGTCGTTTAATTGTTTGAACTTTGATTGTTCATATTTGGATTGTTGTTTACAGCATTTACTATTATGTTGTGCATCTAATCAACCTCCATGCTATCGACAATTAGTCGTCGTAGCCACGTTAGCTTGGGGGCCATGAGAGGATCGTACCAGCATTCGTGCTGACCCCCTTTGGGGGCTGTTTTTACTACACAGGTGAACGTCAGGAGGCGGCCGTCATGAGAGTAAGATGGGGTACAAGTGTTATGGGTTAAGTGTGGCCTACGAGTTGTGCATGTACACTCATATGGAAATTTGAGTTAGTGAGATGTATAGGATGTGAGGGGATTGTAAGAAGGTTATGTATTGGTTAAGATTTATTGTACTAATGTTCGGTATATTCTGTCAATCAGACCGTGGCAACGTCCTGGAGTGTATTGAATTCCGCTATGACATTTATATATATATATGTTGTTAAGTTGCGAAACCACATTTGGATTGAGATGGGGTGTTACAAAAGTGGTATCAGAGCGTAGTTACACTCTGAAGACAAGAAATACCGAACTTAGGTGAATACTGAGGTTGAGTTTGAGTTATGGGTTAAGGGTTGAGTGTTAGAGTGAGAGGTGCGTTAGCTAGGACTTCCCGGTGTTTACCGGATATCCATAGTACCTAGACCCGCCCTCCACATCCCTAACCCTGAATATGGGGAACAAACGCCAGAGAGAAGAAAGCCTTCTCTTACTCGGGAAAAAACCCGATCTGGCAGTTAGTTAAGAGTAAGCAATACGAGAAACATCTTGTTAAACAATAGTTTAAGAGAACTTGAACGTTTTTAATGGAGTGCAACAGTGAAACAGGCGCTACCGATAGAATTCTATCAATAAGGGAACGGTAATTACCGGCAACATGGGTCGACATGCTACGCAGTCGAAATAGCCCGCCATACCAATGGTAAGAAAAGCACTATAAGTGCAATGGGTAAGAAAAGATAAGTGATGTGAGTACCGGACAGTGGTCCGAATAAGCATAGCAGTGGGATAATATAAAGCTTAAGGGATAAGATTACTGGAAAGTCCAGTTAAGAACGGGAACTCCAAACCCCATACAATGAAGAAGGTTGCAAACCTGGCCGACATAATGCAGGCGACAATAAGAATGTGTACAACTGTATACCGGGATAGGACTACGATGTAGTGCTTGAGAAAGGAACATTACTTAGTAACCACGACAAATGTGTGGGAACGGGAGCGAGGATTAAGACACAAGAAAAATAATAAGGGGTTCCCTCAGAAAGAGGAACGCCCAAATAAGTAACAGTACGGTCAATCGAACAGGAAACTGCCGGATGGCTAGTTATCCAAAATAAAAGAACATCCAAGGAGTCCTGAGGACTACCAATTACATGGAGATTAGGTGGAAGTACCACTACCGATGCACACGGTACCGGAAGCTCATCTTGCATGGCGCACTTGCCATAGCAAGTGCTACCACGGTTAAGCTACACGGGAGAATGAGACCTTGGAAGGGCCTGACGGTCTGACCATGATGAGATGAGTGGATACACCAGTCAGCAGGGAGCTGAACTTGGACAGAATACTAAACGATATAAATATGAGCAACAGTACAACCTACTACATCAACAATAACCGACAGCACGATAAGAACACTAAACCCGGATCTCAAAGAGAAGAACATAAGAGATCGCTCAATAATGCGGGCAAAACACTACGTAAGCAACAACATACAAGAAATGTATAATAAGATACCATTGAGACCGTTGACATAACGTCTTCCAAGAAGAGCGGGATAGAACTCCCAAGATGACCATTAAGAATACCAATAACAACAATCTTCGTTGAATATGTTAGTAAACCCCGGAAACAAGAATAGAAGAAACGAACGTAAGATATAACCTACTAAGGATTAAAGATATACAATCCCGACAGAGGGAAGCTCAGAGGACTACCCACACAGAGCGGGTATAGTCAAGCCAAATAACTGATGAATGACAGCTAATACTGTTCGTCTAACTCATTAACACCCAAGTATGAGTGATCATCAACGGGTGGTGTAGTCAACGGAAGTTGAACGAAGCGTTGAGATGGAAGCAAAAGATGACAGGATGATTTCCGACTTAGACACCGCAAGGCAGATGCTTAATACGAACTAATCCGTAATTGCTAAAAGACATAAGTCTAGTAAAATGACAGTATTGTCAAAGACACTAAGTGACCTGAGATCAACTGAATAAACTTCCATAGCAGGAAGCAGGATGTAGCAACTTACCATGGAATCCGATACTACATTTAGTATGTAACCTAACGGTGGATAGTGTTCAAAAGACCAGAAACTTATGAGAATACCCTACGGATGAGTAAGAGTACAAGTAATGGACTGAGGCATTAAGCACTAAGAGCCTACGAGCCAAGGATGTTAACCACATCAGAGCCCGAGGCACAGTAAGTTGTAAGAGAACTTATTTAAGTCAAGAAGGAACTACAATTCATAGATATGAATGGTTACCAAACCTATAACTTAGATTGTGGAACATATTGCCAGGAAAAGGCACCAATGAGAATAATGAGATAGTACATTGGAAGGGGCGGAGAACGAACCATGCCTTTTAGGATGGGGATACCTCTCCTTGTTGTGAGGCCAAGAGTGGGAATAAACCCCTCAAAAAGGGCTTTCACTTGTTGGAGAAATAATACATTTGTTAGAGAATGGAAACTGTAAACCTTGAGACTACCTTTACTCATACCACATACACTTGAGTAATAAGGAAGGCTATAGAGATAGACCTCATATCCAACACCCAGGATGTAAGAATCAGTAATCGTCAGAGATAAATATTGTAAGTGCATAGAATGGCATGTCAAGTGACCAACGCTCAGAAGAGCTTGTGAGTAAACGGATGACTTCTTCAGTAACCGGTAAAATTACATGGTAGATAACATCACTAAGGATGAAAGAAAGCGAGAGAAATTAGTCTACTTACGAATCTGAGATTGAAGAAGGACATCTTCATATTAAGAGTCCACCATTTTACAACACGGTACGGCAACCACCAAACACCGGAATTAAAGAAACCCTAGCGTGTTTACACCAGGAACGAATTGCATATAATATAAGATGTTTGAATAAATGAGTAAGGAGTTGCACCATCAACGGGCAACATGGTAAAGGCCAGCTACCGCGGCAGTAGTGGTCGTGAGTACAAAATTTATATAAGGGAATTAAGTCATGGTGCGTGGTAAAGTGACCGTTATGTATGAGCCGTCAAATATTGACACTGAGGCAATTAGATTTATGAGTTAAGACTAATATAAGTAAGGAAATAAGATGGTAGACGAACTGCGCATTGATGCCAGTAGTCTGGACCTGGTTAGGTAAGATTTCACAGGAAGCACACTACCCATTCCTTTAGAAACTGGAAGTGCATTCCTAGTAGCATAAATATGAGAAACAAGACAAGAGGCTCTATGGAAAGAGACCTCAGTTATTAAGAGACCGAATCAGTACGGGATACAGAAAGAACTAGAGCATACAATACCCAAGAACACAGTAAATAAATTTCCCTTGATTAAGTTCAAGAAGAACAATAAATGTTATCATGGAACGATGAAGAGGAGATCGACAACAGAATACTTTGTAATTAGCAATAGCTAAACGTGTGACGAACACTATGAGTTTACTAAATGAGACGTGGGACGACTGCACCCCGTAGGGGCTTGCAGGCCTAACACGCTCATTTATGAGTTAGTTGGGTAAGTAGTAATGTACCAGTATGGTACCCCATGCATGTAAACGAGTGGTGTAAGGAACACGGGAAGTAGTCGACTCCGTACCACGGACAACGACGCAAGATCAGTCAAGAGTAGCTACTACCACAAACAGTCGAAGAGAAGAATTCAGTTAAACCAACAACACGAGGAATCAGAGAACAGATAATTAAGGACTATGAAGTGCGAAGAGCACGGATTGTTAAGTACAAACATTGGACATGTCTTAAGATGTAAGAGATCTAACTGTAAAGCGTAATAAGCACTAAACAGTAGTTTCTGATTAAGAATCATCCTCAGACCAAAGGTCAGATGGAAAGAACGATTTAGACACTTGAGGAAACACTAAGAATACAAACACTAAATCTCCAGGAAGACTGGATAGACGAGCTACAAATCATTAAGGCCGTGTATATAAAAAGATAACACGTGTCCATTGAGAGACCAATATTCCTAAACTGTAAGGAGGCAGAATGATATACTATACTATAAAAGGATAAGAAAGGCAGTTAAGCCTATGACTATCAGAGTCGCGCAGCGGAAGCTAGCAAATCAGTACCTTTGAGATTAGACCAAACTAAGTTAAGAATATGGTATCAGTACCGTTAAGAATCCTCGATGCAGAGACTAAGTCATTAGCATAGTTTTGACCCTCTGATCGAATCGTAAGTGAGATAGATGACATGGAAGCTAGAATGCTTGGTGAGAATTAGACATCTTGAACTTATGTTCAAGAATGATATGGTGTTGATTACGTCGGCGTAATCCATTTTAAGGGGGGTAGAGCGAAAACCGCTTAGCGTATGCTTATGTACTTAGTACATAAACTACGGTGCACATAGCACAAATAATTTGAGAATTTGTTTTACATAAAAATTTTGAGATAAATCATGTATTGCACACAGAAGATGTGAATACCATACATATTAAGTACCTACCTTGTTTACTCCGACATGCTTATGTACTTAGTACATAAACTACGGTGCGCATAGCACAAATAATTTGAGAATTTGTTTTACATAAACATTTTGAGATAAATCATGGTTATTGCACACAGAAGATGTGAATACCATACATATTAAGTACCTACCTTGTTAACTCCGGCATGAGTACAAGTTAAGAGAATTAAGGAAGAGGATTAAGGAGACTTAAGGAATAAGCAACATATGAGATATGAGTCAATATGAGACTATGTGTGAGATGAGAATAAGATAACACTATGGGATACTGTTCGATATGATTATGAGTATAAGGAAGAAGATAGTAATATGAGATATAAGATGGTGAGAAATGGTATGAGACTGATATAGAACTTAGTAAGAATGAGTGCCTTGAGGTAATTACTAAGAGATGAATCGGGAATGATTGAGGGACTGAGTCCACACTTTGGAGATGTATTGATTATGATTAGAAAGACTAAAAAGATAGAAAATTGGACATGATCAAATTATTTGATGTTTGAAAATGGTGTGGGAGGTGGAACTTGATTTTCTAGGGATCAAGGGAAACCAAACACAAATTGGGGTGGAAGGATAGTTCTACACTGATGCTGATCACATCAAGGTTGGATGATTCCTGAAACTCCCTACCAGTGGTCACAATTAAATCACGCTATGGATAGAGACTTTAGGATAAAACGAAATTGGAGTTGATTGTACTTTTAATTAGAGGAATTATTCCTCACATGACCTCGTAAAAAGGATTACCTTTTTACTGAGTCTAGCCCATGAAGTCGAGGACGCACGAGCCTTTGTCTTCGGACCGGTGACATGGGGAGAGCAGAGTGTTTTGTATTCTGGCCCATGGTGACGAGGATGAACGAGCCATTGTCTATGGACCGGTGACATGGGAGAATACGTTGGAAATTATGTGAATGTTTTAATCATCAAAGGAACAAAGGGAATTTTGAGTGCTATACATGCTTAAGCATGTTGTGTGATATTTAAGTATAAGCATATGGCGGATCTAATGATCCAATGAGTTTAAGTTCACATAAGTATGATCTATATGATCTATGGAATGAGGTAAGACATGTATTCTAATAAGATAAGATGCATGGGAACTTTGGGGACAAAGTTCTTTTAAGGGGGGTAGATTGAAATACCCCAAACCTATGTATGCTAAGTAAACATCAAATTATGATGTAGTAAGGCTAGAATATGCCTTAGAAAGATTGGTAGACAATTTAAACCAAGGAAAACACAAGAAAACGCCTTAAGGGCAATTTGGGCAAAAACATGCTATAAGCTTGGAGTGACTTTGATTAGCACCCAAATACCATTATAAGACTTTAGTAATATGATAATGGACATTTTAAATCAATTAGCAAAGAAAACCAAGCTCAAAAACAAGCTTAAACACAAAATGTGCTTTAAGACTCCTTAAAGCACCTTTTTAAGAAATTGTCTTAGAATTGAGTTTTGAGTGGCTAAATGCCCATGATTACATCTTAATCAACATGTGTACTAATTAGTATCACATTAGGAAGCCTAAATCAATGGGAAATAAAAAATTTCAGAAATATGTGCACTAATTTGTGAATAGTGCCAAATAGTGCCTAGTTTAAGTTTTAGTCAACATAAGTCAATTGGTTGGTCAACCAAGACCATAAATATCTTGGTTATTAAGGGGGTGGCCGGTTTTGATGTGGGGAGTCACCACATGATTAAGCAAATAAAGGAAAAGAAGAGTAAAAGAGAGAATAGTACTATTTGCTTTATAAAAGTTAAATACCTTATATTAACCTACCTCTCTCCTCTCTTCTTCATTTCTCTTCTTATCCCATGGTTTTCTTCACCTTCTTCATCCTCTCAAACCGTTCCAAGCAGCTCCATGGATGCTCCATCTTCAAATGCTCACCAAACCTTCATTTAAGCTCCAAATCCAAAAATAAGCATAGATTATTCTTAGTTAGACCAAGACCTACCTTTCTACCTTTTCAAATCTTTCAAAGCTCAAGTTTGGTGCCATGAGAAAACTCCATTGATGGAGGAAAATCAAGTTTGAAGAGCTCTTTTGGTTCTCCATTCATTCAAGGTAATGAAAGTGAAAGAAAAATCAACTTTCCATCCTTTTTCATAGATGGCCGAAAATCATCACTCATGGAGCCTTGTTTATCCATTGTTCTAGCTTGATTCTATTCTCCAAGGGCTAGAGGAGGTCCTACTTGATTCATACCCAAGCTTGTTTTGAGAATCCAAGGTAAAACATTCAATTTAATACCTTAAAACACATTTTCAACCTAGGGTTTACTCCTTAAGGTTAGTGTATTATTTAGCACTCATGAGAGTCATTGTGTATTGATTAGAACATTGTCAAGGGAAGTTAAGATGGTGGCCGAGATTCCCAAGGGAAAAGGTCTAAGGAGGAAGTTAAGATAAGCTTGAGAAAACAAGGTAAAATGCTTACCTAATGGTGGTTTAAGTTTTAAGGGATGATTTTAGGAGGGTACCAATGTGGCTTAGAGCTTGCATTGTGTATTGGGTTATATAACCTAAGAAAAAGAACTTAAACAAGCTTATGAACTTGTGACTAAGGAGCCAATGGGAATGAGTTAGTAAGATAAGTTTAAGATGGATTTTAAGATTATTGCAATATATTGAGTTTGTTGTGAATGAGTTGGTTTGGGTGATGAGATATGATGAGAAAGAACTTGATGTGTGTGAGATGGTTGAATGAGGAAAATAATGTGTTTGGGCATGATAAGATACTAGAGAAGCTATGGCGAAATTTGAGTAGAAAATAAGTGTTTAGGTGATGGTGGTGAATTAATACGACCTAGGATTTACTAGGAGTCATAAAAAGGAATTTGAGTGGAAATGAGTTAACTAAGGAGTTCTTGAGGTTTAAATGACCTAGAGATGTCTAGGAGGAATTAGAGGATCGGTGAGTGTATTAAACACACCAAAATCATGGTATGAGGAATGTAAGACTTGTGTAAAAATCTGGAGGAAATGATGTATAATGCTTTGAGATGGTTTAGGTATGAACTAAAGAGTAGACAATGAGAGTTTCGGGAAGTTTGTGTAAGAGGTGGTGATGTTAGTGGTGGACTAGTAAGGTTTGGTTTAAATGGTAATGTGTGGACTTGGGTGATGGAAGTGAAAATTGTAGGAGAAGTTGTAAGTCGTCAAGGAAAATGACTAGAAACGTAAAGGAGTGTATGATCATGAGAATGGTGAGTAAGTTGCATAAAATAGGAGGAAATGCCTAAGGAGGGGGTAGCATGGTCATGGTAAATGAAGAACAATGTTAAGGTGTTAAGAGGATGGAAGGAAAGGTATAGGTATGCTTAAGAGTTTAAGAGTGATGAGTAACCAAAGGAAATGAGAGGAATTGGTGCATGGAAATGCAAGTTAACCTTGGAAGGTTTAGCAAAGGAAAGATGGATGAATTAAAGATGGAAAAATGATGTTTATGAAGTGGTCAAACTATTAAGGAGGGAGCACTAGGGTTGGTTGAAGTTTTGCTGAGGTTGCAAGTTGGGAATATAAGGAACTATATGATAAGGGTTAGGAGTTTTTGCAAGAATTTAGTAAATGTTTAAGAAGATCTTTGGAGGTTATTTTAATGAGTTTTGAGGATGATTAAAGGTGAGTTTAAGGGTCAAAATGATGTTAGAACACGTTAGGAGGCTTGAGGAAAAGTTTGGAGAAGATTGTACAATTTTTGGGCTTGTGCTGGAATGGTCCGACCCAGTTGGTTGGATCGGACAAGGGTCGGACGTCCTCTGTTAAGTCACCTGTAATTTTTCTGGAATGGTCCGACCCAGGGCCCTTGGGTCGGACATGGGTCGGACGGGTGATTCTTAGAAGACGGAAAATTTCTGGGATGGTCCGACCCAGTTGGTTGGGTCGGACGGTGGGTCGGACGACCCTTAAAACAAAAAAAAAGGGAGAAATTTTAAGGATGCTTAATGGTGCTAATGGTACACCATTGAGAGGGCAATGGGGATTAGAAACCTAAAGACCTGGGGGACTAAGTTAAGCATAAACTCACATGTTCAAGGATAAGTTATAAGATCAAGTTTATAAGAACTTAAGTGGTGTTAGATGGGGATCATTAGTGACTAAGTGAGTTAAGTAAGTTTGCTTTATTGGAAAAGTAATTAACAACCTAAAATTGAATGAATGTTTTAGGGTTTGAGAATTTGGACTCCATAGTAGAGTAAGCAACCGAACGACCAACGGTGAACGGTACAGTTCTTCTTGTGACCTGCTTGCTAACGAGGTGTCCCTCGGCTTGTGTGCTATTTGTTTTTGTGTGCTCACTAAACAAGATAAAGCATGCAACCGAAACATTATGTTTATTGTATTGTTGTGTGATGTTTGAAAACTAACACAACATACCGTGAGAACTTACTAACCAACGTTTAGTAAGGAATTGAGTGAGACTAAGGAACGCTCCCTAATATTAGTTTGTTATAAACCGAAAGAGGTTAACCAACAAACATTGTCTTGAGACTTCTACTAACTGGAACTTAAGGGGGGAGTGAGGAACCCGGGACTGACTCCGGTCATGTATGCTAAGGAAAAGGGGGTCAGTATCTATAGCAGAACCGACTTCCGCTTAAGGACTTGTCTACGGACTTGTTGCCTAGGGTCGGTTGCCGGTCAGCTACATTGGGCATACAGTCCAAGGTAGGTGGCATTAAGATGGTGCGGTAGGATCACCTAAATCCTAAATTATAAGATAAGTTGTTTATTCAACCAATGAAGTTACTAGCTCATTGGCCAGGGTTTCTTTTGACCCGACAAAAATAAACAATGAGATAAGATACAATCATTTCTATTTAAAGAGTGGTTGTAATCTAAGATTAAGATAGAGTTGAAATAAGTTGCAACCATTCCTTTTTAAAGGATGGTTTGTATTATAAGACTGAGATAAGCTACATCCATTCCTTTTTAAAGGATGGTTGTTTTCTAAGATTAAGATAAGACTAAGATTGAGATAAGATAAGGATGGACTAAGATTAAGAGGAAATGTAACTTAAGGAGTTAAATAATTAACTCTCTAATTAAGGGAACGCATCTAAGTCGTTCAATTGTTTGTACTTTGATTGTTCATATTTGGATTGTTGTTTACAGCATTTACTATTATGTTGTGCATCTAATCAACCTCCATGCTATCGACAATTAGTCGTCGTAGCCACGTTAGCTTGGGGGCCATGAGAGGATCGTACCAGCATTCGTGCTGACCCCCTTTGGGGGCTGTTTTTACTACACATGTGAACGTCAGGAGGTGGCCGTCACGAGAGTAAGATGGGGTACACGTGTTTTGGGTTAAGTGTGGCCTACGAGTTGTGCATGTACACTCGTATGGCAATTTGAGTTAGTGAGATGTATAGGATGTGAGGGGATTGTAAGAAGGTTATGTATTGGTTAAGATTTGTTGTACTAATGTTCGGTATATTCTGTCAATCAGACCGTGGCAAGGTCCTGGAGTGTATTGAATTTCGCTGTGACATTTATATATATGTTGTTAAGTTATGAAACCAAATTTGGATTGAGATGGGGTGTTACAGTCAGTCTACCTCCTGATGACTTATGTTTAAACTGAGTGTTAGTTTCAACCTTTGCGTTTCTGTCACGTTATTTCGTTCAACAATCATTGATGCAAACACCCTTCAAGGATTGCTCCTGGGTATTGCCAAGTTATGCCATTACATCTGGCTTGCACTTATTAGTGTGTTTAGTTAACTACGCCGTTTGCGTTCTTAGCTGGGTTTACTATCCTCTTCTGTGAAGATCGATACCCCTTGGTAGTTTAGGTGATCATTCCGGGAGTTTCATCCCATTTGTTACACATTAACTTGTCCATATTAGGCATCTGCCTTGCCATGTATAGGTTGGGTCACTGTTCCAACTATCATGTTTATCCCTAAGAATCCTTAAGACATATGTGATGTCTTTACATAACAGTCAGTGCACTTTGCACTTCCTGACTCTTAAATAGTTCTTTGAAATGGATTAACTAATTCCTTTTAGTCTCGTTAACTTAACTAGGTTCTTTTACTTCAACCATTCTTGGTAATCCGTTGCTCTTTTTGACTTTTACTGCTGACCGTAGTATGGAGTCGACTACTTCCCGTGTTCCGGACTCTACTCGTATACATATGTGGGGTACCATACTGATACATTGCTACTTACCCGACTAACCCATAAGCAGGTCTGTCAGTGTGACACCCCATCTCAATCCAAATGTGGTTTCGCAACTTAACAACATATATATAAATGTCACAGCGGAATTCAATACACTCCAGGACCTTGCCACGGTCTGATTGACAGAATATACCGAACATTAGTACATACAGATCTTAACCAAATACATATCCTTCTTACAATCCCCTCACATCCTATACATCTTACTAACTCAAATTGCCATACGAGTGTACATGCACAACTCGTAGGCCACTCTTAACCCGTAACGCTTGTACCTCTTCTTACTCTTGCGACAGCCGCCTTCTGACGTTCACCTGTGTAGTAAAAACAGCCCCCAAAGAGGGTCAGCACGAATGCTGGTACGAACCTCTCATGGCCCCCAAGCTAACGTGGCTACGATGACTAATTGTCGATAGCATGGAGGTTGATTAGATGCACAACATAATAGAAGGTGCAGTAAACAACAAACCAATTATGAACAATCAAAGTTCAAACACCGTGAACGACTTAAATGCGTTCCCTTAATTAGAGGGTTAATTATTTAACACCTTAAGTTATGTTTCCTCTTAATCTTAGTTCATCCTTATCTTACCTCAATCTTAGTCTTATCTTGTCTTAGAAACAACCATCCTTTAAAAAGGAATGGAAGTAGCTTATCTCAGTCTTATAATACAAACCATCCTTTAAATAGGAATGGTTGCAACTTATCTCAACCTTATCTTATATATGCCAACCGTTCTCTCATTGGGAACTGGTTAACCCTTAGTTCGTTGTTTATTTTCGTAGGGCTTGGTTAACCCTAGCCAGCAGCAGGACACTTACCGGCAATAAACAACATTCTTAAATTGTTGGGGATGTAGGCTAGATCCCCCCACGCCATCTTAATGCCACCTACCTTGGACTGGATGTCCAATGTAGCTGAGCCGGTCAACCGACCCTAGGCTATAAGTCCGAAGACAAGTCCTTAAGCGGGAGTTGGATCTTCTTTAGATACCGACCCCCTTTCCTTAGCATGCATGGCCGGAGTCAGTCCCGGGTTCCTCACTCCCCCCAAGTACCAGTTAGTAGAAGTCTTAAGACAATGTTTGTTGGTTAAACCTCTTTCGGTTTTTAACAAACTAATATTAGGGAGCGTTCCTTAGTCTCACACAATTCCTTACTAAACGTTGGTTAGTAAGTTCTCACGGTAAGTTGTGTTAGTTTTCAAACATCACACAACAATACAATAAACATAATGTTCCGGTTGCATGCTTTATCTTGTTTAGTGAGCACACAAAAACAAATAGCACACCAGCCGAGGGACACCTCGTTAGCAAGCAGGTCACAAGAAGAACTGTACCGTTCACCGTTGGTCGTTCGGTTGCCTACTCTCTTCCGGAGTCCAAATACTCAAGCCCTAAAACATTCATTCAGTTTTAGGTTGTTCATCACTTAACTTAATTCAACTTATTTAACTTACTGAACCCATAATGTTTCCCCACCTAACACCTCTTAAGTTTTACAACTTAATCTTACAACTTAACCTTAAACTTTTAAGTTTATACTTAACTTAATCCCTTAGGTCTTTATACCTCTAATCATCAATGCCCTCTTAATGGGGTACCATTAATACCACTAAACTTCCTTAGGGTTTCTTTTTTTTTGACAACTTAAGGGTCGACCGACCTTACCCAAGGTTGGTCCATTCCAGGACTTATTACCGTTTGAAAATTTTGCCCCGACCGACCTTGCAAGTCCGGTCCCCAAGGTCGGTCCATTCCCGAGAGTTTTTCCCGTGGAAAATTTAAGCCGGACCGACCTTGCCAAGGTTGGTCCCAAGTTCGGTCGATTCCAGAGACCAATTCCCGTACAAAATTTTAGGCATGACCGACCTTGTAAGTCCGGTCCCAAGGTCGGTCCATTCCAGAGACTCGACTCATACACAAAATATAAGCCCGACCGAGCTTGTAAGTCCGGTCCCCAAGTTCGATCGATTCCAGAAACTCTTTCCGGTAGTGTAAACTGAGCTCGACCGACCTTGCAGGTCCGGTCCCTAAGGTCGGTCGGCTCCAGAACCTTGTTTCTAAATTCCCATTTGACTCCAAACTTCTCCACAAGTTCCCCCATGTGTCCTAATACCACTTAGGCACCTAAACTCACCTTAGAACTTCCACCAAACTCTCCAAAACAATTTCCAAAGATCTTCTTAAACATTCACTCAATCCTTTTAAAACTCCTAACACTTAGGACTTATTTCCTTACATTTCCAACTTGTAACCTTACCAAAACTTCAACCAACCCAAGTGTTCCCTCCTTCACAGTTTGAGCACTTCATAGACATCATCTTTTCCATCTTCAGCTCATTTACCTAAACTTCCTCAAGTCACCTTGCATATCCATGCACCAATTCCTCTCTTTCTATTTAGTACTCATCATTCCTAAACTCTTGGACATACCTAAACATTTCTTCCCATCCTCTTAGCACCTTAAACTTGTTCTTCTTTACCTTGACCTTCCTACACCCTCCTTAGACACCTACATCCCTTTTACTCAATTTACTCACCATTCTCGTGATCTTACTCTCTTATACATTCCTAGTCGATTTCCTCGACAGTCGACAACATTCTCCTTCAATCTTCACTCCCATCACCTAAGTCCACTCATTACCATCTAAACTAAAACCTTATTGTTCCACTACTAGCATCATCACTACTTACACAAGCTTCCCAAAACTTTCATTGATATATTCCCTAGTTCATACATAAATCACCTTAAAGCATTATACACCTTCTCCTCCAGATTTCGCACACGTCTTACCATTCTTCTTACCACGACTTTGGTGTGTTCAATACACCCACCAATCCTCTAATTCTTCCTAGACAACTCTAGGTCATTCTCATCCTCAAGAACTCCTTAGTTAACTCATTTTCACTCAAATTCCTTTTAATGATCCCAAGTGAATCCTAGGGCATCTTAACTCACCACTACCACTTAAACACTTTGTTTTCTACTCAAATTTCGCCATAGCTTCTCTAATATATTGTCATGCCCAAATGCATTGTTTTCCTCATTCAACCATCTCACACACATCAAGTTCTTTCTCATCATATTTTATCACCCAAACCAGCTCATTCACAACAAACTCAATATATTGCAATAATCTTAAATTGCATAGCACTAAGGCTCTTAAATGAAATGGCTCTGAGGCCCTTAAATAACTTAAACTTAAACACTGAATTTCCCACATATAGAAGCTTTCAACCTGCAAATACACCTATCAATCTCATAGTAGTTATAATGCTCTTAAAATCCATCTTGAACTTATATTACTAACTCATTCCCATTAGCTCCTTAGTCACAAGTTCACAAGCTTGTTTAAATTCCTTTTCCTAGGTTATATAACCAATTACCTAATGTAGCTTAAAGCTACATTGGTACTTATCTAAATACCATCCCTTAAAACTTAAACCACCATTAGGTAAGCAATTTACCTTGTTTTTCTCAAGTTTCTCTCAACTTTCTCCTTAGGCTTCTTCCCTTGGAAATCTCGGCCACCATTTCAATTTCCCTTGCCAATGTTCTAATCAATATACATTGGCTCTCATGAGTGCTAAACAATACACTAACCTTGAGGAATGAAAACCTAGGTTAAAAATGTGTTCTAAGGTATAAAAGTGGATGATTACCTTTGAAGTCTCAAGGTAGACTTGGGCATTGAATGAAATAGGACCTCCACTAGTCCTTGGTGAATAAAACAAGCTAAAACAAGGCATAAAAACAAAGCCCCATGAGTAGTAATTCTCGGCCGTGTAGAAGAAGTGGTGGAAACATGGTTTTTCTTACATTTTCATTACCTTGAATGAATGGAGAACCAAATGAGCTCTTCATACTTGATTTTCCTGCATCAATGGACTTTTTCCATGGCTCCAAACTTGAGCTTTGAAGGATTTGAAAAGATAGAAAGGTAGGTCTTGGTCTAACTAAGAATAATCTATGCTTATTTTTGGATTTGGAGCTAAAATGAAGGTTTGGTGAGCATTTGAAGATGGAGCACCCATGGAGGCCGCCCTCTCGGTTTTGGAGCAGGAGAGGAGAATAAGAAACCGTGGAAGAAGAGAATGAATGAAGAGGAGGAGAGAAGGTAAGCTAAAGGTAAGATATTTTACTTTTAAAAGCAAATAGTAACTTTCTCTCATTTCCTCTTTTTTTCCTTTCTTATTTGATGAAGTATATAGTGACTCATCCCTTAGAAAACTGGCCCCCTTATTAAATAAGGGTATTTTTGGCCTTTGTTGACCAATTAACTAAACTAAGTTGACCAAAGACTAAACTAGGCGCTATTTGGCACTATTCACAAATTAGAGCACAATTTGTGAAAATTTTGGTTTCCCATTGATTTAGACTTCCTAATGTGATACTAATTAGTACACATGTTGATTAAGATGTAATCATAGGCACTTAGCCACTCAAACCCATTTCTAAGACAGTTTCTCAAAAAGGTGCTTTAAGGAGTCTTAAAGCACATTTTGTGTTTAAGCTTGATTTTGAGCTTTTTTTTCTTTGGTAATTGATTTAAAATGTCCATTAGCATATTTCTAAAGTCTTATAATGGTATTTGGGTGCTAATCAAAGTCACTCCAAGCTTAAAGCACATTTTTGCCTAAATTGCCCTTAAGGCGTTTTCTTGTGTTTTCCTTGGTTTAAATTGTCTACCAATCTTCCTAAGGCATATTTTAGCCTTACCGCATCATAATTTGATGTTTAATTAGCATACTTAGGTTTGGGGTATTTCAGTCAGGCCCACAAGCTCCTATCGGAGTGCGGTCGTCCCACATTACAGTTGGTACACTAGTAGTGTCTGTCACACGCCTAGGTGAAGTATTCTGTTGTCAACTCCCTTATATTGTCCTGTGACAATATGCATTCCGTGCTTCCCAAACTTAATCAAGGGAAAGTCTCTCCACTGCTGTATTATTTAGAACTCACTCCATTCCCCCCGGGTTGTTACCCTTAGGTCTACCGGTTTGGTTTAAAAGAAGGTTAGAAATAAGTATAGGTTTAAAAGAAAATTTTGGTTTTTTGAAAGAAAGGAGTTTGAAATAAATTTGAGTTTGAAAGAAAAATTCTCGTGGTTTCACAACGTCTTCTTGCCTTAACCAAGTCTAGCTTCTTGCTTACTGGTTTATTCCCACATACATTGGTTAGGCTGTTAAGCCCTTCCACAGTTATGATGATCTCACTTAACTTCGTGGTACTATACAAGTACTTGTAGTTGTTAAAAATTTCCCGAACAGCCCTGTTATAGCAGCACTTGCCATGGCAAGTGCGCCATGCTAACTGGCTATCGGTTAAACACACTCCGGTTGCGGTGTTGTTCTTACTCGCACTATTATCAGTGGCCTTGTTGGCCCTTACTTGACCTTACAGTCTGACGTTTAAATCCTCTGGATTGAAATCTCACTGTCTTCACATAATCATCATAACTGGGGTGTTCCCATTCTTGGAGTACCCTTTTACTTAGTATTGTATTTTTTTCGTAGCCCGTTCCACGCATTTGTCGTGGTTACTGAGACTTGTCTCTTGTTCGGGTATTACATTGTAGTTCCTTAGTCGGTTGGTATACCATTGGTGTATTATTTAACAACTGTGGTCCCACAGACACTCGTCCCGGGTTCCATTTCTTCACTTCTTGCCTGTTACACGGTTGGTGCGTTGCAAGCTGGTTGTTCTCGACTGCTCGGCATGTCGACCCAGGTTGCCGGAAATTCCATTCTTCTATACACAAGATTCTTCATTCTTTGCTATTAAATGTGGTTAACATCGTTCAGATGGAAACCGTCTCCGGGATTCCCACTTCTCGGGATCTACCGTATGATAGGTTCTCTGTACTTACAGATGTTTAATAACAGCCATATCGAGTTATCCCGAATAAGAGAGGACTTTCATCTCTCTGGCGTTGTTTCCTAAGTTATAAAATAGGGATTATGGAGGGCTGGAAGGATATTGTAGGTTTCCAATATACACTGGTAATTCCTAACTAGCGTATCTCTCACGCTATCACTCAACCCTTAACCCAAAGTACTTAAATCCTAACTCGGTACTTCCTAAGCTCGGTAATTCAGTCAGTAGAGCGATACTTCGCTCTGATACCACTTTTTGTAACACCCCAACTAACAACAACACACTTAACAACAAACTGTAGCGGAAAACTTAACTCAACACATTACTTAACTCATTGGTGTTACTGAAATACCCCAAACCTTGATATGCGGTTTAAATATTAAACTATGGTATGTAAAGGCTAAAAGTGCCTTAGGAACATCAGTGTACAATTTAAACCATAGTAAAATGCAATAAAGCATTAAGACACAGTTTGAGCAAAAACATGCTTTAAGCTGGAGTGAATGGTTAGGACCCAAAGAGCCTACCAAGACTTTAATAATATTCAATTATGATTAATAAGGCTAATTAATTCCTTAGGAAACTTTGGTAGACAGTTAAACCAAAAAAACAAGAATATACCTTAAAGTCAATATGAGCAAAAATGTGCTCTAAGCTTGGGATAATTTGTATAAGACCTAAAGGTCATATCTATACCTTATAAATATGTTAATGAACATATTAAATCATTACCAAAGAAAACCAAACTTGAAAACAAGTTAAAACACAAAATGTGCTTTAAGGAGCCTTAAAGCACATTTTTGAAAAATTGTCTTGTAAATGAGTTTTGAATGGCTAAATGTCCATCATACTCTTTAATTAACATGTGTACTATATAGTATCACATTTGGAAGTCTATATCAATGGGAAATCAAAATTTCACAAATATGTGCCTTAGTTTGTGAATAGTCTCAAATAGTGCTAGTTTAAGTTATAAGTCGACATAAGTCAATATTTGGTCAACAAAGACCAAATATCTCTAATGTGTAAGGGGGGCACGGTTTTATGGGTGTGAATCATCACACTTGGCTAGCCAATTAAAAGAAAGAAAGAAAAGTAAGGAAAAGGTTACTTTTGCTTTAACATAAATATCTTCAAAGTATACTCTCTCACCTCATTCTTCTTTCTCCTTGGTTCCCACCGTCACCTATCCCCTCCCAGAAAATTCGTTTTTTCAGTCCACACTCATTCTTCATCTTTTTCACTTGTAACTTATGATTCCATGCTCAAAATCAATTTCAAGACTACCTTTGTTAGTTAGCCAGCTCTTCATTTCCCTCTTTCAAATCTTCACGAACTCAATTCGGTGCCATGGGATTCACCTTGAAAGAGCTTGAGCCCATATTTTCATGCCTTGTCATTCTCTTATGCTTCAAGGTAAGGAAAATCAAAGAAGAACTAAGTTTCCTTTCATTTTCTTGTATAACCGAAAATTCACCTTACAATGGTGCATTACCTTGCTATCTTCTTAGCTTAATCCAAACTTCAAGGGCTAGGAGGAGTTCTATCTTGCCATGTTCAAGTTCTCTTTCAAATTCCAAGGTAAACATCAATTTTAGTGTTTTAAGACACTTATGTAAACCTAGGGTTTAATTATGAGTTTGAGTATTAAACTTAATGCTCATTACCCTTATATGTATATTGGTTAGAAGGTTGACAAGTGATAAAAGCTCCTTGCCGATTTTCAATCAAGAAAAACAAGAGAAACAAGTGAGAAAACTTGGAAGACAAAGAGGTAAATAACCTCTCTTAATGTGGTTTATTGTACTAGGGAATTGAGCTATATTTTCTTAATAAATAACCTAAAGAGCCAATGGAAAAATGAGCTAGGAAACTATCCACAAGGTGGACTAAAAGGACATGGGAGCATTGGTGTGTGTATTCGCAGGTTGAAGGCATTTAAATGTGGAAATTCAGTGTTTATGGTTTATGCTATTTAAGGGCCTAAGTGCCAAGCAATTTAAGTTTATGCACTATATTGTGATGTAGTGTAAATTTGGTGAAGTTTTGTGTGTGAGGAAGTTCTTGATGGATTTTAGTTGTTCTTGAATGAAATAAGGTAAAAACCTAAGTGTTTGGATGTGAGGATATACAAGAGAAGATATGGCAAAATTTGGAAAATGTATAAGGAGTTTAAGGTGTTTTAAATGAGTTTTGGTGAACTAGGAAGTGTTAAAGGTGAACAAATGTTTTACTAGGGAAGAAAACATGTACTAAGGTGATTTAGAGTGATACAAGGATTTAGGTATTATCTTGGAAGTTCTAGGAATTCAATGTGTGTTTTTGAGAATGTTGATGTACAAGGAAGAAATGATGTTTAGGTAAGATGTGAAAAGGAGATTTAGTTAGTAAGAAGAAGAGAGTTTGAGAGATGATGTTAAGGTGTAGAGGAAACACCTAGGTATAGTGGTCATTATAGGTGAAATACCACCTAGAAATCTTAAGGAGAAAACATTCCAAGTGCTAGGAAATTTGTAAGGAATTTGTGAATGATAAGATGGTTTTGGTGTGTGATTTAAAGAGTTTAGTACATGGCTAAAGGTGTGTTTGATGTGCCAAATGATGTTAGAACACATTAGGATGCTTGAGGAAAAATTTGGAGAAAGTTTGACAATGTATGGGAATTTTCTGCAGCCGACCTACCCAGGGGACCAACCCCAGTCTGGGTCGGTCGGGCTGAAACTGTGAACTTGGATACTCTCTGCAGCCGACCTACCCAGGGGGTGGGTCGGTCGGTGGGTCGGTCGGACCTTAAAAAAAAAATTTAATTTTAAGAATGTTAAGTGGTATTAGTGGTATGCCATTAAGAGAGTATAGATGGTAAGAAAGATAAATATATGGACTTGAGAGATTAAGTTAAGTGAGAGATGATTTAAATGTTAAGGTTATAAAATGATATGTAATGATGGGGATTATTAAGTAATGATGTTATAAGAATGTTAAGGACATGTTAAGTGAAGTTATGTAACTAAGTTAATGGGGAAAAGTTATAAGCATTAGACTTTAAACAATCATGTTACCCCGATGTTAATAAAAATACATGTAATGTTATCAGTTGTTCGAGGATTTCTCGAGAGAACATAAGTGGACATGATAAAGTGGACTCCGGTGACAGGTATGGTTTTCTTGCAACCTGTGTCCTACCGGATTACACCGGCTTGTATGCCAATGTGTTTTTATGTATGTTTGCCACGTTGTAAGATAAAACATGTAATGAGTTTACAGAAATTCATATATGTGACGTGTCTAGTTCCGATACCATTTAACCTCGGAAGTGTTAACCTTAGTTAACTGAGTCTAGGATCACATGAGAGTTTGGTATTCGGATTAAACGACCCGAACCATGGGACGTTCTAACCATGGCTATGCGTGTGTTAATTGTGTGATATGTGTATGTGAATGTAGGGATCTCCCTTGTGTGTTTAACCCAGTTGTAATACTGTATGGTGTGTAGATGTGATAGACTCCATAGTAGGGTTCTAACTAATATCTAAAAGTAAGTATGTACTAACAGTGGTGAGGAATCCGGTTTGGCCGGTCGCGCGTTGTTTGGGAGTGGGTATCCTTCTTAGCCTTACCCTTCTCTCTGTTATGGTTGTTTCCCTCACGGGTTATGATCTCCCATTAGCTTATTCCAAAGCTTAGCTATTCTGACTTATGATCGGTTTAGGGGGAACATGTGTTTGTGTGGTGTGTTCGGGCCACAAAACCCGAACCATCTTAACTTAAGTTACTCGTCCGACTATTAGGACGGTAATGAGTGTTGTATAACGAGCTTACCATGGGGTGACATCATTCTCTAGGCTCACCGAATTAACTATGTTTGGGTCGGTTCCTAAGAGAACCGCACCCGTTATGTTATGTGTTGTTGATGTAATGCAATTTCTATGTGCGATATTGTTATGTGCACGTTGAAACGTGAAAAGTGTTGTTATGTGTTGTTATGTGATATGTTATACGTTGTAAATTGTGGAGTATGTGGATCATGGATATGAATCCCAGTTTGTGATAAGAGGCGTTTAAGGATAACCCGATTAATGGGTAGTGTGTCGTCATTAAGGAAGTAGCTCCATTAGAGGAGAAAACACTCTAGGGTAATGAATACCATGAGTGACTTATCAATGAGGATGTGTTATCTGTTTGTTGAGCCCATTGAGGCGAAATGTTATGTGATGTGTTTTGTTACATGCATGATTTAATATAATCAACCGCATGCTAAGACGACAATTAGTTGTGCGTGGCCCGGTAGCATGTGGGCTGCGGGATTACCATACCAGCAAAGGTGCTGAGCCCCTTGGGGGCCACCCTTTCTCTTCTTTTCCTATTTCAGGTACAAGGAGCTGGAAGCCGTTCGAGAGTAGGACGGGGTAGTCATTGTACATGGGTAATTGTTTATGTTGTATATATACAGTAGGTGTAGTAAGACCGAAATTGTTATCGGTATTAGTTATAAATACTCGGTATAGTTGGAAGGTGTATGTTGTTGTTGTGTTAATGGAAAGGTATAGTAATGTGTAGTCGCTCGGAATTTAGCCCATCAGACTGGTACAATGTGTATGTATTAGCCTTGTTAGCCACGTGGGTGGCTAACGGCGTGTAACACCAACGAGTTAAGTAATGTGACGAGGTTGTTATTCCGCTGCAGTTTATTGTAAGTGTGTTAATGTTGGATGGGGTGTTACAAAAAGTGGTATCAGAGCGAAGTATCGCTCTGATGACTGAATTACCGAGCTTAGGAAGTACCGAGTTAGGATTTAAGTACTTTGGGTTGAGGGTTGAGTGATAGCGTGACAGATACGCTAGTTAGGAACTACCAGTGACTACTGGAAACCTACAATATCCATCCCACCCTCCACAATCCCTGTTTGATAACTTGGGAAAGAACGCCAGAGAGATGGAAGTCCTCTCTTACTCGGGAATGCCCGATCTGGCTGTTATTAAGTACCACTGTGAGTACGGAGAACCTGTCATACGGTTGATCCCAAAAACTGGGAATCCCAGAGACGGTCTCCATCTGAACAATGTCAACTGCATTTAAACAGTGAAGAATGGACAATCCTACATAAAAGAGAATGAAATTTCCGGCAACCTGGGTCAACATGCCGAGTAGTCGAGAATAACCAGCTTGCAACTGTAATACCCCGGATCTAAAAATGGCGATTAAATTACTCTAATATGATTATAAAAGGCCTAATGGTGCCTAAAGAGTATTGGTAAAAAGAATAAAACCAAAAGAAAAGAGAAAACGCTTGAAAAGCGAAAAACGCTAAAATGCGCGTTAAATGAGTATAAGAGATATATGATCTCGAGAGGGTCCGAGATGGATTCCAAAGGCTTAGTTAGGCCTAATAAGTATACGGGAATGATTCCCGAAGAAAACGAATCCAAATAATGGATTAAAACGCTAACGGAGTTTAAAAGCACGTTTTTCGAGAAAACCCGAAAACGTGACTTTAAGTGGTCAAACGGACCCGTAAAAATTATAGTTGATTAAATAACTATAATTAAGTATTAATGGAAGTTTAATAACCATTAAAAATAAAGAAACGAGAAAAATCCGAAAAACGGGCCCGGTAAGTGAATAGTGCCAAACCGGGTAAATTAACGAGCGTTTTCTGTAAAAATCGAAAACGCTCTCAGCCTATATTAATTAAGTAGGCCGATTTTTAGAGCATGAATTAGCTCTCTCTCACACTATATTCTAGCTAATTAAGTGGTGAGTCATAAAGCAAATAGTTAGAAAGTGAAAAAGTAAATAACTTACTTTCCTTCCTTCTCTCTCCTACTCTTTTCCTTTCTTCCATCGTGAGCTGCCTTCTCCTCCCTTCCTCTGGCGATTTGAGCTGCACCAAAGAGCTTCCATGGCTGCTCCTCTTCCCTTGCTTCCTTAAGCCACATAAATGCTCCAAATCAAAAACAAAACACATATTTGTGTTCCTCTCATCAAGCTCCACACTTCCCTCTTTTCAAAATTTGAAAAGGATGAATTTCATTTTGATGGGTGTTGGCCATTTGAAGAGAAAAGCACACCATTTAGAAGCTTGAAGCTTCCTCTTCCATCCGAGGTAAAAATATCCAAAGAAAATGACATTTTTCTTCATCTCCTTTTGTTGGCCGATTTTGGCATGTGTTAATGCCTTGCTTCTCTTTGTTTTGAGCTACTCTCCAAGTCTCCAATGGTGGGTTGGAGCTCCTCCTTTGATTTTTGGGCAAAACCAATTCTAGGGTTTCTTAAGGTAATGTCCAATTCTATGCCTTAAGCCTTTCTTTGAATTCATGAGTGGTTGCCACAACTAAAAGAGCTAACTTGTACTCCTCATGTCCAATGGTATATTGGTCTAGAGAATGGGGGCAAGTGAGTTGCCTAGACCGATTTTGGATGAAGAGAAGATGAGAAGAGGAGAAGTGTATTAACAAGGAAACTTAAGAGAATTCAAGGTAAGAAACCAACCCTAAAGTATATTCTATATGTGTTAGAATTTGGGATGGGATAATTAAATGAATGAACCCCACATGTGTTGTGGTAGCAATGTGCTTGTATAAAAATAATGCAAGTGAGAAAACATTGTGAATTTAGTGTTCGATTTAAGTGTTATGCATTTTATGAATTATGCATTATATTGTATTTGGAGAATTGATGAGTATTGGTGAACTTGTGTGTGTGCTGGTAGAACCCATGATGGGTTTGGTTAGTTTTAGGTTGAATAATGTGATGAGATGAACTTTGGGCAAGGTTAGAAAAGTAGCCAAGTTATGGCAAAATTTCTATAGAAATTTGAGTGGTTTGAGCATTGTTGTGAGTGAGGAATGACCTAGAGAAGCTAGGTATGTTTAGATATTGAAATGAGTTAGTAAACCACCATAGGAATGCTTGTTCAAAGATGAGAGATTTGTGCAAAAATCTGTAGCAAAAGAGGTTGTTTAAATGCTTGAAGAGTTGTAGAAAAACAAAGAAGATTTAAGGTTTTAAGAGAGAGATATGAACCTTGGTATGAGTTGTGCATTATCCTGGAAGATGTGGAATGGTCAAAATGAAAGAGAGCATAATGCAAAGGGTTGAGGAGAAGTTAGAAATGCACAAGTGTGCATTAGTGTAAATGAGAATGAAAAATGTGTGAATTTGAGCAAGAGTTTGAGTAAGGTTTGAGCCTATGATTTGAAGAGTTTTAGAGCATGTTTTAAGGTGATTAAACATGTGGAAAACTTGTGGAAAGTTTATGGAAAGATTAAGGGTGGTTTAGGGATTGATTTGGAGTGGAAAAATCAAGTTTGGAGCAGGTTTTAGCAGGGTCCGGGACTTGGTCCTTGGACAAAGTCCCGGACCACACCTAAATTAAGGCCGAGAGTGCAAGTGCTGCTTTGGTCCGGGACTATACTCCAGGACAAGGTCCCGGACCAGGTGTAAATTTCACCCGAGAGTTAAGTTTGCAATTGGTCCGGGACTTAGGGTAAGGACCAAGTCCCGGACCACCCCGAGAAACCTACAGAGAGTGTTTTAAAGGGTTTAAATGATGGGGGTTTGAATGTTAATGATGTTATAAGATGTTAAGGCCTTGTTTGGTGACATGTAAAGGCCCTAGGAAGTGTGATAACGTGTTAGAAGTGATTGAGAAGTGAGAACTCAAATTGACAAGGGTAAAACCGAGTTAATGGGATAACGGGGTAAATACGGGAATAGCATTTTATTATGTACCGTATGAGTTTAGTGTTAACAATAATGTTTGAAACATTATCAGAGAGTCGTGCGTGACCCGAGCATGGTGAGATGCCACGGTAAAGTAAAAACCCCGGTGAAAGGTATGATTTTCTCATGCCCCGTATGCTAACCGAGTTACTCTGATTTGTGTGTTTGTGTGCCGGCTTAATCAAGATTAAAGCATGAAAATAATCCCTTGTTTGATTATGCATGCATTGTTGTATGTTGTATGAGCTAACATACTTGTATGCCGGTGTGGTCTAACGTAGTGCATAGACCGACTCTTAGTGAGTAATGATTGACTAGAAACCCGTTGAACGGGTAGTCACATAACCAATGGAAGTATGCAAACACACATAAACTATCGATTTAAGTGTAATGATAACGCAAACATATAAACTCCCTAGAATGTGAGGAGATGTACGGGTTGAGTAAATACCCGATAACGGTTAGGAAACCTTATTGCAACAATCCACGAAATAAATATGAGTGGAGGGATAAACGAACCTCCATCGAGAGGATCGAAGTTAGTCCAATAATGTAAACATATAAGAAAGGTAAAAGAGACCTAAGGGACTATGTGACTCCCTTGAGATACGGTCGACCTCTTATATGAGGATTTTACCCGGTATAAGAAAATATCCGAATGTATAAGCATATGATTGTGAGGGTAACCCTTAAACCTAAGATTACCCGAATTTAAGGAAAGTTCCCAAAGTCATTAGAAACATCGAGAATGATGCTTCTTGACTAATATACATGATATTATTATAACACCGAGAGAGGAGTGTATGGGAACGAGAGTAGTCCGAGAGTAGTCGGACCTAAGTAAAAGAGATAGGAACTAAGAGAGAGTTCCGTGAGCTAGTTGAACCTTCCCACCATGCTAGACCCAGAGTAGGGTCGAAACCGGGGAAGTAAGACTATGCTAGAGAGCCATGAGTTTTGGCTTAAGTATGTAATAAGAGTAACAAGCGTGACGTAGGAGACCTGTAGTGTCTCGAGAATCTACAAGAGCTTGAGTATGAATAACCCAAGAGTGTGGGTGAGATAATGAGTATAAATAACCCGAGAGAAAGGGGTGAGTATATGTATGAGTAACCCGAGAGAATGGGTAAGTATAAGAATGAGTAGCCCAAGAGAATGGGTGTGTATACGAATAAGTAACCCGAGAGAGCGGGTGAGGTATTGAATAAGTAAACAAGGCATAGTGAGGAATAACCCTCAATGCCTAAGAGTAACCAGTTACCACTAACAACATTGTTATGTTAGTTAGGAATCGTGTTCCGTGATTGGATGTAGATTCCTTGTGTGATATACATATATATTGTATTGCCATGATGCATGTTGTTTGATTAAAATGAACTCCATGTATATCCGACCCAAAGTAGTCGGCGTACCGCGGTTAGCACGCGGTATATGCAAATTTCATGCGCAGCGTAAGCTGACCCCCTAGGGGGAACGTTTTTAGTGTGCAGGTACTTGAAGCTGACCACCGTTCGAGAGAGTAGGACGGGGACTGCTGTGAGCATGGGTAGTTAGATTGTAATTACTTATGCGTTTGAATGAGGTGTAAGTCCGAGTATGTTATCGGCATCCGTATATTGTAGACTCGGTATAGTAGAGATATGAATTGAGTATTGTATTTGTATGAAGTACTCGGTTGTTCCAGTTCATCAGACCGTTACGGTATGTAGAAAGGCCTGGTTAGCCACATGGGTGGCTAACGGCGTTGTTTCACCCCTCGTTGTAATTAGAGTTCCGCTGCGTGAGTAGGAGTAATTAGTAACGGTTTAAGAGATAATGACGAGATTAACGGTTGGGGTGTTTCAAAAATGGTATCAGAGCGAAGTATCGCTCTGATGGCTGGAAATACCGAGCTTAGGAGATACCGAGTCAGGAGTTAGTGAATTAGGGCTAAGGGTTGAGTGGTAGCGTGAGAGATGCGCTAGTTAGGAACTTCCAGTATGATCTGGATACCTACAATACCAAACCCGCCCTCCACAACACCCGTATTAAAAGTTCGGGAAAGAACGCCAGAGAGGCGGGGAAACCCGATCTGGCAGTGGTTAAATATTTCATTTTGAACCAGAACCTGTCATGCGGTAGATCCCGAGAACCGGAAATCCCGGAGACGGATCCCGCTGAAATGACAATAACCGCACATAATGGCGAGAGATCGAGAAATCCTAATCCAAGGAGACCGAAATCTGTGGCAACTTGGGGCGACATGCTTAGCAGTCGCGAGAACCTAGCTGGCCGAGCAGCAGCAAGAAGAAAGCACCAACCGTGCAACAAGGCGGACACATGAGAAATAACGAGAACCGGGACACATGTCTACGGACCGCCATGATATGTAATACCACTAATGGTATATTAACCGACTGAGAACCTAGTTGAGAGTAGGTACACCCACCCTGCCACACCCGAAGAAGTTTCAATACTTCACTGATATAGCTTAGACAGCTTCGAGCATAACTACGGGATATACCCGAATAGGACTACAAAGTAGTGCCTACGTGAGTTAAACCTCGGTAACCACAGTAAAGACGTGGGAACGAGCAACGAGGTAAAGCATAAAAAAATTAAAGTAATTAAGGAACCCCGAGAGTGGAGGAACACCTAAATGAACGACAGTCATGTCAAGATGAGTGAGAAGCAGCTCTAAGGAGTGGTTATCCAACTAAAGGATCAAGGAAGAGCCGACAAGGCTACCAAATATAACGTG